>JAFIRS010000248.1:497500-939028 GCA_018342105.1 Gonioctena quinquepunctata
ATATGTATATATACTATAGGTACCAAAAGTAATCAATTTTATAAATAAAACTGGCATGACAAAATTTCTTAAAGTGATCACAGTGTCACATGATTGGGAATAAAATAAAATATGAATATAAAAAAGTCAACAAACATGAGAACAGGCTTTATCACAGCTTTACAACATGAATCATTTTTCAAGAACTATGAATTGACCAGCTACAGCAGCATATTCTTCGATTGTGTAGAAACAGTGGTTGAGAAGATATCTCTTGATATTATTTTTGAAATTTCTGAAATCCAAAGATTTAACTGAAGGATGGAGACAGTTGTATAAATTCAAATTTAGCGAGTTTTTTTACTAACTGCTAACCTATGTCTTGTATTATTCAATAAACATGCGGATCTTGTTGAATAATCATGATTGTGGGAGTGTTTCGGAAACATCTCAATATTCTTGTGAATCTCCAACAACACAACATAAATATATAATGTAGAAAATGGCATGATTTCAAATTGAATAAAAAGAGGACGACAATGTTCCCTATATCCTACGTTTGCCATGATTCTCATGGCTTTTTTCTGACATCTGAAAATTGTGATTGAGTTTGTGGAATGTCCCCAAATCAAAACTCCATATGAAATAACTGAGTGGAACAGTGAATGATATGCTGTTTTCATCAAACCTACAGCATTCCTCAACTGTCTAAGAACAACTAAAAAACTAGACAGCTTACGAGTAGTCGCTTCAATAAGTCTAGCATCAATAAGAATACCTAGAAACTTAACACTGTCTCCTAGAGTAACACTGGTGTTTGAGGATATCACAATATTCTGGGTTTTTTAATCGTTCAGTTTCAGTTTATTTGCTGTGAACCAAGTGTTTGCTAAATTTTTATTTTTGTCCATAATTTGAGGTAAACTAGTATATGATTTGTCTGAGCATATGAGGGTTGTGCCGTCGGCAAACAAAACACATTTTGTTGGTGAAATAAAGCTACATAAGTCATTCATATAAATGATGAATAATAACGGGCCGAGGACAGAACCCTGAGGAACACCATGACAAATTGGCTTTAAATCTGACTTGATATTGTTGACGTCGACGCATTGATACCTATTTTCAAGATAAGACCCTACCAGATCAAGAGCAGTGCCTCTTATGCCATAATAACTCAATTTTTGAATGAGGATAGAGTGGGAAACACAGTCGAAAGCCTTGGTCAAGTCACAGGGTTAAAGAAGTATGTTTACCCTGATCAAGACCCTCGACTATGTTCGTCACGACTTGGTAAGCAGCTTGAGTAGTGGATCTATTTTTACGAAAACCGTATTAGGATTTGCTGAAATAGAAGTGACTTTCGAAATAAGAATACAACTGATTTTTTAGGATAATCTCTATTATCTTTCCGATAATTGGAATAATGCTAATCGGGCGGTGGTTATCAGGTGAGGTTCTGCAGCCCTTTTTGAACAAGGGTATGACCCTCGATATTTTAAAAATATCAGGAAATATTCCAGTTGAAAACATTTGATTTATGATCGATGTTAAAGGCACTACAAGTATATCAGCCACCGATTTTATCATCTGACTATTCAAGTCATGTATATCACGAGAATTTGAGTGCTTCATCAAGTTTATTGCGGAATACACTTCTTGTGGACAGACTGGTTCCAAGAAGAAAGACCAACAAGGTGAAGGAAACGTTTTGAAATGATTCAATTCGTCATTTGATAAAATAGGAAGATCTTTTATAGTTTTTTCAGCTATATTACAGAAAAAATCATTTCCGGAAATTTCAATTTGGGGAAGTTTACGTTTTACTGCATTTCTCTTTATATTTATTAAAGTCCAGCAAGCTTTTGAAGTATTTCCAGAATTCAAAATAAATGTCTCATTTGCAATTTTTTTCTGTTTCTGCAAATTGAATTTGTATTCCTTTTTTAGTAATTTGTAGGCTTTAAAATACTGAGGGTTTTGGGATACTTCTGCTATGGTTTTTGCAGCCTCAACTCTATTTCTCATTTGTTTGAGGGAATCATTAAACCAATCTAGTTTCAATGAATTATCTTTTGGTGCAGAAAATGCTTTCGTATGAAATGAAGTTTGGATAGCAGTTTGAAAAATATCGAGGAGAGATTCAGATAGAATTTACTTTGATGTTTTCATATTCAAAATAGCTCCAGTCTACTTTGAGCAATGAATCTCTAAAAACTTGGAGTCCCTTTTTGGTGATGCACAGCTTAACTGTTTCTTCAGAAGTATTTTCAGATATTCGATTAGTGATTGCGAATTGCCCTTTATGGTCTGAGAGACATGGATCCAATATGCCTGTGTTAAAACTTGTTGCAGTTTGGTTTGAGATTATATTATCTATACACGTAGATGATTTTTCAGTTACTCTCGTAAAATCTTTGATAGTAGCTTTCAAGCCATAAGAATCTAGTAAGCATTTCACTTGGAAAAGTGGTGAAGAATTTGAAAGAAAATCTATATTAAAATCTCCAAGTAGTAACATTTTTTTGTTTTACTTAGCGACTCGAGACAGTAAATTATCAAAGTTTGTTAGAAAAACATTGAAGTCCCCAGTACATGACCTGTATAGGCTTATGATCAGAGTATTCAGAGATTGATTCAGATTTTCTTTACATACATACATGAATACATACCATCGTAACTACGCCACTGGTTTACGAAAATAAAAAATTATAACTTCAAATTAGCACGTTGATAAACTTTGATTAGTGTACCAAGTTTCAAATTTTTTCCTTCAGGAATTTTGGAGAAAACAAATTAAATCTTAATTTTTTTCTTACTCTCAACACCCTGTATCTCAGAAATTTTAATTCGAATTATCTTGATAATGAAATAGAACCATTTCAAAAGCTTGACAAACAACAAAGAGTATTATTACACTGGCCTTTTGAACTGACTGCAACGTCAAGAGAGAGATACAATTTGGTTTTTCTCCTCCAGTAGGTAGATAAATTTCCAGTCAATATACTACCTATTTCTACAATATATGTATATATATATATATATATATATATAATTACGTAAAAATAGTATTTTATAACATGACACAATATGAAAATATTTATATTTGACTTGGAAATAATTGGAAGATACCAATACTCCACCTTTTTCTACTTTTCATACTAATTACCACCCAATACTTCAGATTGATTTAATATCCTGGAAAATCAGGGAGCAGTATCTGTATACCTTTTTTCACTGTTGTTTTAGAATAGTATTTTATAGACCAAGGTTGAGAAGGACACTATTATAGCTCAAGCGCCTAGTTTGAATCCTGAGGCGCAAAATGAAGAGTGATTTATGGCGCGTGGGCTGTAGTCTTCATCATCATCATGGTGTATATGTTAATTTTTCACTACTAGCAACAGAAATTATATTTTTTCAATACTTCTGCCCCCAAAACATTCATATATTTATTATGGGCATGAAAATATGATGAATGTTTGATTTTCTTCATAAAAATGTGAAGCAATATCCAGAAGTATAGGCATATCTATAAAATAAATGAATGATTTGAACTGTCATTTCAGTTTGAACTTTACCGCTTCTCAAATAAGTCAAAGTAGTTAAAATGGATATTGTTGATTGTACCCCTCCAGAACTAAGGGGACGGCAGAAAGTGCAAATTTATTACCAGAAGAATAGAAATATTTGTATCTAGAATTATATCAACAATTCCTAGTATTCAATTACAATTGACAGTATTTAGTCGTAATGTTTTTCTTTTTCATTATTAAACTTAGATAATAATGCTTTAGACAAAAATTTCATGGGATAAAAATGATGTCAATAGTTTATTATGCTAGTAGTCGAAAAATTACATGATTTCCTTTCCATGGTTATATGGATTTAATCCCGTAGTATTCATGCGAATGAAAAATAGTATTGATTTTGATGAATTTCGTCTTGTTTTGGAGCAGTATCTTTGATCCTGAAAAAAATACTACAGGAGTTTCCGATAGAGTTAAAAATTCATACAGCCTTTATAATATCTAGTCTTCATCTGAACCAAGTTACAACAGAATTAACAGTAATGTGTCCAAAATTCCTATGCAGATCCTATCAAGTAACACTACTGCATTAATCAATTTTGTTTTTTCAGGGAATAGATGCTTCAAGTGCGTCATTTTTATTATCAATTATTGGTATCACGAATACAGTAGGCCGTATAGCTTGTGGATATTTTGCAGACTTTCCTCAAGTGAATGCAATGTTAATCAATAATATCTGCCTGATTATGTCTACGATCTCAGTAACACTCACCCCACTGTGCAGTTCGTATGAGATGTTCATAGTCATCTCCATCTTATTTGGTATAGCTGTATGTAAGTACTCATTTATATTTTATTCGCAATAATAATTTCCTGTTACACTATTCTTTGGGCTCTTCCTTGGGCTTCAACTATTAGTTTAAAGGGCATTTGGCTTTAAAGTATGGATTTAGAACGTGGCGTCGAATTCAAAAACTCTAAGATACCCACTAACATGAAATCACAGTATATTTAACCAAGCAGATGTGTAAATGAAAATGTACACCCGAGCAGTAAAGTTACACCCAATAGCCTTATAAAAGCTACACTGTAATTCAGAGAGGACTATTATTCATACTGTTACATACTATTATTTTTCCACAACCATATTTAATTGTCCCTCAAGATTGCTTAACACGAAGCAACCCTTAATTTATTATTTCGATAAAATCCAAGATTTTACTATGATATATCAGATGACATTATAACATAAATAGTTGGTTGTCAGCTCTAATATGCAACACCAATATTATCCATGATTTGGTGTTTTTATTATAGCATGGGGTGTATAAAAATATTTTAAATTCAAAAATAATATTCGTCATAGAATCAGCAATTTTTTCTCTATTGATTGGTCTATTAAGGCAATTTTACTCATTTACGCCTTCTACCTATTGGACAAAATGTCCTAATATCCCATTTTCACCTTTGCTGAATTCAGGGTGGACCTATTTAAAGATCAGAATGTGAATTTCACCTACTATAATGGTCGTTGGTAGCCAGCGAGCACAAAAACATCCCAGAGATGTTAAAAGTGAGAATTTTCAAGGTATCAAACCTCCACTGCGATGTCCTGTTTATATATGAATAAAATATCTATGTAACAGCCATTGTACGCTGCACGTAGCGATTTTTGGGATGTAGCTGGGACATCAAAAAAGGCATTGTTTTCACGTGATTTTCATAGACACAACATATTTACAAAGCTTAAAATATAACATTTTATTTCCAAAGAAGGTTTTCTTAACATTTTAATGCAACTAAAAATAATTCACCCTTGAGATTCAGGAGAAAGGATGTACATTATTACGTAGCCAAATTGTGAATGAAGATTTTTTCCTAAAAATAGATTTGATAAAACAAATATTCCTTCAACACTACTGAAATCATCAAAATTCAGAGATTATCCAATTTGTGGAAAGTATGTTTGTTCATATCAGAAAATAATAATTTTACGATTTTAACTTATTGAGAATATGTGGTGATAATAATAAACCAGCTCTTTTGAAAGGAATATCAAGAATCAAATGAACAACATTTTTCAAATAAAATTCAACAAAATGCAGAGATGTAAGAAATGAAAATTTTACTACTTTAATTGTATCAACAAGAAATACTTCGAGGATATAAAAAAAGTTTAATTTTCTTGAGAAATCTCCAGTTCTAAAGCAATTCATAATTTATTTAAAATCACTGGATATATTTTGTCAAAACCACATGAAATGTGATTTTTATAATTGTCGATATAAACAGGAATACATTGTTGACCCAAAGTTGGAAGAGTATTGTTGAATTTTGACCATGAGAGCAGTAGTAGGAGAAATAAATTTTATTTAAAATTGTGTTGGAATATGAAATCTTTCAACCAGAACTGAACAAAATATTTTACGAAAAAAATGTTATAGTCAAGAACATTTTTCGGGAAGAATATCTTTCCACAGTTTGACATTATTAGAGAACACTCTCTACATCCATTAGGCTAGGTTGACACGGGTAGTGAAGCACGCTTTCGTGGACCACGCGTCATGTCAACAGCAGAGTTGTAAAAGAAAAATGGAAACGAATTGATACGAAAGGTGACATGATCGTGAGCAAACAAATCAAACCTGTTTCATATTTCACAAACCATTTTCAATAGATTCAGTAGTAAAAAAATAATTCATAAAAAACTTTTTTAAAACAAATTTTATTCAAATGGACTAAAAAGTAAAAAATAATTGCTTTGGATGTGTGACGTAGGTTATTCCGTGAGTTATAGATTCAAAAGCTTGTCGCGCAAAGTTTTCAGTTCAAAAAGAAAAGCTACAAACTTTTGAATCTATAACTCACGGATTAACCTACGTCACACATCCAAAGCAATAACTTTTTACTTTTTAGGGCATTTGAATGAAAGCTTGTCTTTAAAAAGTTGTTTTATTAGTTATTTTATTTTGTGCTTTTTAGACTTAAATATGCCTTATTCTATGTATTTTCGTTAAAGCATCGTTATTATTAGGCTTTTTGAACTATTTAGTACTTCAGTGGGGAGACCATCTAAAGATTAACTCATCCGCCATCTTGGATGTCTCCGAAAACCCCCATATACCAATTTTGAATCGAATCGTACCATAATCACAAAACTCATCCGCCATCCTGGAGCCGCCATTTTTTTTTTTAATTTCATAATGCCTTGTCACCGGAATTTCAGCTCGAAAACGGATTACAAATTTTGAACCGGAAAGAATGACAGAACAAATGACATACGAACGAAGCAAGTTAAATAAAAGCTTGTAAACAGCAGTCGGCTGTTGAAGGTGTAACAGAGTAGTTGGCAAAAATCTACGAATGAGCGACGTAGAAACGTTGAAATTCTTGGAATACTACAGAAATGAACCTGCACTATGGGACCCTACAAATGACGGATATAAAAAAGGGAATACGCACGCTACAGCAACCCAACAAATTGCAGAAACTTTAAATTTGCCAGATTTTACACCCTCCCACGTAATTACTAATTTAAAAACAACGAAGCTCTTACGCTCAACTAAAAAAAATAGCCGCAAGTACAAAAAGTTGCATTTTTACTGAAGATATATATGTGCCAAAAGTAGTATGGTTTAAAGATCACACAACCTTCTGCTATCAACGGATAGTTCAGTCGGCAGGGAAAAAAAATGGCCGCCGTAAAACATAAGGCTACAGTAGCGATTTTTTTTTCACGTGATAGGGGGTTGATCCTGAGTTGGCGCTGCACGGGAGTGTGTGCGTTAGCGGCCATCTTGGAAAACGCGTTTTGTCATGTATCTCCTAAACAGTTTATCAGATGCGAAAAATACAAGTTTTTTTTCTGCGAATAACTCAAAAACAATTGAGAGATAGTTTTATCAAAAGTTGTGGAGCGAAAAACTGTCTACAAATTTTGTCTTGAACTTTTTTTCCTATCTACAATAGTTTTCGCACAGTAGATAGCCAAACGATAATTCTTCACTTATACTGAGACAGATGCACGGAACAGGTAAATTGACGTTCGGATGGGATGGTGTTGCCTGTAGAACTTTTCAAGGAAAAAAGTGACCCTAATATAATTATTGATACGGGAGAACGTTTTTCAATTGCTTTATATGGAGCCACGAAAAACGAAAAATCATTTAATTATCTTTGCTACAAAAAAATCGCAAAATCGGCAACGAAGACTACAGTAAATTTATCATCTGTATCACCAACGCAAGCTGCAGCCAGACTACACACTCTCCGAACTTATCATCAAGTTCAAACATGGCTTGGAATGAGTCTAGAACCTGAAGAATGAGGTTGGAAACGAACAACAACAACACAGGGTCTAGAACCAATAACCAACACCATGCCACCCACAGCACCTGATTTAATTAAACTTATTGCATGTAAATGCAATGGAAAATAAATAATGTGAATTACTAATGTATTTTAACATATTATAATGTACTTTATATAAATAAATTAAAATAAATATTATCGTTTATGTAAAGAAATATTCGAATAAAGATAGCACTAACATTCAATATTCTTGAAAACAAAATTATTACATGTTTTTCCAAATCATGTCTAGCCTTCCTTCGGGCTTTAAACCCTTTAGTCGTTCTTGAACGTTTTTCCTCTCAAATTTCCTCTGTAAATAGAACAACATATCTCGACAGACAGTGATTATAATTTGAACTTAACCTGCTCTGACGAATTTGAAAATATGGAAGAAAACACGTCGATAAAAGAAATACAATATCTTAAGATTATAGTTAAACATAAAGATTTCATTATCCGTGAACTACTTGAAAAAATCAAGATGCTTCAAGAAAAGAAGTCCGAACAAAAACAAAGTGTAAACAATGCCTCTCCCCCCGTAGGCCCTGTCGCCTGCCCTCGCCTTGATCACAAAGATGACCTTGACCCAGGCTATGATTCTAGTGCTGCTAAAGCGGGAGTGTCTACGCGTCCAACTCTGAGTTCAAACAAATCACGTAAACAAACAACAAGTCTAGAAGTAGGACAACAGCAACAAAAAATTACGTCTAATCAAGTAAGTGCTGCTATCCTGGAAGCAAAGAATGCCACTACCATGATGAATCTTCAAAAAGTCGATCCTCTCGAAAGAGAACAAGGTGACAGTGAACGATGGCACCAAGTCCAACAAAAAAGAAAACGCAGATATCTGGTAGGCCGAACTGAACAAGAATGTGAGGTGGAAACAGTTCCAAGACTAGTGTCTTTCCATGTAACTAGGCTGAAACCAAATACTAAACCTGACGAACTAAAAGTTTTTACAAACAAATCTTCCAAGTGCTGAATGTGAAGCTCATCCTTCTAAAAGACCCGACATATATGCATCTGCAAAGTTACAATCAGTCGAGAGCTGTTAAAGAAGGCATGGAGACGAGAAGTTTGGCCAAATGGTGCATTGGTATCTTTTTTTGTCAGGAAGAGGATGCCAGGAATTGCACAGGATCCTCAAAATCAAATCCACATCTAATCCTAAACCCTGACTCAGAGAGTTACCAAAGAGATAAAACTCTAAGTGAATCTACATTTAATTGTGAGAGGAATAAGGCAAATGTTATTAATAGTGGAACCCATAGCTGTGGTGTAATTAAAAATGCTGAGATTATTGAAAACCTAACAAACAACCCTAAGATGAATGGGAAGCTCAAGACTTCTCTCTCCTGCTACTACCAGAATGTTGGAGGCATGAAGTCGAGTCTTCAGAACTTCAAGAATCTTGTGCTTCAGAGTAGTTACGATGTAATAATATTAACAGAAACCTGGTTATCTGATGATATAAGTTTAATAGAATCATCAATTCAAGGGTATTCTATCTTTCGATGCGACAGATCAACCTACGCTAGGAGAAAAAGGGTGTGGAGGTGTATTATTAGCAATTAAATCAATTTGAACCCAAAACTAATCAAGACAAATGTGCGTTTAGAGCAGTGTTGTGTTGAGATAGTGCATGGTACCAGCAAAATCATCATTGGTGGAATCTACCTCCCACCAAACTCCACTGTAGATAAATATTCGCTCCATGCAGAAGAAGTTGAGAAACTGATGCAAAGCTATATTAATCATAATTTGTTTATTGCTGGGGATTACAATCTACCTCAGGCAGTATGGTCCAATGGAAACCTTGGAGTTACTGTCCAATGTCCTATAAGTTCACCTGCTTTTACTTTATGTGAAACATTCAGTTTCCTAAATCTATATCAACACAATTATGTTCACAATAGTCGTAATATTCTACTAGATCTAATTTTTTCCAACCTGGTATCAGTTTCGGTGCTTCCAGCTATTGATCTGCTGCATCATAATAGCATACACCATACTTCCTGCGTCTTTGATATACCCACATGTCATCTGGACAACATATTGGAAACTGAAGAAGTAGTCTTCGACTTCAAGAAGGGTGAATATTAATTACCACTTATCCATGATTGAATGGGATAATTACTTGGATATAAATAGAAGAGGACTTAGCATCTGATTGCAAGTCCTTTTGGCGTTTCGCTAATGAAAAATCAAGATGCCATTTTCCAAGAGAAATGTACTTGCATAATAAAAAAAGTATGAGTGGCTTTGAAACAGCTAATTTATTTGCTGAAAATCTATCTTCTGTATATGTTAAATCAGATAATCTTATTTCAGATCTAAGGTATCACAGTACAATAAGTGTAAAGTATCAGTGAGCGAAGTGTTTAATAAAATCTCAAGTCTGAAAGATAGTGAATGCTGTGGTCCTGATGGTATCCCTCCATATTTTTTAAAGAGGTGCATCTACTCTGTGAGTATTCCGGTGCATAGGATTTTCAATATGTCTCTTGACCAAGGTATTTTTCCTGATTTTTGGAAATATAGCTTTATAAGACCAATCTTCAAGAAGGGTAGTGTTGAGGATATCTCTAACTATAGAGGTATTTGTTTGCAGTCCTGCTTGCCTAAAATGCTGGACTCGCTTGTTACAGATTATCTATCTTGGGAGTGTAAAAGTTTGGTCATTGATCAGCAGCATGGATTTAGTAAGGGAAGATCCACTGTTACCAGCTTACTATCTTTTCAAAATACAATCTTGAATGCTTTCGAGAAGGGTGTCGAATTCACTCTATCTACACAGACTTCGAAAGCATTTGATAATAAATCATGAACTACTGATTACAAAGTTGAATGCATATGGTATCAATGGCAACCTATTGAACTGGCTCCAAAGCTTCTTAACAGGCAGGTACCAGTGGGTTAAAATTGGCAATTATACTTCAGATATCATAGAAGTTAAATCTGGGGTTCCTCAAGGTAGTCACTGTGGCCCACTACTATTTAACTTATTTGTCAATGACATTGCCCTCAGTTTAGTGAACTCTCAATTTCTACTTTACGCAGATGATCTGAAATTTTTAAAGTTATTGAAAATGATATCAATTGCCTTGAACTACAGAGTGATATCAATAACCTCGTTCATTGGTGCAACTCACGGAATGGATCTGAACCTTAATAAATGCTTCTTCATAAACTTCAACAGAAGTCGGACATCCATAGATTATTCATACTCCATCAACTCTTTAGACCTCGAAAGTAACTCAAATAAATGACCTAGGGTATTATTGGATGATAAACTATCTTTGTCACAACATAATAATAGTATCTCCTACAAGCACGTAAGATGCTAGAGTTACATTAAAAGAGTATCCAGAGACCTCTCAATCATCTCCTTTAAGGTTCTTTACTGCGCTTTTGTCCGTTCAAACATGGAATACGCGTCTGTAGTATGGAACCCTTACTATCAGACTTATATCAACATGTTGGAAACTGAGAGATAAGTGCCATGTGAAGTGGAATGAATAGAAAAATCGAATTTAAACGGTTTTCTTCACATAAAGGATTCAATATAAAATTGAACCAGAGAAAGGTAGATCTCAGGTGAAAAACAACTACTTTCCTGGCAAATACAAAATACAAAATTTGTAGACAATCTTCCGCTCTACAACTTTTAATATAATTATTTATCACGTAGGATCAATTGTTTTTGAGTTATTCGCAGAAGAAGCATGCGTTCCAACTTTGACTCAAAAACTCTCATAAATATTGATTTTACAGAAACAAATTCTGAAACATAATGAAAGAACGTTCAATTATCTAAAAAAGATCTTCTGTATTTTTCGCGTCCGACAAACCGTTTAGGAGATATATGACAAAACTAAACTCGTTAACTTATTTCATTAGGAACCCAAAACAGGTATATAGAAAATGTTAAAGAATGAAACATACTCTTGGTATGTGTTTTGCATCTAAAATAAATTAATTTTAACAAACTGTGTAACTGATTTGCAATTTCGACAAAGTGTGCTTGATTAATTTATAAATTCCATCCATTATTATGATATTTATGTTAGTTACAAGCTAATCCACATGTATAGGTAAACTTTTAAGATTATATATTTCTGGGTAATGACTCATTTAATACATACTTTGTATTTGGCGATTAATAAAACCTAATTATATATTTTCACTTATCACTTATTAATTTTCACTTGGTTGAGGCTTCCTTCTAGAAGCCAAATGTAGTAAAAGTAAAAACTCAATAATGAGATTGCACCAATACGTAACGTTAAATTTGAATATCTTTGATGATTCTCTCGAAAACCAAGGGTGTTATGTCAAGTGAAAACATTCACACATTGACATTTCGTGCATTTCGCCAATACATCTGTGTAGGCATATAAAGAAATGCCACAGAAGAACAAAAACAAAACTTTCATTATCCTTTACATATTGCTTCCCAAAAAACATCGGTGTCCATATATTTTCGAAATAACGCGAAACATCCCAGGGATAATTGTGCTCGCTGGGGATAATGTATACTTTATGTATTGACACACATATTTTCTTAGGTTCAAATTGAACCTATGGAAGAAAACAAAACACGAATTAAAAAAATAATAAACAGTATCAAAGATAGTAATTAGGTATTCAAGTATTCAGGGGTTAGTTTTAACCACTTAGGATTACAATTTTAGAAAAGCCTTAGTACGCACCCACCTCTGGAATGTAAGTCTCATGCAAAATTTCATTCTTCTGTCACTGATACTCTTTCAGATATATATATATATATATATATATATATATATATATATATATATATATATATATATATATATATCTAACCTTTTTTATAATACAGGTAATTTTTATTGCCTGGGGATACAGACTGGAAAAATTTATTCTTAAGCAAAGATGAAGTACTCTGGGGGTAAATTTAATCCTTTATGATTTTTTAATAGTACCTATCTACCTTGAAAAATTTAATTCTATTACCCATATATAACATGTTGGCTAAGTAAAAATTTAAATTCATTAACAAGCAAAAAAATGTAAATGAAATAACATGTTTTACAGTTCTTTCAACAGTTTTATAAATAAAAAAAAATTTAATATTCAGGGTAGGTTTTCACTCCCGGAATGTAGACCTCATCCCAAATTCAAAGTTTGTGAGTTGATCTGTTTGGCCTAGAAATTGATGAGCTTGTCAGGACTGTATATTAAAATATTGTAAAAAAAAATACAGAAAATGTAATCTAAAGCTTCTTTTCATTGGGACCCACCTCAACACCTTTACTTTCTTTCTTATCTATTGAAATACAGTAATCAATCAAACCATTCAGAATATTATATATCACATTTTCATAAAATCTTAAGGAACTAGATTTTGTTTTTTAAGGTCATCAAACTTGTTGCTGACCAAGGCCACATTTTTTATTTTACATCAGAGTATACCAGAAAGTGATATCTGATATGCTATATTATCTAGATGATTATAAAATGCTGCGTTATTTGGATTACTAATGGAAAAACTGCAGACTAATTAAATTTCATCAGTAGTGTTTACAGTGTTTAATAAAGTTTCCGAACTGACGCGTGTAAATTAACAACCCTGCTTACCCCAGATGGAATATTATTTCTAGAAACAGATATTTATTCAAATGTGTATCCAATGATCTCTGAATTGGAGTAGGCTAATAGAGCTTATTGAACAAATGCACATATAAGTAGAGATAAAATATTAGTAAATGTGGAGAGTTCCATATCATATAACTAAAATAAAGATAAATTTTCCTTCAATAAAATATTGCATGTGTTCATAAGTGCGGGATTTGCTGAATTGAATAAGTTTTTAGCTTTACAAAAAATATCACAGGAAGTCATACCGTAGATTACTTAAAATTCATCAGAATCTGCTCAAGACTCTATCAAATTATATTATAGCCCAAATTATCTTTAAGAAAAATAACGTAGATACCTTTATGTTGTAGATTGTAGGGGGGTCAATATGGCTCTTCAGTCTCTTCGTACCTCGTCCTATATATATGTAAAATATCTTTCAGCTCCTGATGTATCAATTGCATATGATATGGATGGTAATTGCATTTTCTCATCATTCAAGAAACACTACTTTGAGATATTCCCAACTCCCTACTCAAAATACGTGTACTCACATGGGGATTCTCGATAATACAAACTTTTTGTAAATTACTTCACCGATTTCCTTAAATCTTGTTTTGAGGGCTTGAAATGCTCGCTGGTCTAGACGTCTTCTCTGAGGAAGCTTTTGTTCGTATAATCTAGATACCACTAAGCAGTTACCATCACTTTCCCCCAAAGCAAAAACCATGTGACTCAATAGTCCAAGAGGGGACTACAGAAAACCTAGCCAATCGAGTAACAGAACGAAATGTTTTTAAAATGTTACTACTCACAACAAACATAAGAAAAATCATTGACTGCCTAGGCAAAAGTGGTGCATAAGTTTTTTATGGCATTTTTTCAAAAAAAGCAACTATACCAATGTAGCAACAGATTGGTAATAGTTTCAAAACAAATTAACTTCCGAGCGGTCCAGCGGTCTAACGTGATGGTTCACGAATGGGAGCGCAAGTTAAAACCCCAGCTCTGGCAGCTTCTTTTTTAAATTTTTTCCTTCGAAATTGAAAAATGATTTGTTTGGGGCGAATATTCGTCCCAAAACAAATAATTTCTCATGTCCTGAGAGCTGGCTGCAGAAAACTGATCGAGTAACACCATGAAATGTTTTCACAGGATTTCATTTAATTTCATATATATATGTTTAGTTCAAATCTTGCAAGTGAATTTTGACCTACTTCTAGTTGTCCGATTAACGTGAAATTTGACAGGTGGCATAATTCCGGTGACAGTGCATTATGGAATTTTTGCCAAAAAAAAAAAATGGCGGACGAGTTTTGTGATTATAGTTCGATTCTATTCGAAATTAGTATGTGGGGATATTCTGGATCGGACATCATGATTTTATTGTCAGAATTCATGAATTCAAGATGGCGACGACTTTTGTGATTATAGTCCGATTCCATTCAAAATTGGTGTGTGGGAGCTTTTGGAGTCGCACATCATGATTCCTTAGTCGAAATTAATGAATTCAAGACAGCGGCTTCAGGAAAGCGATGTGTTTTGTTATTATTGCCCGATTCCATTCAAAATTTGTATGTGGGTTTTTGGGGTCATAGATTATCAATTTTTGTCAGAATTCAATTAGATGACGGATTTCTTCTTTGATATATGCAGATATGCGCAGTGATATAAGTGAGAAAAATAATAAATGACAAAATCCTATAATAAAATAAAAATTATTAAAAAAATTATACAAATGCACTAGAAAAGAAAAAATTGTTTTAATTGTTTGGCCTAGGTTATTCTGTGAGCAGCAGATTCAAAACCTTGCCTCGCAAGAATACCTATTTTATATTTGCGGCAAGCTTTTGAATCTGTTACTCATAGAATAACCTAGGTTAAACAATTGAAAAAAATATTTTTTTTGTATAAAAGCTTGTTTTAATTTTTTCCATTAAATTCTTTTAAATCATTCATGAAATCCGTCATCTTATTGAATTCTGACAAAAATTGAAAAATTATTTTATTTTGATGTTTTGTGATTTGATATTATTGAATATTGAGTTTTTGTTACAATACTGTATAATTTTGAGCAATTTTCGGTGTAAACAAAAAATAAAAATAACTTTGCACCAAAAACACAATATGTTGGGGAATTAATCCAACTAATTTTGCTTTTGGACTATATTTCAAGTCGTGAATAAATGATACTTCAATTACGAAATAAAAGGTGACGTTCATCAGAAAATATCTTTATGAAATCTGTTCTCTGGTATCTTGGCAACGATTCATATATAATTATAGGGTGTTTCAACTGAATTATACAAAAACATAATTAACTCCTTAAAAGTACCGAACATGCCCCCCACCTTGAAAGGGCTAACTTTCAAATTAAATAAATATAGAACTTTAGTCTTTTTATCAATTTGTTCCTAGTTCGCACATTAACTCACTCAGGCGGCAATGGACATATTTTCGCAAATGACCTTTTGATTATTCAGTTCAGTCCATTAGAGTAAGCTACAAGCCGACTTCGGTCTGTCCCAAGTGAACCTTTTCAACTCGTCCAAGCTTCCATTTAGTTGGAGGCTGGTTATCTTCTTTACCAAAACTAGTCGCCTTCTTTGAGATCGTCATAATGAATTTTCCATTTTGTTACGTTCTTGGAGTTAGCCTATATATTCTCTGCTCCATCGACTCCACAAATGTTGCTTCATTTGGCTCAGATGTTTGTGAAGAGATGAACGGTTTGGTGGTATCCTGTGACATCTTGCTCTGGGACACTAAGCAATGGTCGACCAACCAAAAAAATGTGAGGGGTGAGAGGGAGTAAATCGTCAGGAGAGGAGGGATAAAGGAGATAAAGGTCTTGAGTTTAATATCGCTTCAATCTCTACTAACAAGGTATAAAATTGTTCAAATGTTAAAGGTGTTTCTTTTGTGACACGTTTGAGATGTTTTAACACTTTTTACCCGCTTCCCAAAGACCTCAAAGTGAGGCAATATGGTGGATTGAACTTCCAATTAATACTATCTTTCTCAGATAATCTGTCAATTCTATTTCATTGTTTTTAATAAATTTCCCTAAGTCCTTCAGATCATTGTTTGCACTTACAAAATTAGTTCCATTATCACTATTTATGAGAGTTGGTAATCCTCTTACGTGATACGAATCTTTTCAAAGCTAACAGAAATGCATCTTTACTTAAATCAGTTACCAACTCTAAGTGTACAGCTTTAGTCACAAAACAAATGAAAAGACTAATGTAAGCTTTGGAAATTCTGCAGCCTCGGTCCCGAACGACTTTTATTAAGAAAGGACCTGCATAATCCACACCTGTTATTTAAGGGTGTTTTGGATTCAGTCTAGATTCAGGAAGAGCTGCCATTATTGGTTTAACTTTAGTGATTCTGAAACGAAAACATACTAGACATTTTCGAATAAGACTTTGATCATGGATCTTCCATTTATGATCCAGTATTCTTCACGTAAAATGGCCAATGTATGCTGTGGCCGGAATGCAAATTTGTGATGGTATGTTCCACTCATTAAGAGTGCAAGATGACTCTTTTATCAAGTATGCGGATGTTTTTTTCAAATTCAAATTGCGCGTTATTTAGCCGACCTCCAACTTCGTAATAATCCGTTAGGGTCAAGAAACGGATTCAGATTAATCAATTTACTGTCTCTATTTAGCGTTTTATTTCTGATAATTTATCAATCTCCCTTTCCGAAAGACTCACTTTGTGATATTTTCAACAAATTGTTTAGAGCAATTTTTGTCTCGTTTACTGAAAGGGCTCCTATTTGTTTTTTCCTCAGACACACCGACATTATTACAAAATCGCAAAATCAATGCCGTAATACGCGTAAGCCTTACAAAATTTGAATAGTTAACAATGAAATTTTTTCACTTCGGTTACAATAAACACTTGTTTCTTTTCCTTCTTCCACTCTGTTTTTCCTCTGTGAACCGTTTTTCTGGCCAATGTATTTCATCCAGAGTAACCAATCTGGCCCATACCACTACAAATTATATTCTTTAAGCAATTTGGGTTTACCCCTTGAAACCAGATCAGCTGGATTTTGTTCTGGCGGTGTATAAGCTAATTCTGATTCTGTCAAGTTTTGAATTTCAGCAATCCTATTACTGACGAAAGTTTTTAATTTATTTGGTTCAGTTTTCAGCCACCCCAAAACAATAGAGGAATCAGTCCAAAAAAAACAGTTAAAATCCAATCGCATTGAACCCTTAACTTTATGTGCTAATCGAGCTAAAACTACGCAGCTGATAATTCGAGCGAGGAAGTGTAATTATTTTTAAAGGGGCAATTTTTGATTTTCCACACAACAGCCTTGATATCGTCTGACCATTTGTATCAATGGACCGAACATATATACACGCACCATAACCTTTTTTCTGAGGCATCGGAAAAACCATGCATTCGAGACGCACAGGATTATCACACAACATTTCGCCTATCAATTGAAAGATCATTCAACATAGGTAGTTCATTCGGTATTCACGCCACATTGTATATACTTCTGTGGGAACTGTCTCATCCCAATCTACTTTCTCAAAGCCATAATTTTTGCAAAACTAATTTGGCAAGTATAACCTAAGGTGATAATAAACCTAACGGTCAAAGATTTGTGCAATATTGGATAATATTATTCTTTTTTGGAATCGAGATTCATCTAATTTTCCTGAAATTCGGTATTTCAGTTTGTCTCTACAGAGGATTCCATGTGATACCTAACGTTTTTGCATTTTCGTTCTCACGAAATCGACAATTTGCGCTTCACGTCTGCATTCTCGACATATTTCAACACTCTCTTATCGTTTGAATAGAATTTCCTCAAATCAAAGCAGCCTTGCTTCAGTATATTTGAAACCTTCAAACTATTTGCGCTGCATCTTCAATAGAATCGGCACCGCTTAATAAATCGTCCATGAAATCCTCTTTTATGATTTTCGAAATGATCGGATTTGATTGAGCTACCTCATCAATAGTGAAATAAACTTCTAATTGCTAAAATGGAGCTGCTGCCGTACCATACGTAACTGTTTTTAACTCATATGTTTCAATATTATCACCGAGATTTTCCCTCCATAGAATTCGTTGAAGACATGTTTGTTCCGGGTCAATTATAATCTGCCGGTACATTTTGGCGATATCTGCGGAAATTCGAATTTATGCTGTCTAAATCTAACTAGTATGCAAAATAAATCTTGCTGAATAGTTGGACCTACATATTAAAAGTTATTCAATGAGTATCCGACGTGGTGGACGCGGATGCGTCAAAAACAACGGAGTTTCGTAGTGAGGCTTTCTTTCTTCAAAATCCCATGATTGGCATATAATAATGAACCATTTCTCGATCTGAATGATGAATCTTTTGCATGTGTCCTAATCGTTTATATTCATTCATAAATTCCGTATAAAGTCGTTTGAATTCTGGGTTTGAAACTTTGTTCTAGAGAGAAAAATCTCTTTTCAGCATATTATATGAGTCCCCAATTTTTCAATAGAGTCTTTAAAGGTATAGTTACTATAAACCGTCCAGCTGATGACCGCTTTGGTGTTCGATACATAATTCTCTTGCATGCAATATAATCGCTTGACCACGATGGGTTGACAATTTCTTGATTTCCCAAAACCTACTTAATAAATTCTGAATATTATCTTCCTCAATTGTGGTTTTGCTAAAATGACATTGAATGGAAGTTGTATTGAAACTAATTGGACCGGAGACTACCCAACCAAATTTAGTTTTTTGCAATATTGGCTTATTTTGGCCCAATGAGATCTGGCCTACACATAACACATTCCAAAATAGATCCACCTAACAACAAATCTATTTTATCAGACTTAAGAAGCGATGGATCTGCCAACTTTATATGATTTGGAATAACCACATTCGACATATCTATATTAACAGTTGGTATATTTCCAGAAATTTATCTATGACATGAAAACATGTTTTAATTGAATACTCATTATGCATTGCCTGGAGGTTCAATTCACATTTTGCAGAAATATTAGAAGAAATGCCATTCAATCCGTCACGAAAGTTTAATTTCATGCGAATTCAAATGCAACTTTTACATAAATCTCTGGTGATGAAACTTGTTGAGCTCCACTGTCTAATAATGCTCGAACTATGTGCAATATCCATTCGATCTAAAACTTGAACTAAAGCTGTGGATAAAATACATGATCGATGACCCACAAGCAGACATAACAGTAACACGGATTCTACAGTATTATCAATATTGAGGGCTTCAGAAACCGGTTCAACGCTGGCATTGCTGGTGCTTTGCTGAGAATTAGACGTTGTTCAAAATGCAATAAAGAATTATGTTTTCATTACACTACGCATGGTCCAGTCTACAAACTTTACTATGATGGCCCTTTTTCAAACAGTTGATGCACAGCCTTAACGACCTCACTTTTTATCACGGTCCGGTATTGACATTTTCAAAAGTTGTACAATTCTGCACATAGTGACCTTGCCACAAATTACACATTGAATTTTATGATTGAAAGAATTGTCTGCTAGAAATCCTTTCAGTATTTGAATTGTAACCTTTACGTCTTTCTGGATGATTTGTGCTACCATTTCTAATAGATCAGCCCTAGACTTCAAAACTTTTATGTCTTCGAATTTCGGATAATCATTGTCCCCTTGTGAATTTCCCATTCACGAAGTGTATTCGAATCTAATTTTGTGGTTATCTATACACTAATAGGGTATCCATTCCCCGACAGGCTGATTCAATTGCTCAAGCACTAAGTTTTCGAAAAAATCATCAATTATTTTTCTCAAACTACGGCCGATTCCTTATTAATAGGCTCACCACTAAAGAGAGCAGCATACGATTAAAATCAATAACTTATTGTCGAACCTGTCTAGTAAAGATTTCCAGCAACCTCATAATTCGCTGATGAAAGTTCAAGTGATTTTATGACTAAAGCTGCCTCACCCTCTAAAGATGCTTTGAGGTAATGGAATTTTTGTACATTATTCACCTCGATATTATTGGAATAAGAGACTGAAACGTATCCCGAAATCAACCAACTTTGAAATGATCCACTGAACTTTGTAAATTTATTGTTGGTAGTTTGACTGCTTCAATGTTTCTCTGACCGATTAGTTGAATATTTGTCTGCAACCTCCCCTCACTTTCATTTGGTAATAGTATCTCATTGATAGATCCATTGTTATTGACATGGCGTTCGACCGAGCTACCACTAGAACTATCTGCATATTCAGACAAAATGTTCTTTGCAAGAGCTAAATGACTGAAATATCGTTATCAAAAGTTTCCGATACAAATAATGACTTTCTAACTTCGGTTTCATCACTAGTTAATTCAATACTTTCTTGAAATTCTTAGAAATTAGTTTTTAACTGTTCTAAAAACTTTATTCTATCCTTCAATTGTAATATATCAATATTTGAAATATCTTCCCTTTCATTCAAACTTTTAACAAATTTTCCAAATCCAGTTAATTTCATTTTTATTGTTCCGCGTTTTCTAGATAAATCTGCCATCACTTAACTGATCTCGGACGTGTGTAATATATCGAAAATGGAATTACTTTACTAGGAAATGCGATACTAAACTTGTTATTGAGGATAGGAAGAATATTGGGAACTCACAATCAATTCAAGCCGACCACGCTATGGTTTATTCTCTGGTCGTTCTGCTCCCTGTCTCATCGTCGAAATCTGTAGATACTCCACTGGGCAACTGGCTCTCTTACTCAAAGATTCAAATTGTGCCCTCTGCCGCGGACTAAATATTTCGAGGCGTCATCGGGGCTGTCATTCTGATTTCAAATAATTCAGTCACCTTTTATTGCTGAATATGTGTGTACTGCACAACGACGCTCTGCTACCATAAATGTTGGGGAATTAATCCAACTAATTTTGCTTTTGGACTATATTTCAAGTCGTGAATAAATGATACTTCAATTTTCTACTCTTAAAAACAAAAAATGTTTTTACAGTATGTAATTCGATCAGAGGTAAACACTGGAAACATACAAAACCTAAATTTCTGAAACTCATACATGATAAGAATCAAATGTTATCTGAATAGTATAATAATGAAACGTTCATTTATTTTTCCTGCATAAAATGTAGTACAATAAACACATAATACAATAGAGTATATGGAATTTTTACAACTACAAATTACAGAACAGGTAAATAAATAAATAGAAACCCCAAAAAGTTCGGTGAGAGCTTGTCTATGGGTAATTCTTCATTTTTGAAGTTGAAGTTGCAAGCCTGCTCTGAAGGTATGTACTTCAAATCTATACAAACATATAAGATATTTACTATAACTATCGATACAAATTATTAAATATGGATTAAGGGCAAGCGATATAACACGATATAACATTGAATAAAAAAATGCACTAGATTAACAATGAATACATTTAACTAATTTATTTTATATATGTATAAATGAAGGAAGAATTCAAATGATTTTAATGATTTTTATCATGGATCATGGAATATTTGTCTATCGTTTGATAAAATCCATTCAATGGTATCGATAGTGTCCACTTTCAATTCCCCGATATATTGATCCATAATTTATTGACAAAATTAATCAACTAAGAAACATAAAACTGAACGATACAAGACTTTTTTATTTACCGATAATGCTTTTTTACATCAATGAAGATTAAAAATTAATTGCTGGTTTATAATTCGTGGGGCAAACTCTGTATTTTTTTCTGTCCCGTTTGGATGTTCGTATGATGTAAATCTGGAGTGGAAATATCTGCCATTGCTCTGATTTTTTGTGGGTTCCAGGGTTTCTTCTAATTTTGTGAGTTTTCACTTGAGGAGGCTCTAATTCACCTAGGGAATCAGTATTCAATAGATCTTCGTATGTGTAACCCTTACTATTGACATACAGTATGTTACAAGATATATGCGATTTTTGATTTCTATCTTTAGCACACTTTAGGTAGTTCACTAGGAGTTTTCATTCTGTTCATTCCTCCAGGGACAAATCTTCTACTATAGTTCCTCTCCCTTGAACTTTTTACAAGACTTCAATACTTGTTGCTTGGTTATATATCTAACAAATTTCACCACTATACCTTTATCAGATGTGCCTAGAGTATATGTGTTGTTTATATCTGTATCTTTCAACTGAAGTTCTAATTTAGTGTTCAGAAATTGTAGGACGAATAAAACCAGGTTTCTACTTTGGTATTTAGAATGAAATATGATGATGTTATTTTCGCGTGTTATTTTTGAGTTCTTGCACTTTTCAAAACTTCTATTTTCGTGGATCTTCTCAAAACTATGTCTTTCAGTTCGGTGATTTGCGAAGTTAAGGAGTCAAAAAGATTTTTTTTCTGATCTGATATAAAGGTTTTCAGATCATCCATGTCTCAAGTGCAGATGACACTTCGATTTGGTAATATAACTATGCTTACTGACTATTTCGACTATATTTGAAGTAAGGATTGGATGTATAATTTTACTCACAGTGGTTGGATTTTTGCTTCAAGTTTTCAGATTTCATCCTGTGGATTGTTTTGTGATTTCACTCAATTTAGGAATATTGATCTACACTACAGAGACTTTTCCAACCACTTTTAGACGTTAATTTAGGAGCACCTTCAGAACATGTATTCAACTTCAAGCAGCTATAAATCCCAAGCAGCTATAAATTCCAGGAGAAATTGAATAACCTTAACCGAAGCGGAACTAGAGTACCTATTATAAAACAATAATTCAGGGGAGATTTTCGATATAATATGTGCATAAACTAACAGTGATATAAGTGAGAAAATTAATAAATTTACAAAATCCTAAAATAAATTAAAAATTATTAAAAAAATTTATACAAATGCACTAGAAAAGAAAGGAATAATTTTTAATTGTTTGGCCTAGGTTATTCGAAATCTTGCCGAGCAAGAATACCTATTTTATATTCGGCGCAAGCTTTTGAATCTGCTACTCAAGAATAACCTAGGTCAAACAATTGAAGAAATAATTTTGTCCTTTATAGTGCATTTGTATAAAAGCTTGTATTATTTTTTTTTTATAACTTTCAGTTATTCATGAAATCCGTCATCTTATTGAATTCTGACAAAAATTGATAATCTCCATCCCTAAAGAAACCCACATAACAATTTTGAATGGAATCGGGCCATACAAAACACGTCTCTATTTTGGAGCCGCCATCTTGAATTCGTGAATTTTGTCAAAAACATCATGATGTCCAACCCCAAAAACCCCCACACACCAGTTTTGAATGGAATCGGGCTATAATCACAAAACTCTCGTGGTCATGTATAGAAGCAACAGTAGTGAAGACAGTGATCACATGTCTTTGTTATTCTTCAAATCGCCAGTTTAGTTCTCATCCTATGAATAAAAAAAGATGTTCTATTAGTTCATCCTTCATTGTTTTTAACGTATTCAAGTGAAGATAAACCAAACAACCCAAACGTCTGACAACCTGTCGCATCGAGAAAATAAATAAATAAATGCCTTCCGTATCCCCAGTCCCCAGTGAATGTCACGTGGTTTGAAGAACACCAATGCATGTGCAAGCTACCTCGCAACCAAAAGTTCGATCGCCATGTAAAACAAACTATTTTGTTTGGACATCGACATCACTGTAAACTTACCAGTAACTTTTCCTGAATTATTCAATTATTCTAGTAACAATCTTGTCGTTTTGTTTTTGTTATCAAATTAATCCCTATAGTTTGTGACCTACCGCTCGTTTTGAATGTTGAAAGAATAGTATAAATATCCTAATAAACTACATGGAAATTACAATGCTTGGTTTATTTACAATAGATAAACGCTATCATGAACAATATACACAAACCAAAAAGGAATATCACAAAAAATTAATAAAAAGTAGATCTAAACAATATTAGAATGAAATTGAAATTTCTCACAATAAGTCGAAGACTATGTGGAATATTGTAAGGGATATTAAGGGTTCTAGTAAATCTGAGAATGGTATTGAAAAGGAAGGTAATGCAAAAGATATTGCTGAAGAGTATAGTTGCTTTCTAACGGATACAATTAAAAATCTAAAAGAAGAAATAGATGCACAAAACATACATTTTGTAGATAAAATTAGATGGAACAGTAAATCTATGTTTGTAGAACCAATCATGGAACAAGAAGTAGTAGAGATTGTGAAGAATTTTAAAAATGAGATGAGTAGTGGTAACGATCAAATTCCAACTCGAATAATAAAATTAAGTGTTACACATATATCGAAAGTTTTAACGTACATTTTGAATAATTCTTTGCAATATGGCATTTTTCCTGAAAAGCTGAAAATTGCAATAGTAAAACCTATTTACAAAAAGAAGGGTGATTCAAATGAAATATGCAATTACAGACCAATAAGCCTGTTATCTTCCTTTTCAAAACTTTTCGAAACAGCAATGTGCAATCGGCTAATGAATTTCTTAGTTTCGAACTAATTACTGAGTGATGCCCAACATGGGTATCGAAAGGGCAGATCTACAACAACGGCTGTGTTCAAGTTTGTCCAGCATATTCTGAATGCCTTAGAAAACAAGAATGTAGCTCTAGGACTTTCATTAGACTTATCAAAAGCGTATGACTACTTAGACCACAAGATTTTACTGGAGAAACTTGAGACATACGGGTTCGAGGTAAGCCTTTAGACTGGTTCAAATCATACCTTAGTAATAGAAAGCAAAAAGTAGCAGTACAGATAATGCGTCATCACAAGTAACTGACATAGATATAGGTGTGCCTCAGGGCAGCATTACTGGCCCAATACTTTTCATAGCATATCTTAATGATGTGTGAGATGTACTGACACCATACTTTGACTGTAAAATGGTAAACTATGCTGGTGATACGAACATTCTGATTGAAGGACGAACGGTTGAACGTATATTAGACAACTCCAACTTGATGTTTAATAAGATAAACAACTGGTTCTCCGAAAATAAACAGGTTGTAAATGAAGAAAAGGCTAATGTAGTTATGTTTACAACTGGACATGCAAGCCAGGCAGTGCCTAGTAACTTTCAGTTAAACAACAAAACTTAGAAATAGCACCTAGTACCAAATTCTTAGGAATCCATATCGACCGATATCTAAATTGGAGTGTACATATAAATGAGCTAGTCGGTAAATTATGTAAAATGTGTTATGCATTAAGAATACTATCAAAGCATTTGAGTTTTTATATACTTAAAGTTGTGTATCATGCAAACTTTGAAGCTATTTTTAGGTATGTTATATTGTTCTATGGTGGAAGTACTTCATTACAGCATTATTATTCAGAAAAGGGTTGTTAGAATTATGTTTAAACTAAATTATAGAGAATCATGTAGGACTAAGTTTCGTTCAGCTAATATATTAACAATTGTTGCTGTGTATATTCAAGAGTGTCTTTTGTTTCTCACTAAGAATAGGCACCTTTTTTCTGATTATGAATCCCAAATTAGCTATAAGACCAGAAATATAAATTATAATTATCCTGTACATAGGCTGACCGTAACCGAAAAAAAATCTTTGTATAATTCCATCAAATTTTTCAATAAGCTATCAGAAAGAATAAAATCTATCCTTCTCCAAATGGTTAATAAAAAAGAAATTTGTAAACTCCTAATGAACCTGGAGCCTTACTCCATAAGGGATTACTTAGAAGCATACCTAGAATAGCTTTTGTAGTCTGTTTGTTTTTGTGTACCTACATACTGTTTCTATATGTTTTGTGATGGTCTTAGTGACCTTCGATGTGTTTTTTGACACCCGTTTGTTTCCACCACCTTTTTACAGCTGTAACTTCTTGTACTTGGTTGTTTTTTCAAATAAAGATATTATTATTTTTTTCAGCGGGATACATTTCCCTAACGTCAATAATTCTGGTGGACCTATTAGGCCTGGATAAACTGACGAACGCTTTCGGCTTACTGATTCTTTTCCGTGGTGCAGCGGCAATTGTCGGTTCACCACTAGCAGGTGCCTTATTGGACGCGACTGGATCCTATAAAATACCCTTCTATGTTGCGGGAGGGCTGTTCGCTATTTCGGCCATCACCAGCTTCATGGCACCTTGGCTCAAACGGTTCATTCCCGAAGAAGAGTTACCCATGGGCGACGGAGATGCATTAACGCCCATTGATGAGGACGATGAAGAAGATGAACCAATCACGATGGGTCAGCGTGGAGGAAAACACATCCCACAGATTATCGAAACTGTTTCGAGTCCTGGAGATAAGGAGATTGAGCTCAAAGAGTCTGTCTTATAGAAATTCCAATTGGAGATGTTATTGGTGTATATTTTGAGATTATTTCAAAGAGACAAAAATTTTTTCTGTAAATATTGTACGAAAATGTGTGAATATGAAGGAATCAATAAGTTCCATTTGAATCTGATTGTATTGAAAATGAGATTTGTTTAATATTCATAATAGATAAGTGAAAAAACAGTATTTTTTCTCATAGTTCCAAACACATTCAATGCTTCTGTCATATGTAGGCAAGTGTGAGATTTGTGGACGAAAAATTTAGTTGTGTTTCTTCCCATTCTCATTTCATTATGATTTTGTCACCTCTCAAATGACATATTTTCTCATATTGAGAACTCTTATTAAAGTCCTAAAAGTTCACTTTGGCTGAGCAGCTGAAAAAATAGTTATTGTAATTGAATATTTTCATTTGTATTTTTTTAATCGGAATGAGATTATGTAATTTGAAAATCGAAAAAACAGATATAGATATTACAAACAATCAATTCATTTAGTTATATAGAATCATATTTTTTATTTATTTAAGTTTTATTATAACCTGGATTAATTTAATTGAGAACATTCCACAATTTGTGAAAATTGTTTATTCACATTCGGAAATGTCTTCCAAGTCCAAAGCCATACCTTGAAAGTTTTATTTTTAGATTTTCAAATTACTATTTTACAGAAAAATGGAGATGTAGAGAGCCAGAGTTTTAAAAATAATTATTCGATCATTAAATCTAGCAGGGTTTGAAAAATAGCTCCTCATAGTCTCATATCAAAGCAATATAAAGTTTATTTTAAAGTGCTTGAGCTGAAAGCATTTTTTCCGTCATTTTCTTGTGATAAATTCAATGTATTATTTTTTCTCTCTAATTTTATTGTACTAGCTTATATATCACAATGATTTTTTTAATTAGTATACATTTTTATGAAACACCTATTAATTTCCCCTTTTAAAATTAGAATATATTTTCCGTTTTGAGATGTTTCCACCTCAGGTATATTAAACTAACATTTTTGTTGTTTCAATATTTTATTGGGAAAAAACTCTTTTACGTGGTCATTTTCATGAATGGCTCGAGCATTGTTATTTTATATCTTGTAGATTAATCAATTTATTAGGTCCATATTATTTGAAGTCTACTTCCAGTGTATGTTAGGATTCTCTAGAGGAATTGATAACAGACTGATTGTAAATTGGTTTAATAAAATTGGAACATCACTTCTGAAGAACTTTTCTGAACATACCTTACTTTGGCGTCAATAAACTACTTTATCAAACCAATCTATCTAAGCAATTAACAGTAGTGGTGGACCCATTAAAGATGTTATGTTTAGATCCACAGTGAGATGATAATATTGCAGCATTCCTGAAATTTACTCTACCATTTACCTACAATGAAAACATATTTTGGAAGATTTCAAGATGAATCTTTGGTTTTTAATTCAATTGAAAATGTGAGAAATGACAGTATTTCGTGAATTTTAGTCAATAATTAAGAAGTAGATCATACATGTTCAAAATGTTAATTAGTTGCTATTGTATATAACAAAAGTACTTGGACAATATATTGATTTATTCGAGACATCGCACAGATCGTTTCACCAAACTCGTCTCCTTCCAACTGAAACATTTCGAGATTTTTATATAAATAATAAAAACTATTTTCTTAATGTTGATAAATGCAAAATTGTCAGTTGTAAGGAAGATCGCCTCGTTGAACAAGATCGATTTGGCCTTGAGTTTATGTTGAATAATCTCAGGATAATTTAGGCCGCAGCGTTAAAACAATTAGCCTTATTGTAGTTATAGTACCTGTGCACCTCAAGTGAATGTACTTCATTCTTTACATTGTACATGAGTAAATATTCAATGATCTCCACCGATGTTTTATTGACTTCCCATTGTAACCAAACCAATGTTCCAAAAACAAGATATTTTGGAATTATTTCTTTCAAATTGGCCGAAGACAGTTCACATAAAAATATATCTGTATTTGTTCTCTCTCTCTCTCTCTCTCTATGCTGTTCTCCCAGACAGCACAAATATATTTATGGAATAATAATGGAATATTCACCTTCATCCCAGCGAATATTCACAGAATGCCCGATAATGATGCGAGAATAATCAACGAATAACTCAGATATTCTTAGAATATTCTTGCTGGAATATTCAGAATATTCTATGATTTTTTTCATTCATATGCTCTAAATCTATGAATAGACAATCATTCATTCCTCAATATTCATAGAATAGATATCTAGTATCCATGAATATCCAGTGAATACAGGGTGTCCCTGGACTTCCTCTTTTCCTCTCGGGAATGTATATGGGTGGGGTCAAAATATCACCAGTACTTCATATAATTTTTGTTCCTAAAAGCCTTCGTTACCAAGTCACGGGCCCTCAAAGTTGCAAAATGAAAAATGTTTTTCTTTGATAACTTTCAAAGTGAATATTCAAAATCATCTAAATTTTGATGATTGACTAAACAAATGAATTCCTTTGATGAGCTTTCATGCAGGAGTCAGTTGTTTTGCTACAAAGTCAGGAACGGACTACCCCCGATAGTCCACACCCCAGAACTGAATAAAAGTACTCTTGAGGAAAATCGATCGGAGCAACGATTTTTGATAAAAATGCATTTTTGTTCGACGACATCCAACCTGAGATGTCTACCATTATTGGAAAAGATTAATTTGTAATGAAAATAGAAATGATGGGTACAATGTTCATAATACAAAATGCAATTAACAATGTGGAATGTGGCGAAACCTCTTTAATGTTGTGGGATCTGAGCAAAGCATTCGATTGTGTCAATCACAATCTCCTTATAAAAAAACTTGAATACTACGGAATCCGAGGAACATCTTTAAATTTCTTTCGATCTTACCTCTCTTCAAGGAAACAAGTGGTTTGTGTGAATGGTACTCTATCAGATACAGAAATTATGTCTCATGGCATCCTCAGGGATCTGTTCTGGGACCTCGTATTTGTTATCTATATAAATGATATTTTCAATTATCTGCTTCCCAAAACAATAATTTGCTTTGCAGATGATACTGACGATGCTAAATGAAAGTTCTGATGTTGATATAATATTAAAACCAACCAAGAACTTGAAGAAAAAGCAAAAATGGTTCTCACGAAACAAGTTGCAACTAAATAGGAATAAAACCCAAAATATTATTATTTCATCAAATAACCGGTTAACAAGTAAAACCATGTTAAACTGCTTGGCATAACTATCGACGATTCACTCAAATGGGAAAATCATATTGAAATGTTGTGTAAAAAATTGTCCACCAACTTTATCTCTAGAGGCTGAAGAAAGTTCTGAGCACCGAAACACTAATAAGCTCCTATCATTCACTATTCCACACTCACTTGACATATGGAGTACTCCTTTGGGGTAGGTCTTCCCATGCTCTCAGAGCATTTCGTATGCAAAAAAAAGGACTCAGGATTATAGCAGGAGTCCCATTCAAAGAACATTGCCAACCACTTTTAAAAAAAATTAAAATCATTCCATTGCCTTGTATTTACATCTACCACACACTGCTTCAGAATCACAAAAATAAAACTGTATATTCTTCCCACTCAGACTACCACAATTATGAGACCAGAAATGCACAAAAACTAAGACAACCCCGGGTTAAGCTAGAAATGTCAGTGCGTAATTCACTGGATATCAAACTCTACAATAATTTGCCTTCCCATCTATCATCATTGAGCATGAATGTATTCAAGAGGAGGGTAAAAGAATATCATTTAAAAAATTGTTTTTATAATTTACAAGATTACATGAACTGTACATATTCAGAATGATTTCTAGCCTTTTATGTTTTAGATGTTTTAAATGTTACTTAGTGTTCTACTGTCACAACTGATATTACTATTTTTTTTTATATACACAATTTGGTACCCATCTTTTCCGGACTTGACATAAATGTAATTTACATAACATGTTCAAATAAATTTATCTATTTATCATAACGAATTTTTATCATGCAAACACGTTTACCTTACAAAACTCATGGTGTAAATAATCAATCGCAAGCCTCAAGAGCAAACAGAAATGCAAAATCCGCTACAAAAACTGCTGGATATGACCCCCGTCTCTCTCAATACATTTTCTTAGTCGGCGCAAACACCCTCTCTGCACTTGAAATAGCATGCCAGGGTCGTTCTGATGGCTTCACAATGTAATGTAATTCTATTCAACAAAGCATCTCTGGTGTGAATAGGTGTAGCGTAAACGCAGGCTTTTTAGATGCCCCTACAGAAAGAAATACAATGGATTTAAATCCGGAGACCGAGGTGGCCATGAATATGGCCCACCTCTACCAATCCATCTATTGGGGAAAATCTGGTTCAGATGGTCCTGCACAATCAAACTTAAATGAGGAGGACGCCATCATGCATAAACCACATATCTCTTCGGGTTTGCAATGGAACATGTTCCAAAAGTCCATTCAAATCGTTCTGAATGAACTCCAAATAACGTTCTCCATTCAGTCGGTCATGTAGAACGAATGGTCCTATAAGATGGTTTCCTATGATACCAGCCCAAACATTCACGTTGAATTTCCGTTGGTGTTTGGTTTGCAATATCCCAAGGGGATTTTCTTCGGCCCATATGTGGAGATTATGAGAGTTGATTACTCCATCTCTACTGAAACCTGAAACTCGAGTAATAAAAGTCATATCCTCTCTTTGTTTATCCAGGAACCAATTGGCATATTCCAGTCGTGCTGGAAAATCTTCAGGTGTCATGGCATGTACCTTCTGGATGTGATATGGGTGGAGCAGTTGTTCCCTAATTATTCTATGAATAGTGGACTTGGCTGTATGGAACTGTTCTGATAGGTTTCTGATGCTCATTAAAGGATCATCAGTGACAGCTTCCAAAATATTTTCCTCCAATACAACTAGGTACTGTACTTTTTGTTTACGACTTTATTTTAGCATATTCTGTATTATCCCTGTTATAAATGTTGTTGAATTAACGTTAGCATTAGTATTTCTACTGTGAAAATTTTTCATTTCAAATAATGGTGGACGATCGGGTTTGATGTCGTCGAGTAAAACTGCATTTTCATTAAGAATCGTTGCTCCGATCAACTTTCCACACGAGTACTTTTATTCAGAAAATTGTCTACGTAACCTTATTTTGTTGAAAACTATTGAAAAATTATCTGTCATTTCAAAGTTTTGGGGTGTGGACCATCGGGGGTTTTCCGTTCCTGACTTTGTAGCAAAACAACTGACTCCGGCATGAAACCTCATCGAAGGAATTCATTTGTTTAGTCAATCACCAAAATTCAGATGATTTTGAATATTCACTTTGAAAGTTATCAAAGAAAAACATTTTTCATTTTGTAACTTTGAGGGCCCATAACTTGGTAACGAATGCTTTTAGGAACAAAAGTTATATGAAGTACTGGTGATATTTTGACCCCACCTATATACATTCCCGAGAGGAAAAAGAGGAAGTACAGGGACACCCTGTATATTAACAGGAGTTTTCTGGGGATTTCTAAAAGACATTGTTAATAATAATAATATTCAACTCATTAAAGACACGATTTGAAATAAAGAATCAGAATGTCAATAATGAAGCAATTTCCAATGCACTTAAAAATAATCAGTTTCAGAAATCCTCTACAATTAGTGATTTCAAAGAGTGAAAACAGTGAATTGTATATATCTTGTCCATGAATCAGTCGATTCTGAATGTTTGGTGTATAATAATGACCTATCTTCATTGAAGTTTCACTGTTTTTGAAGATATAATGCTAGATTGTTCTTAGGCGCTTATATGGGCCCTTTTGTTTTCATTGAAACCGTCTTTATGCTCATTGCCTTCCAAGATACCCTATACTTCCATGTACTGCATTTTGAATTGGACGCCCCTGTATATTTGCATAGATCATTGATGAAATCCCAACAGTGGGATGACACGGTTGATTAGTAGGATACCCGCAATCGCACCATAATCTGTACCATGCAATATCACTCTATCTATCCGCTGAAGTCTCGCTATGTAATAAAGCCGGTGGTAGTCTGGAGGCCTACTGATGGCCGTCGCGAAACGGGCTAGCCGGGCCAACAATGTATCATGATTATGGCCCGCTTATGTTGTCTGTCGGCTGATTTCAAAGTGCCTCTAGAGGCACACGCATAACATGTTTGCTGGGCACTTTTGTAGTGGTCAACTATTGGTTTTTTGTCATGGTCAACAACTCTTACATATATTTTACTTTATATCAGGTACTTTTATTTTTAAATATAGGTTTAGTAAAACTACTGTATTTTCCAGAAAAAATTACTGAAACTAACAGGAGATTTTTCGAATACAAGAAGGTACGATTGCATTGATTTTGATTGAAAGAAACCACTTTTTATTAGAAAAAAAAGCATGAAAAATTGATTTTCAAGTCGAGGCAGTACATTTCAAAAAATGTATGCAATTTGATTCACTTATTTCCAAGAGAAGACGGGAATCCTTTAAAAAAGCAGAAATGAAGAAATGTGTCGGCGATGAGTTAGCAAACGAATTACATAATGATGCCATGCGAAGAACCCAATAAAGGAAAACCATTGATATAGAATTGGGAAATGAAACTAATAATGATAATGAAACTGTCGAAGAGAATACTAAGAGTAATACTAAACAAAGAAAATAATAATGAAACTGAAAAATATTGAGACTGAAGTAAAGGAAATTGTAGTCCAAACCCATGTGAAGAAGTTTCAACTCGTTAAAAAACTAGTATTTTTGGAAAAGGTTTGAGTTCTGTTTGAAAATCAAAACTTGTTTTTTACATAAAAAAATCTACAGTTTTGCTTTTGGCCGTGAGGAACATGCACGGCCGATCTCACATGTTTATTTTTACTTATTGATAACCATTCAGTTTGTGAATAAACAACCACCTGATCAAATTAATGAAAAAGATAAAAAACCACCAGCGCGAAAACCAATCATGGATAAAGATTGCTAAACGCATCCTAAATTGCTCCTAATACATTTCATATGGCTACTGCGGCCAAAACCTATAACCTTGGTTTGATTGACCACTTTGAGTCACCACTAACAGCGGATTTTGGTGAAGCTCTTAAACTCTCCATGGCACTTTACGAACAACGAAGCATTCCTCGTTCATTTTGAGTGATTGTACTGGAATTATGAAATAATAGAGTCCGAATACGAATTTTCATGTATTAATTTGCAGTTGATGGCTTTGTTATAATTTTTATTCAATATATTTTTCAGCACAACTTATTAATTATAGTACAGTCGCGAAATCGAGTTTTGATGTATTAAATAACTCTTTCAATTTCGTTTGAATCCGAATTTGTCATATACTATCTGAGAGTTACAAAAGAGTTAGAAATTTGAGCATTTGAATCATCTCCCAAAGTATTCTCGATAAAAAGTGATGAAACGGCTGTGCCAGCTTGAGAGTTAGAACATTTTGGTTTGTGTTAGAAAATAGTTATTAAATACTGAATAATTTTCAGTTGATTGTGCCGAAACAGATATGTTCATTGAGATTCTTTTTGTGTTCTCTCGCCGTTCAGAAACAAATAAGCTTATTTTCCAATCGCCTTTGTTGCTTTTTTGCCGTATTTTTGGTATTTCTTCAATAGTTGGATTTTTATTTTTGGCGTGCATAGTTTAGTCATAGATGAAGATTGCCCAAGAAAGTGAATGGAGCAAAGATTATCATCTATAGATGAAATCACTATCTCATGTAACTTCACTTTGAACCTTTGTTTATTCAAACCATTTACGGATGAGTGATGGATGATAGTATGGAGAATTTTGTACTTGACACCAATTATAAAAAACTATATACCAACATGATAAATGCTATATATCACATCACGAGGAGCTAAGTTCAACTCTCAGATTTTTGGCAACTTGGAGGGTTAATCAAAATCTCATCTACTGTATTATCAGCTCCAAGTTAAAGTGCCCAAAGCCTGAAACTTGTGAAGCCATAATTACAGTACTCAAGGATTATATAAAGCTAAGTGCTATATCAACAATCGTTCCTGCTTTGGCAGTCTCTTCGAGACTAACCCGTCAAGTTCAGTCATCACACCCCTTCGTGGTCACTTTGGAGACCTGCAGAACATCACTTTCCAAAGACTCGTTCATCCAACGAACAGCGAGGCTTTGGAACTCATTGCCTAGGGAGGTGTTTCCCGAGGCATGCAACCTCCAGAAATTTAAGAAGAACACACTTCACTACGATTTTCACAACTATAGGTTTAACACACCACGTCAAGTGTTTTCATACTATTATAGCTTTTTCAAGTGGAAACTCAAATTATACTAATTAATTGAAGCATATAAATTTGATAGTGATACTGTGGAAAATAACTAGCAACAGAATCTTCTACCGGACTTCCAGTTGGTGTTGATTTCAAAAATGTCCCTGCGACTGCTTTCACTCTGCCATGAACTTGTTGAAAATTGTTCCTGTGGCTGTGCTGACTACAACTGTCTTTATCGGATGGGCAGAGTTATGATTGCGGAGTTTTATTCAAGGATCTCATTTGGCTTTTAAATATAGCGGCTTTTATTTTTTTTTATGAAGGGTTCCTATGTCGCATAGCATATATTAATTCTGCTGCAACATGCTCGCCAAATGCAGCGTGCATTTCTTCTTTGGGGGTATCGTTCTTTGTCAATGTATCAGCCACCAATTGTAGGACTTTTTTATTTGTCATAGTTTTCTAACTGCTTATAACGGTCTTTTCGATCTTGTACGTGGAGGTATCGAATTAGAGGGTACTGCAAATGTTTGGTCTGCTTGACTTATGTATTACTAGAGGATGCGCATAGACTGTCGAGTAGGTTCTTGATAGAATTGTGGATTGTTGTATGGAATTGTCCTGTGCAAGTACCGTCATTCGGGGTGAAGTCGGACCGTGAGGGCGAACTCGGACAGAAAGGTATTGGTCAACGTTTTATTTTAAAGATATGTACCGCGAGCTTAAAACTGAAACAACAGGCAATTCTTGTCAGTAAGAGTCTGAATGCTGTTGGTGTGTACTTTATTCGTAGAGCACGTAAATGAAAATTTTATTAAATCATATATTTTCCATAGAATTTGATAACTCAAAATGAAACTGTTTTCATAAACAAATACTAAAAAACAAAATGAGTTATTTTTTCTCATGTGGTTTATTTTTAGTAAACCCAAAGCAAGTTTCTTCTTTTTTAATGTTTGTTTTTTCTTAAATGATGATGAGAAACTCATTTTGTAGGGGTGAAAACGGACACCATATTTAGACGTTACAAAAATTAAATCGGAATTACTTTCATGAATTACACTGAAAAAAACTTAGTTAAAGCACTCGATGATATTAAAAAAAGGCAAGAAAACTTTAAGACAGGCTGCAGAGTATTATGGAGCGCCAAAGTCTAACACTACATGAGAAGATGAAGGGAAGGAAAAGTAAGAAACATGGTGAACAATGCGCTTTTTTTTGTACTCCACATATATATATTTTAAATTTTGTTTGTCCGAATATGCCCAGTAATAGGGTCTAAGACAATTTTTAACGCTCAACATATGGTCTGCCGCCTTCACCCCACATATAGGGGTGGAGGCGGACACTCTTCAACAAAAAAAAGTTTTGGGAAGAATGAAAATTTATTTGGTTCTACTATGGAATTTGATAATAGATACATGCAAGAATCTATTTTTTTTTTTCCCAAATTTTCTTTTGAAAATTCTGATTTTTAACCGACGAAACCAAAAAGGAGGAGGTTTTCTAGTCAACCCGTATATATTTTTTCTTTACATCATTTTTTTTTTATGTATGATCACGCATAACTTTTTACTGAGGCGTCCGATTCCGATAATTCTTTTTTCAGCGAATAGGGTGTACTTCGAAGGTGGTCCCATTTGAATTTAAAAGATGAAATCCACCCCTAAGGGTAGCAACATGAAGGATATTAATCACTCACCCTCTGAATTCTGGTCCGTTAACCGATTCTATCAGGCATAACTTTGTACTGGGTTCTTCGATTTGGATGATTCTTTTTTTAATAGATAGGGTATACCTTATATTTAGATTTCGAATGGAATTATATACCCTTACGGGTAGAAAAATAGGGAATAATTGATTTTTTACTTATGAACATTGGCACACACATACGTAGCTGACAATGACAGATCGCTACTGACATTATTTCTGTTCCACATCTGTCAAAACCATTATATTCTATGAGAGGATGGAATGATATACAAAGTAATGAAATAAACTAACCAGAACAACAAAAATAATGTATATTACAACAAATAGTAAAAGTAGATAATCATATTATTTAACAGGTAATAGTTGAAGTAAGGTGGGTAAGTAAGTATTTTGGAAGTAATCAAAAACAAGTAGGTAGTAATTAGTATATTTTAGCCATAAAAAATTGAAAAATAAAAACTTTTTAAGAAAAAATTAAACCGATGAAATACGGAACTGAAATGTAAAAAATAAAATAAACCTTCTTAGTCTCAGTAACTAAGCTCCTGTACTAATGTAAGTAACTAATTTGAGTCACGCCAAACAAACAATCAACGAACATCATTAAATTACTTCAAAAAAATTATCAGAATGTCACCACGCAACTCGATGCCATCATTTTACGCCTTACCTAATTCATTTGCTTGTTTGTTTGGCGCCGACTCAAAATTAGTTACTTACATTAGTTACTGAGACTAAGAAGGTTTATTTTATTTTTTACTTTTCAGTTCCGTATTTCGTCGGTTTATTTTTTTGTGAAAAAGTTTTTTTATTAACAAAAAACGGCAAAAATCGTCAGACTTCATCCCGAATGACGGTACATCATTTTCAACAGCAAATTGTGAATGAGAAATAATAATGAAACTGAATATCTTGGACACAAAAATATGATGCACTCAAGCCATTGAAGAAACTGTTTAGGTCAATTAATTATAATTTGTGGTATTTATACAAATACCGGAAAAAGAAGTCAAATTGATAAACATTGCTGAAGGTTTTCAGACCAGATGACGATTCCCAAACTGTCTCTTCGCATAATCCCACCTCCAGAAATCGGATCCTTATTTTGGAATTATAATAAGTTTCACAGAATTGTTCAAATGGCTATTGTGAATTCGAGCTGACTTAAAAAAAACATTTTACGATGCTTAAACATTACCTCCCAATGAGAATCCAACGTCCAGTAGCTCAAAGCTGCCATTCGCTTTCATTGGAGATAAAAATTTGCATTAAATCCAATTTCCTAACACTCTTCAATGAAATACATTTGCATTATTAACGTATGGTTTTCAACTACTGATCATCAAGGACAAGACGTATTGTTGAGAACACTTTGGGATGTTGCTACTATAAATTTGAAAAATATGGATATTGTTGTTTTGGCATGCTACTACCACAATTTTTCAAGAAACAAGTAGAACGCTATACTACACAGAGTTGAACAGTTATTGAGTGGCAAGTGCTAGTAATTCTCCAAGTGGTCACCCGGAAGGATATTTGTATTGTGGTGAAAATTGTCATAATGTACTGAACTTTTTCTGAATTTTTCTAACAGATTTAAATTCAATCCCATTATTAATTTCTTAGTTATTTACTGTATCTTACGGATCCTCGTAGATTTAAATTGAAACCCATAAAATAAACCAATGAATTAATTCCTTAGTTACTTACTGCATCTTCTGAATCTTCGTCATCACCATACATAGTGTTGATGTGAGCAATACAAATAATTCATAGTACCACAAAGACGGTTCATAGACTTCATCACCACGGCTCCACTTCTAGATGACTCCATTACTTTTTCGTTTCTTTATTATAAGCTGAACTGTTTTTATAGTAACATTTTCATCATGCTCTTTGTATTTGTTCAGCAAAATATTAAAACAAGCCTTACTTTTGTGAGTGTTGGGTTTCTGCTGATTCTGTTTTCTACGACAAGCATGGATGTTGCCGATAAAACTCAATGAAGCCATATAGCATACTGAGACATGATTGGCATGAACACAAAGGTCTATTTACAATAATTTGAACTTATAACTCATACATAAACTGTTGTAAAACCCTGAGACCCACACTTCCGTATTAGATTCAGTTTCTCTTTCATTTCCTGTGTTAAAACATAAAGATAACTAACAGTTAGACTGGTACTGAAACAAGAACTAAGATTGTTTTTTTTTTTTTTGTAACCGCTGTCTTAGTTGTTTTACCAACCCTCAGAAATTAATGAACACTTGTACGAGTTAAGATCACGGGAGCCTTACCTTTTTTAGTGGGTTCCGAAACCACTCTTGGGGCTTTGAAAATTTTTTCACCGGCCGTGCTGGGAGTCGAACCCGCATTGTCGCAGTGGGCACAAGACTAACACTCATAACACTGAGCCACTAGCCCCGATATTATATATATATATATATATATATATATATATATATATATATATATATATATATATATATATATATATATATATATATATATAAATATATATATATATATATATATATATATATATATATATGACCATATAAAGGAGTATTCTCAGTAAAATTAAAAAATCTAATAAATTTGTATTTTACTTTAATGTTTATAGATCTACTCTATGCAGTGGATACCTAATTTATTTATAAAATATACGAAACATATGTTATTTGTACAATCAAATTGGTAATATTATAAGCAATGTAATCTTTGGAAAAATAAATGTCATGGAATAGATAAACTGTTCACATTCGTAAAAGGCAGTGATAAGTGTAATGTTAGGTAACTGGGATTTTCAGACGTATTCTAAAGAACTATGACCTAATAGCACCGACTCATTTTGCAGAGGAGGAACGGAAATAAATCCATCCTTGGTCAGATGATTTCATAATATTATTTATTCCTCATTATCATCATCAATGATGTCTTCACACCTGTCTTCAATTTCGTCCTGAAAGGATATAATTAATTTTAATAACGAATATCAATTAGTGTCTTTTCAATTTTACCTCATCTAACTCCAAACATTTAGCCCATTCTTTGATGTTGATCCTATGGCTATTATCAGTATCACATGTGTTTAAGAAGGGGGCGATGCAGTGCTCCAAAGCCATGAGAGGTGCTCGAATGGGAAACAGTTCGTGACGAGAGACAGACCTGTAAACAATATGTCAGAATTATTGAGCTAAAGAATGTATTTCAATCATACATTGCGGCTTTCTATAGCCCCCCTCCCTGTTAACTTTTGAACGGTTCGACAAGTTAGTGCGGATTAATGGTACCCTTAACTCGATAACTTTTGAACGGTTTGATGTGAAACAATGAGACATGAAATATATTGAATGACATTACCGGTCCTATTTTCCAAGAGAAGATACATTACAATTACTCGACAGAGGGCGCTGGGGGCACATCATGTTGTTCTACGGAATCACAATTGCGAGTGCGGCTTTTTATAGTCCCCCCCTTCCAGTTAACTTTTGAACGGTTTGACATAGAACAACGAGACCAAAATCATTTTGAATGATATCATGTATCTTTAGACAATTATATCATCGATTTTACTCTTTGAAATAGAGTAATTGCTCGATAGATGGCGCGGAGGGGACATCAACTTAATAATTTCAAATAGCATAGGTGATCAAGTGGACATCGTTGAAAAGATAATTCAATTCTCTTTTCAATCATCTAATTTTACTTTTATCTTTGTCAATTCTTTTTTCACAATATGCATTTTAAATTTTGTTATTCTTGACATTTCAAATGCATATTGTGAAAAAACTTATTGACGAACTAAAAAAAAATTGATAATTGAAACGAGAAATAAGTCATCTTCTCAACGATCTGCCACCTGACCTCCCATGCTATTTGAAATTTTTAAGATGATGTGCCTCTCCGCGTACGTGTCTTACTGAGGCCTGAGGCATATTTTCAGTGATATCTCTAAAACTATTGTCACATATTATAAATTCAGAAGAACCTTGCCCCATATTTTGATAACCCAGAGATATACACACTTCGTTGTTTATCATATTTGAATCGTTCGAACATTATTGAACCTTGAGTTGGACACAGCATCCAACAAGTATTAGATTTTTTTCATTTTCACAAAAACATTACATCGACTCACTCAAACGATTGTCAAACAACAACTGCGAGTCCATAATGGATGCAATTTAGGTGAGTATCAAAAGATGCGCAAACATATATTGTTGTATCAATAGCAATTTCAATAGCAATTCCTTGTTCTAAGAAAAAAGGAAAACATAAGTTTTCTCTCGAAACTTTACAAAAGGAAGCATATTATTTATTAAAATTACTCATTTCAACATTTCTCTGGTACATTACTCCGGCAATTTTTTTTTATTTATTTATTGTTAAAAAAAATGCTGTTTTGTATGGAAGCTAATAATTTTTACTTTCAAGGAAAAGGAAATGCAGATGAATTCCATATCATTAGATATGCTGTTTTAAGGTGCCTACGTAACTCTTCTTTTATGATATTTTTTTATACGTGCATTTCAATTGAATTTATAACTTTCCAATTTTTTCAAGACTTTGGATTTTTATTATTGAAAATAATATCAAACCTGTCTGGGGATTTCCATCTAATTCGCAGAATTTCCAGATGGCGGCATTAGTCCAGCGGCGGGTCATGTTGATTCAGCTTCACGTTCCATGTTCATGAAATGGGGAGTCAACTCTTGACGATCAGCCAAATCTCTCATGATGTTGAAGAGCCAATCGCGCATTCTACGTGGGAAATCAGCCATTTCCTCTTTAGTACATTCCTGAAAAAAAAGTTGATGTTTTTAGTCCACCATTATTGTTTCATTCCCATATTTTCAATTATTTATGAACAGATTCATACTTGTCATTTCCAAATAGTAAAAGGTCTCAAAGACGATAATATAACTTTTTTAAAATCGCGGACTATAGAATTTACCATGTGTCAGAAAGAAATGTACTCGAGCCAGTGGACCAGTACAAAATATAACAGATACACGCGATGGATAATCAAGTATTCAACAAGACCACTGTAGAATGTTTCCCCTTCCTACTGTTTTGCATCTAGCGATGTCGCGTTCAGCCATCTCCTTCTCTTTTCAATGGTTATGGGCTTCACCTTCATTCGCAACTTTGAATGTCGTTATAGGTGAAAAAAGATAGAGACGGCTGAACACAGCTAAAGGCAAACCAGTAGGAAAGAGAAACATTCTACAGTGGTCTAGTTGAATACTTGATTATCCATCGCGTATATCTCTTATATTTTATGCTGATCCACCGGCTCGAGTACACTGTGTTCTAACCCATTGTAAATCCTATATTCCGCAATTTTATTTCCGAATATGTAGATAAGCATAATGAACTGAAATAAAATAAGTATTTTTTTTTAAGTTAAATGGTTTTATTGTAAAGGAACATAATATAAATGCAGATAATGCACTGAAAGGTAAAACATAATTAGGTAGGTACCAGGTACCAGTCATCACACCACTCTCCTCATCAATATAGGGCGGCATTGATCAGACTGAAATAAAATCATGGGGCGCGTCAAATTTATATTATCTACAGTCAACCGCTCATATCATTGTATGCTTTGGATGCATCTTCTCAATAGACAACTTATGCAAAATGTGTGCAAAAGAAAATATGTCACTATCATCGTGCGAATATCACAGAACGATCATTTACATATTTGTTCAGGTTACGCTACGCCCTACAATTTTATTTTAGTATGATCAATGCCCATATTGATGAGAGAGTGGTGTGATGACTGGTATCTGGTACCTACCTAATTATTTTTCAGCTTTTAGCTTAAAAAAAATAACTTAAAAAAAAATTACCTATTTTTTTACCATTTTGTTCCCAAGCAAGGCTTTTATACAAAAGATGAGCCCAAGTCTTGAGGAGAAAACGCTAACGACATATCATTTTTATCCACCCTAATGCCATACAGTCCTCGGTGCGCTTTAACCTTTTACCTTAACCTGGGCGGTGTACCGCTAACGCCATATAATTTTTAGCCACCCTAACGTCACGAAATCTTGACTTGGGTGGGGGATTCATGCTTGAATCACGATTCTAAGTTGACAAAGTCCTTCGTTTTGATTAGATACCTAGATTTCAGTTTTAATATATTGATTGTCTAAACTCTATGATCCACATTTTGTTACGGACGGCATCTTGGATTTGGAATTTTTCCATGGTGTACTGTATTCTACTAGTCAAACCCTTTCATTTGATATCCATATTGAGGGGGTTGTATTGACTGTCTAAACTCTATGATCCGCCATTTTGTTTCGGACGCCATCTAGGATTTGGAAATTTGCATGGTGTACTGTATTCTACTAGTCAATCTCTTTCATTTGATATTCATATTGAGATGGTTCTAAAAAAATATGTTATCGGCCAGTTTGTGGCGGCGGCCATCTTGGAGTTTCAATGATACTGAATACACATCAGAACTAAAGATGTGTACCAAATTTCAGATCAATCGGTCAACAGGAACTGGGTAAAATTTCAATTACTAGATTTGACCCACACAAGACACAAACATGGCAAGCTAAATAAAACCGTTTAATAATAATAATAAACATTCTTCACTTAGAATTGGGTTTCGAGGTAGCGGGAATAGGACACAATGAGTAGTCTGAATATCAAATTGCCGACGTTTCGACGTTTATTTGGCGTCTTTATCAAGGCTTTTCAATGGGTCAGACGAAATTGTTTTCCAATAGATCGATTATTTCACTGAAAATCTACATAGTTTATCAAATACGGATTTGTTGGTGTGAATAAAATTTCTGGAAGTCATTTGATAAACCATGTGGAATTTCAGTGAAATAATCGATCTATTGAAAAGCCTTGATAAAGACGCCAAATAAACGTCGAAACGTCGCAATTTGATATTCAGACTACTCATTGTGTCTTATTCCCACTACCTCGAAACCCAATAATAATAAAAATGGGATGGAATGTATCTTAGCCCACACAAACTGTGTTAATATTCTTGTGGGGAAATCACAGAAACCTTTATTTTATATAATACCTACTATCTAGCTTGGAGTTATATTTTTGATGGAGAAAAGAACTCGTCCCACAAAAAGTTGATTCCTGTTCTTTCACCTAGAGAAAATGAAGTAAAATGAAAAATATCCTTGGGGACTAACGGCTGATTTAAAATAAACATTCTAGTCAAATTAATCTAATTCATATTTTTTTTAGTTTTACATTTTTTACACTCCATCTATTTCCCTACTTCATGACTTGATTTTTTTTTCATTTAAACAATATGAGTAAAACAACGTTAATCACTTGAATTTATCCAGATTATTTTTAATAATTCAACTATTTAGAGTTGATTGTCTCATTTTTTTTCTCTTCAGTGGTATTTTTTTACCACAATGATATTTTGAACTTGTTGTTCGTATCCTACGATAACCTACTATCGTTTTCAATTCTTTTCGAGTTCGTTCTTGAAATAATTTATTTTGACTGAATATTTTTTATATTTTGAAGTGGTCACTTCATTACGTGAATGCAGTTTTGTGAAGTTTCTACTAAACTGATGGAGATTTGACTAGCTCCGTCGAGGTTGTCCATTGTTGATATTTTTTTATTTTATTTATGATATATTTTCGTTGTAGCCATTTACAGCCATTTACAGAATTAAACAATGTACTTAAAGACCTAGATAACCTCTACATTACAAGGAAGAAATGTCAACATCACTACAGGTCCTATCTCATGACAACAAGCTCCTACTTGAAGAACTAAAACAACACAAATCAGATAAATGTACTACAACGATCTCTCAAAGTACAAGTCAAAACGACAGTAGAACTCTGAATCAAATTGAGATAAATAAAATATCACATTTAAATCTAAATTACTCCAATCAAAGCAAAAAACAGTCCCCACCACCCCCGAGAGCTTCTAAGCGAGATAACCATAAAAAACTTATGAATAAAAAAATACTCCTAATTTCGAACTCACAGGGAAAAGACCTATTATATTACTTGTGGAACATTTCAAACAATTACTCAACGCAATCATGGTTAAAAACAGGAGCAACCGACGAGGAGCTGGTTCAACAGTCTCATTCTCACAACAAAATATTGCAGGACAAACAACAACCAAAGGCTTTTGGAAGAATTTTAAACAACGTCAAATCGTAGTATTAATTTCTAGCCATACAGATTTAATAGGCTAGCTAGTATGAACAAACTCATATACGAAAATAATCTAAATTTCCTCAAAGCTCTGCACAGACAACAATCAACCACAGCCAGATTTCTGGACTGTAATAACATATTCCGTAGAAATAACTACACACCCGATGGCTACAACTTGAAAAGAGTTGCAAAAATTCACCTCGCTAGAGCCTTATTGAATTTAATCGAAACCTGGGTTTCGAATACCTGAACAAGCTCAAGGTCAATATCAGCAACATACAAACGATTGCATCCAATAACTACACAAGCTCCATATTGCCAAATTATTCTCAATCACAAAAGAAAAACTTGGAGGAAGAAGCCTCTAAATCTAAGAACCATTTTTTAGAGGTCACCCGCCAGACAAGATGAATATTTCCCTAATTTCTCTAAACATCCAGTCACTGAGGAACAAAGTTGACGAACTATTCATACTATTGGAAAACCATAAATTTCCTGATTTTGTTACACTAACTGAGCACTGGCTGATTGAAGAGGAGCCAGTCCACCTACCCAACTACATACCAGTGGCCAGATACAACAGGACAAACTCAATCCATGGTGGAACTATAATCTTCATGAAGGACTCCTTAGTTGACACTCTCAACTTTGTTCATCTTAATAAATTCAATAATATTTTAGAGGAAAAACAGTTCGAATGTGCAATTATTTTCTCTATTAAGCTTAACATGTACATCCTAAGTATATATTGGGCTCCGTCCTCAGATGTAAACATATTCCTAAACAAACTCGAATTGCTCTTATCACAACTACCAACCCATTCGAATATAGTAATCACAGGCGATTTGAATATAAACTTCTCTGATCCAGAGTCCTTACCTAGCCTCCAACTAATTAATTTACTTAATTCCTATAATTTAAGAATGCATGTAAATGAACCTACTCGATTATCAAAATTCACTGCAACCATAATTGATTACCTTTGCACCACTTCAGAAGAAACTTCATGCTCGGTTGTCCCCTCAGGCCTTTCCGATCACGAAGCTATTCTCGGCTCCATACCGCTCAACATAAAAACTCCTGCACCTAAGTTCAAATATAGTCATCTATTTAGTACAAAAAATGTTAATAAATTCCTCGAGTTTTGCTCAAATAGTCGTTGGCAGGATATTTTCCATTCCATAGATCCCTTTTATACTCTCCTTATAAATAATTTTAATAGGGCTTTTCCAATTCAAAAAATAAAGGTGAAAGATAAGAAACAATGGCTAACAAAGGGAATAAAGACATCCGCAAAAATTTTAAAATTTCTTCACTCAATTAGAAAATTTACCACTGAACCATTCTTTCATAAATACTACAATAGCTACCGCAATTTATATAGAAAAGTATTAAAATCTGCAGAAGATATACATTATAAATCAAGAATTGATAAATCCTCCAACAAATCTAAGGAAAGCTGGAGAATAATGAACGACCTTAGAGGAAAACAGAAAATTCCGCTTGAAATCCCATTGAACCCAAATACCCTTAATGACTATTATTGTACTGTAGCCTCCAAATTAACTGCACACTTGAACCCCAACAACATTGATCATTACATGTTAAATCTCTATGTCGAAGAAACCTTCAATTTTTCTCTAACACATACAATTGAACTGAAAGAAGTCATTAGAGGTATAAAAAATAAAAAGGCATCAGGTCAAGATGAACTTTCAATCAACATATTTGCAAACCTTCCAGATTCAGCTCTTGATGTACTGGCTGCTCTCATCAATAATTCACTCGAACAGGGCATCTTTCCCCAATTCTTGAAAAACTCAATTATAATACCACTACATAAAGGAGGAGATCCAGCAGACCCATCAAATTATCGACCAATATCACTTATACCTACCTAGCCTAAAATACAGGGAAAAATTAGATCAGAAGAGAGAAATGGAATTTCCACTAAAAAATAATATATTGAACAAGAACCAGTCTAGGTTGTCAAAAAGCTAAGAGCACCAATGATGCTATATTTTCCTTCTTTCAAAAGTTTATGATGAAATTAATCATGGAGAGCTGGCGATGCTGTGTGTTGTGACCTTTTCAAGCTCGACTGTGTTAGTCACGGAATTCTGCTACGAAACTAGAATACTATGGTTTTAGAGGAACTAGCCTGCAGTGGTTCAAATCATACCTAGAAAATCGCACTCAAATGATAAAAACCAACCACCTCTCCCATGCCCAGACAATTCAATGTGGTGTGCTACAGGGTTCTGTACTTGGGCCAATATTGTTCCTGCTTTATATAAACGACCTTACAAAAATTAATATATCCGGCAAGTATACATTATTTGCAGATGATACCACGATATTTTGGCATGACACAAACGAGAATACATTACATCACAATATTGAAAAAGACATTGAACAAATTAAATCCTGGTGTGATGATAACTTGCTTGTCTTCAATGCCTCTAAAACGAATTTACTTACATTCCGCTGCGAGCTCTCTACCCTCAACTTAGGAACTAACACCATTAAAAATGTCTCCTTCACCAAATTCCTCGGACTTCACATCGATAAAAAATTGAAATTTGACGAACATGTTACAAAATTGTGCAAGAAATTGTCCTCCGGATGCTATGCCGTTAGGATAATATCACGTGAGTTGGGTTTTACCGCCGCCAAAACGGCATATTTTGTCTTTATTGAATCCCATCTGATATACGGTATAGCATTCTGGGGAGTGTGTAGCAATCAATTATTACAGATGGTGCAAGTTATTCAAAAAAGAGCCATTAGGGCTCTCTGTAAAGTTAAACCGCGTGACTCTTGCAGGGAACTCTTCAAAATCCACAGAATCCTCACAGTCACCTCGATTTTTATTTTAGAAACTACATGCCTAATTCATAGAAACCGTGACAAATATATATCAGCGCCTATAAATCATAACACTCGTTCTTCGCAAAAATTTAGACTACCATTACCTATACCTAAAAGTAATCTTGCTAAAGAATCCATCATCTACAACGGGCTAAAAATTTATAATTGCTTACCATTAAACCTAAGAAGCATTTGCATTATTCAAAAAACAACTAAAAGAACTACTATACATTCATCCTTTCTACAATATAGAGGAATTTTTTAGTTGTGAACTCTTTCGTTTATAGTGAACTACACTAGCCCCTTCATTAAGGAATTATTTTAATATGTTTGCATCGTGGGGATGTACCCTCTTATTATTTTACATTTCCTTAATTTTTAACTTTTTAAACTATACAAATTTTAATTAGTCTGTCCCTGTACCATTTGTCGTTTTTATTATTATTGTTTAGTTTTTAATGTTTATTTTTCTGTTTTAATATGTATTTCTTTAACGTCTTTGTCGATAAGACCAGTTTCTTCTGACAATAAGGCATAGTTTGATTGATTGATTGATTTCTGCAGCTTTTTATATTTCAGTAATCAAAGTATCTGTTGCGAAGTCTACAGTGCTTCTCAAAAGTCCTCTCCCCCCCTCTTATTTTTGGAACAATTATACATAAACAAGTGAAATTTGGAAACTGAATATTAAAGGTTGTAAACTTCCCTACTAGTGATGATAGATGACGAAATCGTCAAAGATGACGTCACAAGGCCATTGTGACCAATAATTTTAGATGGAACCCTACGGCAAGCGACACCTCTTTTAAAAGGTATCGAAAAAACCTATTCAATGATACTAATTTTGTTTGTGTTTATGGCAGTTTTGGCAACTCGCTTTCAAAAAACGCAAAGCTGTGATGAATTAAATCAGTTAATACTAAAATTCCAAATTCAAGCTCCGCCTCTGGATAGTTGTCAAATAAGCTGACGTTTTTGTTGGTCTCCCTAATTTGACGTTTTTGTAACTGTCCAAGTTTTTGTAAATTTAATAATTTGTGTATTGTTGATCGAACGTTTAACTGTTTTAGCAGCTTTTGGTACTTTTAATATTTTTGTACATTTTAATAATTTGTTAAACTGTTGTGAGCTGAACGTTTGAGTGCTTCAAGAAGCGAAATGGTACGAGCTTTAGGTGATAAAGTAGCAGCGATCCTAATTCTTGGGAAACTGGACAAAATATTCATGCAGCAGAACGCATTTTTATTGAGAGGTTTCCCGATCGCCCCGTTTCGAGGACTTATTTAAGGGAGCTTCTTCGTATGTTTGAAACAACGGGTGGTATTAATGATGCGGAACGCTCTGGCAGACCACAAATTTCTGATGAGAAAAAAATTGATATACTGGCAGAAGTAATAGTTAATCCTACTTTTTCAACAACTCACGTTGCATCTACCTGTGAAGTCAGTCGAAGTACTTTTTTTAAATACTAATTTAACTAGTGAGGTTTATCTGGAGCTGTTGCAAAACGCAATAGAACCGTTAATCCTTGAAATTTTGGAAGATAATCCAGATGAATTCGGCAATTTGGAAATAACATTCCAACAGGATGGTGCTCCTCCACACTATTACGGTGCAGTAAGACGGTATTTGGATGAGGAGTATCGTGGTAGATGGATTGGACGACGAGGTTCAACGGAATGGCCAGCTCGATCACCGGACCTCACACCTTTGGATTTTTTCTGTGGTGGTACCTTAAATGAAGGTTTACGCCCTGAACCTAAATATTTTAAAAAAGTATTGTTCAGAATGTGAGGCTGTTTCCGCAGACACATTTGCAAAAGTCGAGAAGAGTTTAAAAATAGGATATTTCACTGTCAGGAAGTAAATGGAGGTCACTTCGAGCAATTTCTTCAAGTAGATACTGATTCTTAAATCTGTAATTAATATCATACTGAATGGAATTTAAATTTTAATGTTTACTAATGAGCCATTAAACTGCCATAAACACAAACAAAATTAGTATCATTGAATAGGTTTTTTCGATACCTTTTAAAAGAGGTGTCGCTTGCCGTAGGGTTCCATTTAAAATTATTGGTCACAATGGCCTTGTGAGTCATCTTTGACGATTTCGTCATCTATCATCACTAGTAGGGAAGTTTACAACCTTTAATATTCAGTTTCCAAATTTCACTTGTTTATGTATAATCGTTCCAAAAATAAGAGGGGGGGAGGGGACTTTTGAGAAGCACTGTATATTCTCGGATTCATAAATGTCTGTTCATTTTTGTTGTTGAAATCTTTAAATAAAAGTGTAATTTCATCCAATTGTTCAAAATGCCTATGTTAAATGGAAGACAGATCATGTTTATCCATAAACTTCAAATTCTTCCAAACATGCATCAACTCTACCTACAATTTCAAAAAAAAAAAGTATTCAAACAGATTATTAGAACTCTCACCATTTTGCTTGAAATTGAATTTATTTAGGTGGTTACAGAAATATATTGCAGTGACATATATCATTGGTATTTTCTTCCTTTTCTTTGAGATTACTCCCCATGGTATTCGATAATTTTCTGATACCTACTTATAGAAACAAAAATGGTTTTGAGTACTCACGGGCATATGTCTGCATTCTCCGTAATACTCAATATGGACGTGCTTGTACTGTGTCCCTTTGCATTGTGGGTCTCCTTTGTCGCATAAGCATCGCTGCTGGTAAATGGAGCAATCGGATGACCATGTTTCATTGTAGTTGGAACAAACTTTGCGACGGGATTCGGTTTCGACGGGGCAGGTTGGAATGCAGATGCACTGGGGTTCGCCTTCTTCGTCTACCTGGCATACTCTACCAGCGCCGCAATGTACCTCAATACAGGGATCTATAATGATAGTGTACACAAATAAGCAATATCCCCAAGTAAATCCGAATTTTATTAAAGTCTATTTGATGAATTTCAATGAAATAAATCACCAGCAATTATTTTATCCTAATTTTTTGCGTGGATGAAATTTATTGCATTGACTTTTTGTTCTGTACCAGTTATTTTTGTCTACATCCATACTTTCCAGTTCGTTCATTAACCATTTATTTCCCAGATTTCAATTCATGTCCAATTTTTGAGGAAGTGAAAATTCTTTGGCGATCTAAACTAATGTCAAGTTTTCCTTTCCTCTTTTCTCAATCCAAACTCTAATCCACCATCTTCTACATCTCTGTCTTTTATATTCAGCAATGCACATTGGTGCGAATGTAATGCAACGTAAATTATGTTTTTTTTTTCGCACAATCATTTCTCTCGTGGTTAGGGTAGGGTATTTGAAATCGCGTAAATAACATAGGTATAACCTGAAAATCTCTGTTCCAGCAGGCATCCAATTCATGGCCGAAAGTTACTGCAAATTGTCACTAAAAATTGATTAAAAATTAGAACCGATTCTAAACTCATCAATTTATTGGTCAAGTTCAAATTGACGACAATTTTCTGTTTACACCTATCAATAAAATTCAAGGTCACAAAATTGACCAATTTATTGGATCGTGTAAATTCGCACTAACAAATAGCATGGCACGGGTTTTTTGACTTTCGTTTTCTATGAGAATCCTAACCTCATTTATAATCATAAGAAATTTGATGAAAACAAATAAACATATCACTCACTTTGAAATAACAAAAATCGCATCAGCCGGGATTCGAACCCGGGCTTCCCGCGTAGCAGAAGAGCATTTTACCATCGAACCACCGATGCTTATTATAATTTATGTAGCTGACAGTGACCAAGCAAAAACGAGAACAGCACTATATTTAGCATAGCCAAGTATTTATTTTCCGTCCTTTTTTGCGACAGAAGCGTTCCGTTTAAAACATTTTAAAACCTGACTGAAAACGTGGCTTCGAATTTGACCTTGACATTTTTCTCCCATCGCGCCCAAAGATGAATAGAGTCAGTTGCTCGGAAATTGGAGAACGAAGAAAATGAGTGAGAAATCGTTGTAATAACCAATTTATTCAAATCGCGTTTTAATAAAATAAATTAGTTGATAAAAAACTAAAATAGTATATTAAAGTATAAGTGGATAAAAAGGGCTTTAAAACACGCGCGATTTTTCGAGCACGACGGCGCAGCCGGAGTGCTCGAAATAGAGCAAGTGTTTTTAAGACCAGTTATCCACGAATACTTTACGTTATTTTTTTTTATTGGTGCACTTTGAAATCATATATACTGGTATTATTACTACAAAAAATAGAAATAAGAACTAATAATGCAAGAAGGTTGAATTCGTGATGTGACATCAGTATAACTTTCGTTGTCATGGAAATGAGAAAAACATTCATTTGCAATTTGTTACCAAAGATCAATATTTGTTGTCACCAGAGCTCAAAAATGAATGATTCTAATATCGATTTTTTGAATAGTGAGGCAGGATCGCGGTTAATACCGCGAAAATCCAGTGATATATATAAAAAAGAATATGAAAAGTTCATCAAATGGATGGAGGAGCACATATAAATGAACGAATTGTGAGTAATATATTATTTGACGTTACAAGGTACTCCTGTCAGATCAATAATCAAAAATTTGTCATTTAGACTTCACGTTTCTCGATTTGTTGATGTTGTCATGGTTACCTTTAAAAAACGCGCGTTTTTTAAAGTTCGATTTAAACACGCTGAGGCGTGCTTTAAATGGGTAAAAAGGGGCACCAATAAAAAAAAGTAAATAATAAGTGCTTTCGATGTGTGACGTAGGTTAATACGTGAGTTATAGATTCAAAAGCTTGTCGCGCAAAGTTTTCAGTTCGAATACAAAAGCGACAAGCTTTTGAATCTATAACTCACGGAATAACCTATCACACATCTAAAGCCATTATTTTTTAGTTTTTAGTGCATTTGAATAAAAGCTCGTCTTTAAAAAGGTTTTTTTATTAATTATTTTATTTTGTGCTTTTTAGTACTTAAGTACGCCTTAATAATCTATGCATTTTTGTTAAGGCATCGTTATTATGAGGCCTTATTTTCCTGTAAATTCTGAGCTATCTAGTCACTCAATGAGGAGACCATCTAAAGATTAACTCATCCGCCATCTTGAAGTTGCCATCTTCAATTTATGAATTTCAACTAAAAATCAATAATCTTCTACTAAATTCATAATCTCCGACCCCAAAAACCCCGACATACCAATTTTGAATCGAATCGGGCCATAATTACAAAACTCATCCGCCATCTTGAATATGTGAATGTTGATAAAAAATTCATAATCTCCGACCCCGAAAACCCTCTCATACAATTTTGAATCGAATCGGACCATAATCACAAAACTTGTCTGCCATTTTGGAGCCGCCATCCTGAATTTTTTTATTTTGACAAAAATTCACAATTTTCGCCCCGAAAACCCCCACAACCAATTTTGAATCGAATCGTACCATAACCACAAAACTCGTCCGCCATCTTGGAGCCGCCATTTTCTTTTTTCCCTAACAAAAATTTCATAGTGCATTGTCACCGGATTTATGAACACCTGCCAAATTTCAGCTCAATCGGATGTCGGCAAGTGCCCCAAAAATTGATTACAAATTTTGAACCGGGGAAAGAATGACAGAATGCCTTACGAACGAAGCAAGTTAATTAAATATAAAAACTTGTTAAAAACCTACTAAATTGGGCAATATATACACAGATAGGTAGATAAAAAGATAGCAATAATATTTTGGTAATGAACTAGTTGGTTCAGAATATTAAATAGCAGAAATATTACTCAGAAAATCAGTATAAAAGTACTGATACTTTATTGATCAATGAGCTTGTCATTGCCAAAGTTGGACAAAATAAGCTGCTGTTCCATTTTATTTCAATTTCTTCGGATTTTTTTCTATTGATTTTTCATGATTTAAATGGAGAGCAGTCAATTTTCTGTCGGATCTTAAGTCTATGTTTTTTATTCTCACTCTTCATTCACATTTAGCTAGTATAAATTGTTTTTTTCTATTGATCAATTAGTCCCCCGATTTTATCGAGATGCTAAACTGAATGCGTTTACCTTCAAGGTTCACATATTGATACATCCGCAAAAAAATCATCATGTTTTTTTTATGTTTTTAGAGATATGAGAGATGGGAAAATCAATTTTTGCATTTTTTGTTTTTTTTCTCAAATAATATTTGTGTATATTTTTGACATACATTTTATTAGCTTGTATTTGATATATTAAGTATGAACAAAAAATATGCACGGTCAAGAACAAAATATCAGGGTCCGAAAAAGTTGTGGGTCATTAAACTCTACCGGTATACCAATTCTCATCTCGGAGTGGGACGACTTATATTTCACAAGAGTCAGACCATTACTGTTCCGCAATTAAGAACCCAAAATGGGAATTATTTCGAACTGATTGAACTGAATATTTTCATTCTCTCACTCAGCTAAGAATTATTCAACTTTACCTATCATAGGAACTCTGTTGTCGATAAAATCTTGAGCAGCAACTAATGGTGGTGCTCCACCGGAACTTGATGCAGCTTCTACTTTTTCTTCCATCTTTTCTTCAACAATCTCATTTGAAGCTATTGGGGGTGCTATGTGCTTCCTCCTGAATTTTTTATTTTTTCTCTGTCGAAAGATAAAAACGATTGCAATGTCTATATCATTGGGAGATTGTGAAATAGGTACAGCTGCCAATAAAAAAGCGGTACAACATGTGTGGCTGAATTGGATGTATGATTAAGTGTATTCCTATTCATTTTTCAGAGGATTTTTCTCTCCGTAAAATTAAATAGTTATTTATTGAATTAGTGACTTATTCGCCATATAAAACACAAATAAAAGCAACACGAGAGAGGCAGCTCGAGTGATTACTTTTTTCGAGTGTTTTAAACGCTAATAAGATATTAAATTTTATCAACCGCTGGTATGTTATAAACATGAAGACTTTTTCCTAAATTAAGGGATTATTTGATGTTTATGACAGTTGCTTAGAAGGTTATGATATGGTTTCTAGGACAAATGGTTTGTTCATTATGTGAGTAGAGATTATTTATCGACAAGAAATTGTGTCTACTGACATAGTTATCAATATAAATTTAAAAAATTAATAAGTTAACTTAACAAATGGCATCAATAAATAACTAGAACTAGAATTCTTGTTTCTCTTTTATAATTCGAAAATCAGGCAGTGTTTTATGACTCATAAGGTACTAGTGGCTTCATAAGACGTTGGTAAACAGAAGCATGTTTAATGGCCCCTCATTTGATCTTGATATATTTTTTTTATTTTCCAATGAATTATCAGCAATGATTTCTCCCTTATCTGAGCCATTATCACATATATCTTTATGTTCACTCACTGAATTGTCACCTTTTGAAACCCTCAATTGTATACTGTTCCTTCTATACTCAGTTCCATCATCGTCTTTAACTGTATAAGAACGTGGAGTACCTACTAGCTTTTTTTATTACTACGCAAGGCTCCCATTGATTGTTTTTTTATTGTTATGTTTTGCCCTACATTTAATTCTTTCCTTTCTCTACAAACTTTGTCTGGTTGACGCTTTGTCACTGCTTGTTTTTTTAATTTGGGTAAGAGCATCATCTGAGGACACTCTATTTGGTTTCAACAAATTATCACTAACAGTAATTTTTGTTTTCAAACTTCTATTCATAATTAGTTGAGCAGGTGACAAACCAATACCTTCTCTAATTCAATAGTGCATAATTCAAATCACACCTTTTTTAAACATATTTTTTGCAATCTTTACTTCGCCTTTTGCTAACCCATTACTCTTAGGATATCGAGGACTCCTTGTCACAATATTAAAATTATATTCTGTTTCAAAATTTCTCATTTTGAAAGAAGAAAATGGTACATTATCAGAAACCAACAAATCGGGTACACCATGTGTAGCAAAACAAATTAAATTTATGTATAATTTCTTCAGCAGTTTTATTTTTTATTGGGACAATTTCAAGCCACTTTGAGAAATAATCGAAAATAATCAAATAATTTGACTTTGCATATCCACCAATATCAGCTGCAGTTTTTGAGAATGGTTAATTTGGCACCATCAAGGGTTCCCTAACATTGTTGGTTTTAAATTTTTCACAAATTCTGCATTTTGCTACATAATCTTCAATGTCTTTATTTACTTTTTGTTTTAACCACTCAGAAATGACTTTCATGTAACAAGCCCAACATATAGCAACGTAATGAATATGACACAACAATTCTATTATTGAGGAATTATCTGTAACTCTCTTCTCAAAGGTAAATACTTTTTCAATTGACCATTTATCTTGTTACCACAAGGCCAACCTTCTTTACAGTATTTGATGATGTTATTCAAAATACTGTCTTTTTCAGTTACCTCTAGAAATTTTTTCTTTTTCTCATCTGAAATATTCACAATAATAATAATAATAATAATATTTCTTTATTTCTGAATTAACCTTATATATACATGTATACATAAAGCTAAAAAAGCAATGACGTCAATAGAATGCACACTTTGTACAACTTCCAACATTGATGGATCAACATCGACAAATTATTTTTTGAAATTTCTAGAAAGAAGATCAGCAACATGTAAAAATTTTCCAAGGGATATATTTGACTTCCAAGTTATATTTAACCAACTTCAGTTTTAATCTCTGAAGTTTTGCTGGGGTGATATCAGACTTTTTTTCTGAGATACAGGGTGTATTAAAAAAAGATAATTTCTAGTTAATTAATCGTTCTCAACTTTTTTTTGCTTCAGGAAATTCAAAATTTGCATGACAATTATGTTTTGGTCATCCGACAATTGTTAAATGATTGTTCAAGTGAATACAATTGTTCAAGTGATAAACAATAAGCATCGTTGGAAAAAAATTGAATTTTAGAATTATTCCTTGTTTACTAAAAAACTTATAAAAATTCGAATCCGAAATTTCGCCTTTCCATGTAAATTCAATTGGGGGCAGTGCTAACTTTATATGAAAAAAAAAAAACTTAAAGCGTGACAAATGTTTTGTATTCAAGACAAATTTACGACAATTATCCGACAAATATTGGCCTAGGTTTTATCGAAGTGGTTACTAACTTTATAGGGGTCAATCTTCTGCGAGAGGTTTTAAAGAACACTAACTGCGAATTGCGTTGGATATTTGAGGTACAACATTTCGGAATTAAATTTTATGTCGGTGCCATTCAGGTAGACATTACTGTAGAGATACTTACTTTTTCATATGCATAGGTATCGGTGACTAGAAGTACGAATACAACCAATAAAGTGAGGTGTAGGAACCTCATTTTGCCTCGAACTAATAATCTGAAACATAAAGATATGACTCACCAAATGATCTGGACACGATTTATTAAAAAAATACCATATTTCAATTGCAGTCAACTATTTTCATATATAGAAGATTTGGGGATAGTTCATTATTTGATCATTAAAAGTTTAGGGTTTCTGAAAGTGCTCATTTTTTACTAACAGAACAATTTCTTTAGGATACATAGTAAACTGTACCAGAAATCATATATTCCGATGAAAATGATGACATGTTCACCAAAAAGAAAACTCCTAGTTAGTTTATCAATCCCTTTTCCATATAATTCAAGCCCATGATTTAATTTTTCATATATAACCTTTTTTCCAAAGGTAAGGGTTATCTGTCGGATAATAAGCTCAAATTGTACAATTGTTGGAAATGAGCCGAAGTGAAGAATCCAAACATAAATAAGAGTTACCCAGATATGTAAGATATTACAAAAAAATATATCCATTTTGCAATACCTACTGGTGGTGAATACTTGTTATAAGATTCACTGATCATGTCTTTATTTTCCACTACGAATCAACTTTCAACTAATACTTTTTTTAATAATAATAATATTACATTTATTTGCCATAGTCAGTATGGAATATGTGCAGTAAACATAAGACAATAATATTAAGTAGACAAACAAATAACTTAGGGATCCCATAAAAGGTTGAACCTTGTGCATGGGTTCGACTAATTATACAGTGCGGTTTTTAATAGTCACTTTTGAACGGTTCGACGTAGAACAATGGAAAAAACGTATTGAATGATATCACCGATACTACTTTTTGAAATGAAACACATTGTAATTGCGAGATAGATGGCGCGGGGGGGGGCACATCAACTTGAGAATTTCAAATAGCATGGGGGTCAAGTGGATAATTAATTCTCTTCTCAAACATCCATTTTTTTTATTTGTTTAAACGTTTTTTCATAATAGGCATTTGAAATGTCAAATATAAGTGCGGATCTGAATATACCGTTTCCTCAATAACTTTTGTACTGTTTGATGTGAAACAATGAGACATGAAATTTATTGTCCTACTTTTTGAGAGAAGATACATTACACATACTGGACAGAGGGCGCTGAGGGCACATCAACTTGAAAATTTCGAAAGGCATACGATCGATTTGCACATCGTTGAAAAGCTAATTCAATTTTTCTTTCAACTATGGGTGTCCTACGGAATCACAATTGCGAGTGCGGATTTTTATAGCCTCCCCCCTTCGCCCTCACTGTTAACTTGTAAACGCTTCGACATAGAATAACGGGTCCAAAACTATTTTGAATAATATCACCGATACTACTCTTTGAAATATAAGACATTGTGATTCTTCGATCTATGGCGCGGGGAGCTCATCAACTTGAAAATTTCAAATAGCATGAAAATATAATTTAATACCCTTTTCAACCAACCTATTTTTTGTGTGTCACTTGACCCCCATGCTATTTGAAATTTTTGAGTTGATTTGCCCCCCGCACCATCTAACGGGCACTCACAATGTCTTCCACTTCAAAAAGTAGTATCGGTGATTTCATTCAATACCTTTTTTTTCATTGTTCTACGTCGAACCGTTCAAAAGTTAACAGGTGGGAGGGACTATTAAAAGCCGCACTGTATATATGCCTACATACACACACATACGCACACACATATATGTACATATTTACATGCATAAACGTGCGTACGTACACATATTTACATATGTAGTGGAGTAATATTAGATTTTAGCTTCAGAAAGTTAAGGGACTGCGGTAACTTTTTACTGTACATTAGTAAGAACAACATATAAAAAGTTACCAATCTTAAGGTAGTTGTCGGGCTACAAACACTATCAAAAATTAGTCTCGATTGTAGCGCGATGCAATACATGTTCAAGCGCCGAATTAGAGGGATCTTTTTCAAGGGAACTGTACGCTGAGAAACGCAATTAGCATGCGTGATACAGCAAATAAGCCATGACCGGACTGTTGGCAACGTCGCAATCCAACGATCGCTCGCATTTAGTTGTTCAAGATACTCTTATGAACAAGCAGTCAAAGCTATGGATCGATTTCGCGCAGAAACTGGTAGGTTTGCTAAAGCAAAAGTTGAAAAAAGGAAACATAAATTGTCTGAATTGTGTAAGGCTCGAAATACGAACAAAAAACAGTCTAATGAAAATGATGTGTGTGAAGGAAATCGCATTGTTAATCTCAAAGAACTTGGGAAAAAAGTTTTGAGTTTCCTGTGGCGACAAAAATTACGGGATTGAGTATAATTTCTGGTCAATTATATTTGAATGATGTACAAGTCGATTCACAAAATTTAGTAGATTGTTTGGTAGCATTTAAATAATTTTTAAATTTAACTACAACTCCAAATCTACTCGTTGCGCATAATGCGAGATTCGATGTACCTAGATTACTAAGAGCAATCCTTAATAATAATTTAATAGAAGATTTTATCATGATAGCAGGATTTGTGGATACATTAATTATTTTTAAAAAAACGTTTCCAGATCGAAAAGGGTCAGGAATGTTCCAGCTATCAAAATTAGCCGAAGATTCAATACCAAACGAAACATCAGTTAATTTCCACGAAGCGATGTATGATGTACAAATTTTACAGAAATTAGTTCGTTTTATTGGTAAAGAGTCAGACTTATCAACATACATGAAATCATATAAAGAATGTATTTAAGAGCGACTTGAGAACGAAAGAATATCTCGTAATTTACCCAATTTAAGTGCCTTAAAAAATGTTATATCACGGGATTTATTGAAAAAAAATTGCGCAACAAAATATAACATACCATTTTCTGAAACAAATGTATCACGATGAAGGAGAATAAGCTGTGGTTAATCACATGACTGAAAAATTGGAGAATGAAAAACCTAGAGTTACTAAAAATAGAAAAGCATTGACTAAAATCATTAATGAATTAAAAATAAATGTTTAGTCAATCAAGTGATTACTCAGTTGAGAATAAATAATATAACATTCATTGTTGTTTATATTTTTTGTAGATTTATACGTTATATTTTATTAGCCTATTAGAAATCTGAATAATTTTTGTTTATGTTTAAAAATATTCGAATTATGTTATACGTACATGTGTTGTACAAATGTATGAATACAATAAAGTTTATGCACTGTTTTTTGCCGTTACTCGTTAAAACTACATTTTATTTTATATCTATTCCCATTGTAATATGTTTAAAATGCATCAGTATAAATTAACACAATCATTCACAATTATTATTCATAAATATGTGCCTTTCAAAACACAGTTCAATTCAAAACAGCAAGACCCTCGCGCTCTCGTTTGTTTGAATCACCAGCGATCGCTTGAGGCGTTGCCACGATTCTCAGCCTTCACCATCTTGCACTTCTCATACGCAATAATTTAGAAACTTCTTATAACAATAAATAAATAACTGTATGGCTACGCGTCTTAAATTTTTTTTATAAAATTTGTTACGTACCTTTCAATAATATACTAGTTTTTCAGAAAGATCTGAATGGAGGGTTTTTAGTTATGCCTTAAAATGTGGTGTCCGCGGTAGCTCACTATAGGGATTACGTGTTAAATGTTGCAACTTTGAAGCCTTATATCTCGCTTTCGGTGTGGTAAATGATTCCAAAAATTTTATATGATGCATGTAATAATGTTAACTAAAAGTGGTATGAATATAAACGAAATCTGATTGGAAGTGGATACAAATAAGTTGCAAAATTACATTGTTTATTGAATATCTTCTGAAATTTTTTTTTTAAACTGATAGTAGATTTTACATGAAAAAGGTATATAAAGTTTTTCCTTAAAATGAAAACAACAAGCTGCAGTTTTTTTTAAATGTGAGGCGGCGACACTGAAATGCATCGCTCGAGGAGTACGTATCCACGAGCGCGCTTCACTTAATTTCTTATAACTTTTGATCTAATCTATTAAATTAAGCTAACAAAAATTCAAATGGAAGAAGAAAATAGTAGCTAACGAGTTGTTTTCAAATGCGAAAAAAAAATGAATAGAACTAGTACATATATGAAGTTACGTCAAAGTAGAATTTTCTATAAATCAATTAAAGATCTGCCATTCTTTGAATTTTCAAAGTTCACTCCCAAAATCACTTGAGATTGTATGCAAATAACCTTAAAATTTTATTTAAAAAAATACAGGGGTCAAAATATTGAATAATTTCAAAAAATTACAAATTTGAATTCTTAGGCCATGCATAATACCACTCTTTGAAGCATGTAATCTGTAATTTAAGAAGCTGATTGGTTTCATAAAAAAAATGGATTAATAATAAAATTTCAACAAAAACCAGAAAATAAAAAAAAAATCTCCAAAATCCGTGAAATTTTTAGTTAAATAAACTTTGATAACGTTTATACTGAAAAACATAAGTTTACCTAACCAACATTTATTTGAATAACAGCCTCAAATAAAGTATACGCAGCGTAGAATATTTTTTTCTTTGTTAATATAAGTGTAAATTGTATCAAATACGAAAATATTAGTTTTTTTTAGTAAATTGACGCAATGTCCATTTTCATAAATGAGTTCCTGCTTAACATTCTTGTTTAAACTAGAAATATAAGTTTATCTTCCGATGTACTTTATATTCGATCGAAAATATCATATTTGACTGTTAGAGAGAGAAAACAGTTGATCGGTAAGTTCAGTGCTCACCTGACGCTCTACGTATGCTAGTGGAGTAATATTAAATTTTAGCTTCAAAATGTTGGGGGGTGATGGTAACTTTTTACTGTACATTAGTGATGATGTTGGGAACAACATATAAAAAGGTAGCAACCGTAAAGAGTGTGCTTAATTGATTATTTAACAAATAAGTTGCCAAATTACATTGTATATTGAATATTTAAAAAAAAAAAATAACTAATGGTGCCACTCGCAAAAATGGAAAATTTTACATCAAAGAGGTATATAAAATTGTTCTTTAAAGTAAAAACTGTAAGCTGCAGTTTTTTTGGTAACATGCGGAAATGTGATACGGCGACTCTGAAGTGCAGCGCTGGAGGAGCACGCAGTCACAAGCGCTTTACCCAAAATTTGTTATAACTTTTGATCTAATTGATCAAATTAAGCTAACAGAAATTTATCTGAAAGAAGAAAAATGCAGCTAACGAGAAGTTATGTTTGTAAGAGTAAAAAAAACATGTATAGGAATAGTACGTATATGAAATTACGTCAAAGTAGAATTCTGTCTAAAATCAATTAAAGATCTGCCATTTTTTATTTTCAAGAAAAACATGTGAAATTTTCACAGATCACTTAAAATGACAAATGAAAAATATGCAATTTAAAAAAAATCTAAAAATTTTATTTGAAATATGAGTTCAAAAATTGATAATTTCAAAAAATTACAAATTAATTTTTAGGTCATGCTTTAAAGACCAAAAAATGTGATAATATACTTTGTATATATATATATATATATATATATATATATATTTATCTTTTTGGTAGGAAAATCTTGGAAATTTAAATTATGGCATTATAGACGTTTCGCCCCTGGCCGGGGGCACCTTCAGTATTTCTTTTTCCTTTTTTTTTGTTATTGTTTTTTCATTTTATAGTAGGTGTACAAGATAATCTGGAAGGGGAAAATACAATTAATTTCTTGTTGTGTGACAATAGCTTAGATCTATGTGGATGAATCAGTAATGGGGTAATAGGGGGGTAGACAAGTTTATGACGTACCTTGTGCTTGTGTTTAGAAAATATGCTTTTTTTGTTGTACACCATAATTGTTAAATATCGATGGCGTGTTGTGTTAGCTCGTTTTGTTTAGGTGCGATGGCTGTGTTCTGGTGAAATTGGAGCCATCGCACCTAAACAAAACGAGCTAACAGAACACGCCATCGATATTTAACAAACAAAAAAAGAAATCATATTTCCTAAGCATAATGATCACCAAGGTACGTTATAAACTTGTCTACCCCCCTATTACCCCATTACTAATTCACCCACATGCTATTGTCACGCGACAAAAAATTAGTTGTATTTTCCCCTTTCAGATTATCTTGTACACCTACTATAAAATGAAAAAACAATAAACCAAAAAAAAAGGGTAAAAATACTGAAGATGCCCCCGGCCAGGGGCGAAACGTCTATAATGCCATAATTTAAATTTTGATTTCAACAACAGAATCCCAATCCCAAGAATTTCCTACCAAAAAGATAAACATATACCAGGATTCAGGAAAACCTATATATATATATATATATATATATATATATATATATATATACAGTGCTTCTCAAAAGTCCCCTCCCCCCACTCTTATTTTTGGAACGATTATACATAAACAAGTGAAATTTGGAAACTGAATATTAAAGGTTGTAAACTTCCCTACTAGTGATGATAGATGACGAAATCGTCAAAGATGACGTCACAAGGCCATTGTGACCAATAATTTTAAATGGAACCCTACGGCAAGCGACACCTCTTTTAAAAGGTATTGAAAAAACCTATTCAATTATACTGATTTTGTTTGTGTTTATGGCAGTTTTGGCAACTCGCTTTTAAAAAACGCAAAGCTGTGATGAATTAAATCAGTTAATACTAAAATTCCAAATTCAAGCTCCGCCTCTGGATAGTTGTCAAATAAGCTGACGTTTTTGTTAGTCTCCCTAATTCGACGTTTTTGTAATTGTCCAAGTTTTTGTACATTTAATAATTTGTGTATTGTTGATCGAACGTTTAACTGTTTTAGCAACTTTTGGTACTTTTAATATTTTTGTACGTTTCAATAATTTGTTAAACTGTTGTGAGCCGAACGTTTAAGTGCTTCAAGAAGCGAAATGGTACGTGCTTTAGGTGATAAAGTAGCAGCGATCCTAATTCTTGGCGAAACTGCACAAAATATTCATGCAGCAGAACGCATTTTTAATGAGAGGTTTCCCGATCGCCCGGTTTCGAGGACTTATTTAAGGGAGCTTCTTCGTAAGTTTGAAACAACGGGTAGTATTAATGATGCGAAACGATCTGGCAGACCACAAATTTCTGATGAGAAAAAAATGGATATACTGGCAGAAGTAATAGTTAATCCTACTTCTTCAACAACTCACGTTGCATCTACCTGTGACGTCAGTCGAAGTACAGTACACAGGGTGTTGAAAAAAAACAAATTTCTTCCATACAAATTAAAAATGGTTCATCAACTCTCAGACGACGACCCAGACCGAAGACTAGAATTTTGCGAAAATATGGAAACTAAAATTAACCAACAGCCAGACTATGTCAAAACAATTTGTTTTAGTGACGAAAGTACTTTCTATCTAAATGGAAATGTAAATACACAGAATGTGAGGTATTGGAGTGACGCAAATCTTCACCTGTTTCGTGAAACACATACCCAATTTCCCCAGAAGGTGAATGTTGGGCAGGTATCCTGGGAAACCACATCGTTAGGCCTCTTTTTTTAAATACTAATTTAACTGGTGAGGTTTATCTGGAGCTGTTGCAAAACGCAATAGAACCGTTAATCCTTGAAATTTTGGAAGCTAATCCAGATGAATTCGGCAATTTGGAAATAACATTCCAACAGGATGGCTGGAGCTGTTGCAAAACGCAAAAGAACCGTTAATCCTTGAAATTTTGGAAGATAATCCAGATGAATTCGGCAATTTAGGATGGTGTTCCTCCACACTATTACGGTGCAGTAAGACGGTATTTGGATGAGGAGTATCGTGGTAGATGGATTGGACGACGAGGTTCAACGGAATGGCCAGCTCGATCACCGGACCTCACACCTTTGGATTTTTTTCTGTGGGGGTACCTTAAATCGAAGGTTTACGCCACTGAACCTGACAATATTGACGTTTTAAAACAACGTATTGTTGCAGAATGTGAGGCTGTTTCCGCAGACACATTTGCAAAAGTACGAGAAGAGTTTAAAAATAGGATATTTCACTGTCAGGAAGTAAATGGAGGTCACTTCGAGCAATTTCTTTAAGTAGATACTGATTCTTAAATCTGTAATTAATATCATACTGAATGGAATTTAAATTTTAATGTTTACTAATGAGCCATTAAAACTGCCATAAACACAAACAAAATTAGTATCATTGAATAGGTTTTTTCGATACCTTTTAAAAGAGGTGTCGCTTGCCGTAGGATTCCATTTAAAATTATTGTTCACAATGGCCTTGTGACGTCATCTTTAACGATTTCGTCATCTATCATCACTAGTAGGGAAGTTTACAACCTTTAATATTCAGTTTCCAAATTTCACTTGTTTATGTATAATTATTCCAAAAATAAGAGGGGGGGAGGGGACTTTTGAGAAGCACTGTATATAGGTATAAGGTTAGACGACTGTCTAAGTTAAGGAAAAATCGGGGTAATATTCGGGTATGCAGTCAATAGGGCTGGAAGTAAAGTGAACTCTTGTTTCTGTTCAAGCTATCGAGTCTTTATTGGCTCTTCTTCAGGAACTCTACAATTGTTATATTACAGTACAATTGATAATGAACATTTTTTTTTATAGAGTTATTAAAATTTGTCACACTTCTGTCCGCACTGAAAACCTCAATAAACTGGCGAAACTTTTCACTAATAGTGGTTACCCCAATAAATTAGTTCATAAACTATTGTTCAGTAGAGCCTCCATGGATATTGAGCCCCCAATAATTGTCAACCCCTTAAATCAAATTCCGGGGAAAAAAACGTTTTCTTTCCTTAACGCATATTCACACATTAAATCACAGATTAAAAAAATATTTGCTAAATTTCCCAATTTTACAGTAGCTTACAAAAACACATTGACCCTAAACAAAATATTTTCAAAACTCAAGGATAAAGATACTCCTTTAGAACAATCTAATGTAGTATATTGCATCTCATGTTCACAATGCGATAAAAAATATATTGGCCAAACTAAAAGAAAACTTAAAGATCGCCTTTGCTCACATAAAAGTGACATAAGAAATCTCAAAAAAACTTGCTCTTTATCTGAACATACTTTTTCAAATGATCACAAGCCTGATTATGAAAATGTGACCATATTGGAGCATGAATCCAATTTAAAAAAACGCACATTCTTAGAAATGACTTGTATATTCAATGAACCTGAGTCTATGAATTCCAAAACTGATATTGACAGTCTAAGTATAATTTACTCTTACCTATTAAGCATTCCTACAAAACATTCTGACAGTTTACAAAATTCCTTAGAAATTTGACATTTGACATTGGTACACCTGTTTCCCAATTCTGTCAACCCATTGCTATTGTTTCATTCTCTTGTTCCATCATTTTATGCATTCCCTCACATTTCTGACGTTAAGTGGTTAAGTTTTCAATAAAAAAGTTTATTTTCATATCAAATGATTATTTCACAAAGAAAACTCATGTTTTCCCTTTTTAACAATGTATAGTTACCGTACTGAAATTGAATGTTTTCTACATTAGTGCTACATGTCTGTGAAAAGCAATGCTTTCTCTTAACCTCAATTTTGGCAAGTAAAAATAATTTTTGTTCATTATCAATTATACTGTAATATAACAATTTTAGAGTTCCTGAGGAAGAGCCAATAAAGACTCGAAAGCTTGAACAGAAACAATAGTTCACTTTTGACCCTATTGACTGCATACCCGAATATTACCCAGATTTTTATATATATATATATATATATATATATATATATATATAAGTCTGAGAAATTCTTTGGGACAGCAGCAAACGCAAATGTACTCTTATAACATTATATTTCCAATATTTCGACAATGAATATTGTCATCATCAGAGATACAGGTGAAACTACTATAAATGGAGCAACAATTAGATTTATGGAATAATATTTGTAACACAAAACATTACTGGTAATGTTAGAGAATGGTCGTTTGGTGAAATAAAAGATGTAAAAGACAGCATTAAAACATGTAAAAACATGGAGCAACAATTAGATTTATGGAATAATATTTGTAACACAAAACATTACTGGTAACTTTATTAAAAGCCAAAAACCATTGTGGTGAACTTTCGGCTTTTAATAAAGTTACCAGTAATGTTTTGTGTTAAAAATATTATTCCATAAATCTAATTGTTGCTCCATGTTTTTACATGTTTTAATGCTGTCTTTTACATCTTTTTGTATTTCACCGAAAAACGACCATCTCGTTATTTTTATAATTATCAACATACTATAGTAGTTTCACCTTTGTAGCTCCCTGATGATGACAATATTCATTGTCGAAATATTGGAAATATAATGTTATAAGAGTACATTTGCGTTTGCTGCTGTCCCAAAGAATTTCTCAGACTTTTTCCTAACTAGTCAGCAAAGACTACCTCTCCTCTTTCTTCATATATATATATATATATATATATATATATATATATATATATATATATATATATATATATATATATATATATATATATTTATATATATATAACAAAACTTGTTAAGTGGATGCCACATTTTATAACCGAATGAAACACAATTTGGCACAAAAATACTTCTCATCAACACCTCGGCTAATTTCGGAAATGGTCCAGTAGTTTCAAAATGGCGGCTGATGAAAGATTAAAAAAAATTGCAATATTTCATTTTCATACCAATATCGGCAAACTATAAGTCGTTTCATAGAGCTTCATTAGCTCCACAACTTTTACCCGAGAAGTTTTTCCCCACATAAATAAATTATAATTCATGAAATCTACCTTTACGAGTGGCTATGCCATCGTTTTTTTAATATCATATTCTTGGGCAGCGACCTCAAAAACCCATATAGCATCAATTTGGGTAATATTGCTTCGAATTATTTCAAATTTGCCTAAAAAATTGTTTTTTATTGTTTAAACAATTAATAAACAATCAGCGCACAAATATAAGTTTATAATTTTTTTCTGCAAGTCATTTCTAAGTAATAGAAGGTTTTAGAAAATCCATGGAGTCCTCCAGGATTCCGAAATAATGCATAATTTTAAGCTATTTTTACTCCACTAATGGGTATATTCATAGTTTTACTTGAGTAAATAGATAAATACACACTTAGATTCTTACACATACAACATACATTAAGAACATGTATGTATACTTATTCATGCATCGTAGTTTAGTGTGTTTATTTTATTTTTTAGCAGAAGAGAGTAGTAGAAAATTAGTCGTGCCTATTGGATAATTTTAAAGATTAATTGGTACACTTTCCTCTCAATGATTTCATTAATATTCTTAGTAAGAATTGTTTGGAGCCAAGTTTTGATTTTTTTCTCAAATGTTTCAATTGTATAACATTGTTCCAGCTCGTTAGGAATTTCACATATATAATTGGACGTCAGGAATTTTTGTTTTTTGTCGTTTCGACTTTTGGTATTTTTGTTGTTTTTTGCCTGAATCTTGTGTAGTGTGTATGGTTGTTAGGAATTAGCTCAGCTTTATGTCTATGGTGGTGGATGGCCAGATTGAGAAAATATAATTGGCGGCAGGTTAAGACTCTTCAAAAAGTTTCTCAGACGTATATGTATATTTCTTATTTACTTTTAGTATCCACTTTTGCGAAACTTCTATGATGTTAAGGTGGTTACTTGTTATTCCGCCCATACGGTTATTACATAATTAATGTGTCTTTGGACTAATATTTTTTTAAACTTGAATTCGTTCAGTAAAGTTCGTATTTTCCTCGCGACATATTCGGCATGTTTGTTCCATCTGAGATTTTTATCTATACTGCACGATATCGTGTACATTCAACATTTTATATTCAAACATTTTCTGTTTTCCCAAATATGAACGGTTCTATTTTCCAATGGTTCTATTTGATATCTTATTTGACGATATATATTAAGTTGGTGCCCTAGATAATCCCCGTATTCGAAACTATAAACTGCATATAGTTTTCCATCAATTTTTGACATTGAAGCACTTTCAAAAGGGTGAGACTGTTAGGCACTTAGTTATCTTTCGAATATGCATAATATAAGGACGCGGATGCCATCAGTAGTTCTTGCGGGGACGATGGCCGCGTTTTTATGTTTCGACAACATATATAGATTCATGGGTAAGGGAAGGCTTATGTTAGTAATCACGAAATATGACAATAGTTTATCCATATGCCATATGACAATAGTTTATCTTTCTTTGGCACATACATTATTTTTATTTCTTCTTTCCCACGCACAAATGAGTTTCTCATCACAAAAGTTTTTATTTGATGCTTTATATGCCTGGGCGAGTAAAAGTATTTTGACTCCCCAAAAATAAATATTTTAATGCTGCCTATGTTTTCTGGGTTCCTCTACAAAACATGACTTTCAAGCAATATCAATTTTCATCCACAAAAAAGGTTTGGATTATCAAAACAGATAGGCAAACTATGTTAAGACCATATGTTTAGGAATACCGAAAACTAATTTCCTGAATAGCATACAATGCGAATACAAATTATGGAAAAATCGTATTACGAGTTTTCGTTAAAAATAAATGAAAATCTAACATTAATATCTTTCATATATCGAGCAAATGAATACAAATACAAATAACTCCCTCTCTTGGTCGTTTTGGGTTTGACATGTTTATATTTTTCAATGAACTCAACTTTATAGCAAAACATTGAAATGAAATCTGGAATATTTCATACTATTGGATTAGTTCCTTGCGAAAATATTTCAGTGAACGCACTTCCTGACATTTCTTATATCATTATCATACTGCAGAAGTTTTTTTATATGTGTGATAATTATTATCGCCATTCTACCATCCGCAGAAATTATTATATGATTAACAAACAGGAAATGCAATGATAAAACTTGCTGTATTTTTTTTATATTTCGAATTGTAATGCCAGGACTCCCTAAATATTTCATGAAACTTTCATTTCAAATATCATTTGATGAAAGTTAGGAATTACTGGAAAGGTAGAAACGCGCCATCTTGTAGAATTCTTTCGAATACCGGGTGATCATGTTGTATGGATTTTCTATTTTGCATACAGAGGTTCGATTGCGTCCGTCTTCTAATCACCCCATATTGGATTATTATTGATTTACAATCTTATTGTATACAATAAATATCTAAATTTCACTAAACTGAAATCTGATCAATAATGTTTTTCAAAGAAGTTTGATGGATAATGAAGAGTTGTTAAAATGTTTTAATTGACGGGCTTTTTGGCATTATACTTCTCCACTGCCTGTAAAAAATATATACAATAAAAAAACAATTCGTTTTTCCCTTAAAACGGAGAACTTTTTTATAGAAACCGAAACATCTACATAATGTGTGAATTGGATTGGCGATACTTAATGCCAAAGTAAGTATAAAGTGACATAGTGTCCGCCCCTCTCGGTTTTAAACTTTTTATTAAAACTGTGACGTAATTCAACATATATCACATATGCCGGAACATCCTACAAATTTATGGCCACGTTTCTTTTCAGAAAAATAAGAATCGGAGCATTGTAATTCGCATTTAACAATGCTCATTCTTAAGGAGAAATTCGCAGCGAAGTGTATGGAATGATGTAATTTTCTTTGCTCATATTTATAGAAACAAGTGTATTGTTTTTATGAACGTGGTTATTCCAGCTAAAGTGAGAATGAGATCAGCATTCGAATACAGTACTTTATTATAGAGAATTATTCTTAGGTTTCAATCTCATGGCAAAATAGTCACGTCAATAAATTTGCAGGAAATGGAGGTTTGTAAAATATTTTTTGGCGCATGTTCCCGTTCTTTTTCTACCAATAGAATGATCAAAGTGAAACTTAAATCGGGATATTCTCGAATGTATAACAACAAATTATAATAATGTAAACCATCATTTCACTCTTTGAAAAAGAAATAAAACCAAGTAAATTTGTCTTTTCGCTAATTGAAGAAATACTTTTCCGCAAAATGAAAATGGCTGATTGTTCGTCTGTAACGGATTTTGTATATTAATTCGTATTTCAACAGTCAGGTTTTTCAATATGGGTACTTCAGATGACAGTCTTCAGCCACGTCAAAAATGAAAAGTATGAAAAAGTATAGAAATAATTAGGTATAGAAATAATTAGGTTATACAATTTCCTCAAAAAAGGTGTTTCTGAAGATTATTTATCAACTTTACCAAAAATTTCCAAAACTATTCATGGATTCATTAAAAAAAATATTACGAAGACAAAATTCTATATTTTGTTATTAAGAGTAAAGTGGTCTTTTATGGGCCAAATAAATTATTTGTGGGTATAATAGAATAACCAATGCACTCAATGCGTTAGTTGGTGTGGTAACTTCCCCATGAAATATTGTCGTCTAAACAAAACTTCTGAATTTTCTTTTGCAGACTTCATATTGCGTAAACATTTTGTAAATATAATAATATGCAATTAATAAACACAAATCAAGTAAACATTTTTTGGTAAATTGTTTTTAAAATGAACACGTGCGAACCATCAGAACATAACCTTTAACGATTTGTTGTTATCGGGCCGAAAATCAGCGTTGCCGTTGCATCCATAACGTGAATACTGAAATTTTTACATACTCTTAAAGCTAAAATAACGGCCAAAATGTTCCCATCATTGGTTACACTGATGAGAGAGACTATCATCTACACATATGGTTCCAAAAAAGAACATGGTTGTTCTGGATGTGCAATATATATTAACAGTCAATCAAAAACCAATCGATTAAAATCAAACCTCCTCTCCATTCCATATTCACTGCTGAAGCTATAGCTATTGAGAAATCACTCTACTGGTGGAAAGCAAATAAAATAGGTCAAGCTGTGATTGTATCGAACTCTAATGTTCTTAGTAGTTTAAACTCAATTCACAAACATAAAATGTGCAATCTGATATTGAACCTCAGAAATGAAATCGCGAATAATGACATTACCTTTATCTTGCCTAAGAGTCATTCTGTGATTTCTGGAAACGAAGTGGTCGACAAACTAGCTGAAGAGTCCGTAATTGATGGACATAAAAAATATAACATAATTGACACCTTTTTCTCCCCGTCAATAACCCACATATATTCGATTATCATGTGTAAAATCTGCCGCAACAATTACCCGGTTAGAAACCAATCATGGTAGATTCCCGGCTCACCTCGCTAAATTAAAAATAATCCCTTCATCTCTCTTTACTTGCGATAATTATTCCGTATGTGATATTGATCACATTGAAAAAAAATACTTCAATCATAATAAAACTGAAGCAATTGTTAATTTTTTTTTAGATAACGACATTTTTTGCCAGTAACATTACCCAGCTGCTGGCTGTTGAAAAAAATATATTTATAGTTTATATATATATATATATATATATATATATATATGAAAGAGGCGCAGATGCTTACAGAAAACTGGCAACAGGTCAGGTCAGCATAATAGCCAATACCCAGGCATAGCAATAAAACTTTTTGGCTGCATCTTACGAGTAAATTCTTCCTAGAAAAACGATGAATTTAGGCAAAGCTGAAAGTGAGAAAAGCCAAAATTATAAATCGGAATCAGAACAAACTCTGATTTTTGAGTGCCCTCAGAAGACAACTAGTTCTGAGAGTTGATGACGATCAAGCGTAGGGGAACCTGGCCTAAAACGACATACTAGGGTAAAATGACATAGTTGCCTTTTTTTTAAATTGCCGCGTTATTTGGCGAGTCCCTACTCATTAAGACACTCCCTACCTAATTGTCTATCGCCAGACCAAATTATAGTTATCGTTCAGTAGCCGCAGTGGTGTTATCGCAACGCGTCACTTTAGTACTACGCGCCAACTTGTAAGGTGAAATCTTTAGAGGTTCGTATATTTTACAAAAATTGAGTTTTTGTGACATTTTTGACATAAATGAGTGGAGCATGTACTTCTCGTAGCGATCCTACACACCAATTACGACAATGTCTATAGTTTTTATCTCCTATTAACTTCTTGTTTAATGGTGACCAATGGGTAAAATGACATACCCGGTCCTCGGATAAATTGACACACTATGTCATTTTACCCTTGGAGTATAATTATTTGGAGATCACCTAAAATTTTATTTTTTTAAAACCCCACATTTTTAATTTCAGTTAAAAAAATGGTTGGAATATACAAAAGGCAAACTGACAGACAGAATTGGTCAGTAGAAAGTATGAACCGTGCTATTCAAGCAGTGAATTCTGGCGAAATGGGATGGTTAAAAGCTTCTAAAATTTACGGTGTACCCCAAGCCACACTTCGCCGAAGGGCTCAAAACAAAAATAAACAAATTAAAGGAACTGACAAGGGCTTAGGGAGATACCTAACAACATTGTCCCTAGAACAGGAGAGAGAACTCGTGGAATATTTGCTACATCTGGAAAGTATGCTGTTCGGTTTAACCTGCGATGATGTAAGAAAACTGGCTTACCAATTAGGTGTTAAAAACAATATTTGCCATCGATTTAACGTGGAAAACGGGAGGGCTGGATGGGATTGGTTGCGAGGGTTTCGCTAACGGAATCCAAAGATTTCTCTTAGAAATCCCGAACCTACATCAGCAGGTAGAGCACAAGGATTTAATAAACCACGCATTAGTCAATTTTTCAAAATTTTAGACGAAATGGTTAAGAAACATAAGATTGATCCTTTAAGATTCTGGAACGTGGATGATACAGGAATGTCTACTGTTCAAAGATCCCAAAAAGTTTTTGCCAAAAAAGGTAAAGAACAAGTAGGAGCATTAACCACCGCAGAGAGAGGTCAGCACATTACAGCTGTTTGCTGTATGAACTCTGCTGGAAATTATATTCCACCAGCCCTGATCTTTGCCAGAAAAAGATGGAAAAATGAGCTAATAGACGGAGCTCCTCCAGGAACTCAGCGATTCTGGTTGGATGACATCCCAAACTTTTTATCAGTGGCTAAAACATTTCATTAAGTATGCAAAACCATCATTGGAAAATAAAGTTTTACTTCTTTTAGATGGTCACGAAACTCACAAAGATTTGGAAGTTGTAATTTTAGCAAAGGAGAACGGCATAATTATGATTTCATTTCCACCACACTGCACCCATCGGATGCAACCTCTCGATGTCATTTTATCCAAGTAGTATGGATAAAATGACATAGTAGATAGTTTAAGCAAAATATAATTTATTGAAATATCTTACATAAAACATAATTTTACTAATTTGACACTAATAGCAGATGTTTTCTGCTATTTGTAGACAGGTCGACTTTAAAAATATTGTGCTTAATAGTTGAGTTATGACCAATTTTTCTTAGGGTAGGTATGTCATTTTAGGCCAGGTTCCCCTACCTCAAATATGAGAAAGAAAACTCCAGAGGTACGACATCTCAAGTCCCATAAAAAGGTCAAGAAGGTGCGAATCATGGTTAGGCCAAATAGGTAGTGAAAAAGACCCAGTGCGGTAATTACTGACACTACCCCACTATCATTATCACCGGTTTAATAATGAAATAAAATACAGCTAGAACAAATAAAAATAAAATTTGTGTTTCGATTTACTTCAAATGTACATTTCGTTATGAATTGGTGCAAGATCACACAGAGATATCTGAAATGACCTCATTTATAACTCTATACAAAACGGGAACCTTTGACATGTCACGTTTGATCAATGAATTGAATCTATATATAGAGGAAATACTTGATTAAAAATTGAAACTTGATCAGGCCAGAATCAACAGATTGTATAAAGAATAAACATTCCTTCACAATATAGATATTTGCTCTAAAATATCGCTTCATACCAAAATAAAAAAATCTGAAAATGTTGAATGTAATAATACGTGTTTTCCTTTCGTCCTTTCGGAATATATAAATGGATGCCAGCAGTAAATAAGTTAGGAAAATACAATTTAAAAATCATATAAAAATACTTTATTGCCAATTTGTAATTTTGTACATATTTTTTGTTCATGTAGTCTATAAATATTAAAGACAGTAAATATTCTAAAGGGAAGTGCCGTTAGAATCACGTGACCCTGTCATATTCAGAGTATGAATGATCCCTGTAGGTTTGTATCAGTGCTAATTAACTAATATAAGCTTTTTCATGTGTTTTTCGACACCAGTCTTCTGGACTATTAGGCCTAAAGCAATTCACAGCTACCAACGCGAACACTATATTTAGCCCTTTCCATTTGTTGTTTACCTGTTAGCAGAAATTAAGCTATTTTTCAAATCAGAGATTGTAATTTAAAACTGATTTGTTGATTCAATAGATATATATTTTTAAGATATTTTGAGAAGGAATGGATGTTTATGAAGGGTTCAGACACTATATGATAAAATATTTACAAGATATTTTGGGGATGAAATCTATATTAATATAATAAACAGATACTGTGAGTTTGTTTATATGTTTGTATATAACGAGTGTTTTTTTTTTTTTATAAAATTGTTTTTAACCGCTTTCTTAGTTGTTTGACCAACCCTCAGAAGTTAATGAACACTTGTACGAGTTAAGATGACGGGAACCTTACCTTTTATAGTGGGATCCGAAACCACTATTGAGGCCTTGAAAAATTTTGCAGTGCACACAAGACCAACGCTCGTGCCACTGAGCCACAAGCCTCATAGTAACTAATGGCGCGATCATGAACTCTTTTCAATATTAAAAAGTCAATTTAATGCAGACCTAAGCTATGTTTGATTTCGAATGAAAATCGTGATCTTTTTTATTCGGACAGAAAATTTTATAATTTGGTTTGAAAAGGGATTTTTTTAAAATCTACAATTAACAAAAATTCGCCTTTTTGTAATATCTAATAGAAAACATCAACTTTTTCGGCACTATTTCAATGATGTATGTTAAATTACATCTAAGAGATATTTTGAAATAGACCTAATTTGGTACAAAAAAATCTGAAAATTGAAATTAGCGTTTTTATTCATATAGTCGATTGTATTAGGTCTTAATTGATAATTCATATAGATAAATAATCTGCCTATATTTTGTGGAGGTATACTCATTCTTGACATATTTTTGGGAAATGATTTGGTGTACGCAGTGAATTATTCGCATAATAAAGTTTATTTGCCCTTGTACAGATTGATTTAATCCTAGAGAAATAAAGTAACATGGAATTTTCAGCTTAGATAGCATATTAATTGAATAGTCATAAACAAAATAATTATTTGAATAAACTACTTTTAAAATACCACGTTTTTTAAAACGAATTATATAAAATAATTTCTCCTAGCCCCACATACAGATTCATAACCTCATACAGATTCCCAACCCCATAGATTCCTAAACCCATACAGATTATCGTGAGATTTAAAACGAAAAACGTGAGGCGCATGCAATAGCTAATTGATGCATGAATAGTTCATCTAATTCACTAACAATTTTATTGCACTGCATATCATTTAAATAATTATTCTCAGCTTTTTAATCTTGTGTGGATGAAATTTTGTTATCGATTTTAAACATCTTGATGATATTATTACAGAAACATGTGGCAAATTTCAGTTTCTCTTCACACAAACACAAATATATATATATATATATATATATATATATATATATATAAATATATATATAAATATATATATATATATATATATAGAAGAAGGGTAGTCTCGTGACTGGACTAGTTGAAAATAACTATGAATTTGAAATAAACTTTGTAGAAAGGATATTCCTTGAGGTTGCAGTCAAAATAATGGCCTTTGAGAAAAAGAAAAACTCTTTCTTATTTAGTCAAGCTTTCGAAAATGTTTATTTTCATTATCAAGACAAGCTGTGGAGAAAAAAGAAAACACAATTGTGAAATACGATTTTACACAAATCTATAGAATATATAGTTAAGTTAAACAATGGAACACTCCACATTTGTTTGAGGATAAATCTATATATGACCCACTATAGTAATATATATATATAAACATGCACTCCAATTTTTTATATATATATATATATATATATATATATATATATATATATATATATATATATATATGTATATATATATACTTGTTTGGGCGTCTCGAACCTTGTATGTTGTAGATTGGGGTAGTCTTGGGATATAGGTACAATAATGACTCTAGGTGGTGGCCTAGTATTACTATTTATTTAGTTCAACGTTTCGATGAAGGGCCCCTCATCTTCTTCAGGAACAAAATTCAAAAATTGAGAAACAGTTTTATAGTATTAGACACACTGGAAAGAAATGTTTTGTTGGGTTAAAAGGAACAGAACAATTTTTATACTGTTTCTTACCGTCAATCATGTTTTCAGCGGGGTGTGAGTGTGTGTGATCCTCTTTTTTTCATTTTAAAAGTATGGGCCATAATGTGGCTATTCCTATCGATGCGAATATGAATAAACGTAAGTTTTATGGTTTGTACGCATGCAGCAGATAGCGAACGGTAATGGCTGTCTGTCGAGCGTATTGTTTTTGGGCAACATGGATGATAAGGAAGAGCACGGTTATTTTATTTCAGTTTCAGTGAGGTGGCTCCATATATATATATATATATATATATATATATATATATATATATATATATATATATAGCTCTAGCTCATCGGAAAATTAGTTTAAAATAGTTTGCTCCTTACTATTATTATTATCACAAACAGACAGACAAGAAAGCGAGTTAATATTGTATTGTCATCCAGTTCTGAGCTATATTTAAAGTTTCAAATATCTAGCTTATCGGGAGGTTAGTTTAAAACGATTCCCCCTTATTATTTTACAGGCAAACAAACAAACAGACAGAAAAAGAGTTAAAATTGTCATCCACTCCTGAGCTACAATATTAGTGTTGTCATCCAGTTCTGAGATATATTTAAAGTTTCAAGTCTCTGGCTCATCGGGAAATTAGTTAAAAATGGATTGCTCCTTACTATATTAATTATCACAACTATTAACACAGTGAAGAATAGTTAATATTGCATTTCATTTCCCTCCTACTATTTGAAGTTTAAGATCGTTTGCTCCTTACTATTCTTATTATTAATACAGTCAAACAAACAAACATTCAAGAAAGTGAGTTAAAATTGTATTGTCATCCACTCCTGAACTATGTTTAAAGTTTCCAGTCTCTAGCTTGCGAGAAGTTAGTTTAAAATCGATTGCTCCCTATTAATATTATTAATATTATTAATACAGACAAACAAACAAACAGACATACGAAAAAGCGAGTTAATATTGCATTGTCATCCAGATCTGAGCTATTTTTGAAGTTTCAAGTCTCTAGCTCATTGGGAAGTTAGTTTAAAATAGATTGCTCCTTATTATTATATTATTACAGACAAACAAGAAAGCGAGTTTATATTGCATTGTCATCCAGTTCTGAGCTATGTTCAAAGTTTCTAGTAGCTCATCGAACAGTTTGTTTGAAATATATCGTAAAATTTGTTCTGAACAGACAAACAGACAAGAAAGCGAGTTAATAAAAACATGGTAATGATAAATGTTATATTTAAATATATGGCATAAGATTCCCCAAAATTATTTTTCGTTTGTTGAAAAAATAATGTTATTGACGTTTGCTATGCAGCTTTGCAACTCACTAGTCACAATACTTATAGAATACTTCAAGTTTTCTTGGCGTGAACCGAGAAGATGAGCTTGATTCTAGTCTTCACTATTGCACATTATGTACTGAATCCAGTTACAAAATACTATCAACAAAAAATAAAATAATTAATAAAAAAAAACTTTTTATTCTAATGCGCTAAAAAGTTAAGAATAATTGCTTTAGATGTGTGACGTAGTAGTTCCTCAATGAGGGGACAATCTAAAGAATAATTCGTCTGCCATCCTGAAGCTGCCATCTTCAATTTATGAATTTTGACAAAAAAATCATCAATCTTCGACTAAATTCATAATCTCCGAACTCAAAAACCCCGTCCACCATCTTGGAGCCGCCCTCTTCAATTTATGAATTTTGACAATTAATTCATAATCTCCGACCACAAAAACCCCCACATACCAATTTTGAATAAAATCGGACCATAACTGCAAAACTCGTCCGCCATCTTGAATTTATGAATTTCGAGAAAAAATTCGTAATCTCCGACCACGAAAACCTCTACATGCCAATTTTGAATAGAATCGGACCATAATCATAGAGATCGTCCGCCATCTTGGAGCCGCCATTTTGGTTTTATGAATTTGACAAGTAGTTCATAATCTTCGACCCCGAAAATCCCCACATACCAATTTTCAATAGAATCGGACCATAATCACAGAGATCGTCGGCCATCTTGGAGCCGCCATTTCGATTTTATGGAATTTGACGAAAAATTCATAATCTGCGACCTCGAAAACCCCCACATAAGTACCAATTTTGAATCAAATCGGACCATAAACACAAATCTTGTCCGTCATCTTAGAGCCGCCTTTTTTTTTCTCTAACAAAAATTCCATAATGCATTGTCTCGGGAACTATAAACACCTGCCAAATTTCACGTTAATCGGACAACTATAAGTGGGTCAAATTTAACTTGAAAGATTTCATTACACACATCGGAACAGGTGAAAGTAAATAAAAGCTTCTAATAATGGAATAGCATACACACAGTGTCTCACTTTTCTCGTCATCATTCGGAGTTGACGTTTTTGTGTAACATACCAAACTCGATTTCAGGAAAAACTAATTTGGCCCAGACTTAACCGGTCAAACCGGTTAAGCCTACGCCAAACTAGTTCATCCTAAGCCCGATAGGTCTAACCAGTTCAACCTAGGCTGAATAGGGAGGTCTTAATATGAACATGTACACTCTAGGTTGAACTTGTACCCTCTTGGAAAAACTGGTACGGCCTAGTCTGATCTAATTTTGCCTAGTCGAAATGACTAAGCGAGCGCATGTCAATATGTCTTGCCTGTGCATACATTTTCGTAGAATCTTCTGAGTATCTCTTGTTGACGATTAAAATGTATTGGTTGTGACTTCTCTTTTATTTTTTCTGTACAGAGATTGATGTCTGCATTAAAAAATGTTGAGAGGTGGGAGATGTAAACCATGATATCATTGAGTACTTCAGCCACTGAACAACAAAAATAAGTAGAATTCGTACTTTAATTAATAATAGTAATTCCATTCTATTAATTTCAGTATTTTATTCAGTTTACCTTGTATAATTCTTGTAGAAAGATACAGAGTAGGTAAAATTAGTTCAGTTTATCCTAGAATGTACGTATTTATACTAGGACCAACCCGTTCATCCTAGGCTAAACTGGTTTGTCCTATCGGGCTTAGGATGAACTAGTTTGGCCTAGGCTTAACCGGTTTGTCCCATCGCGTATAGGAAGAACTAACTAGTTTATCCTAGGTAAAACTAGTTTATCCTGAAATCGGGTTTGGCAGGTAACATATGTAACATTTTGGAAAAACTTTCCATCATTCATTATTACAATATGTTCATCGGTTAGAACAAATAATCATATGATAACTTTGAAATCTTACATCCAATAACATAGAGAGTGGTCGAATTAGCAAAATGTCATGGCCTTTGGTTAACTCCTCATATAAACTATTCCTGATATTTTAAATTTCGAAAAACAAAAGAGTACCCACGGTAATATTTCAAAACTCTTTGATATACATTTTGAGTATGATCTTCCCAAAGGTTCTGTCGTGGAGCTGATGAACAAACTTACACAGAAATATAAATTCTTTAACATAAGATATTTGTTCCCTTTTTCATTTCATAGCCTAATATCATGCACTAACAATTTTTTAAATTTATTATTGAGAGTTGAAGTTAATTCATGCCGCACCAGAACAAGAGTCCATTGTTTTCATTCACAACATTTAAAGAATACAGCATTGTATGTTGCAAAAACTGCGTTAAATATAAGTACTTTCCTTTAATCTATTTTGGTCGGTGAACCGAATATCTAAACATAAAGTTACTGAAGCACTCAATATAAACCATAAAGACCTGTTTATATACAAGTTTCCTTTCTCGTTACCTCACTTGGTATCTGGGGGCAAGATAGCCAGTGGCGCACCAAAAGTTACTAAAAACAACAGCAGATTGGCAACTTTTTTCTAGGGTGGTGATTCTTGTCCATCCTGACATCAAACTAAAATCACTTCTGATAAAAACGAATTGGTAAAAAATAGTTTTACGAATTTACCACCAAATATTGAAAATATGCATATAAAGGGCGTCCCAAATAAAACTCCGAAAGACATAAAGTTCTTTTATTCAGGTAGAGATTCATTTCATACTGTCATTCATCGCGATATCAACGCCTTAAATTCGATGATGCCTTCAAATCATTTATGGAATATTTATATTTTCTTACGATTCAAAGATGAAGCGGGTTGGCTATATTAATTCAATAAACCAATATATCAACCTTTTGAAGAAATATATTGAGTGTATTATCACGAATTTGGTGATGCTTGCCAAATATATAAATTACTAATAATATCTAAAACAATAAGACACCTTGACTACATTTTTGTTACTAGAATTCACATTTTCTCCAGTATACATTTAGCTGGGAGAAATTTTTAATATTTGGCTTTGGTATTCAAAGACGATAATATTATTGAAATATTATTAAAAAATTATGTTGAACTACAATCAAATTGTAAATAACTTTCAGTTGTTAATACTGTAAGGGGAAAATAGCGTCTATGGATATACAGGGTATTTCTTAAGTACGTGTAGAAAATTTAGGAGCATGTTGCTGACGTCAAAATAAGAAGAAAAGTTCCTATAAACTTATGTCCGCAAGTTATTCGTTTCTCAGATGCAGGGTGTCAAAGTTAAATTCTTATTTTTACTTTTTGTGAATACATTTCAAAATAATTGTGATATTCGAGTAAAGTTTGCTATCTGGGAGTATTTTTCAATGACAAAATCAATCAAATTTGATGTTAGTTTGTCTCTTTCGTGGGGGTGGCGCCACCTACATGTCTTTTCAGTCATTTGAAATGTCATAACTTTTTTGTACGTACCTGTATCACGTTTTCTAGTGGAAAAATCGATTTTTCTAACATTTGTGTTTAAAAAATATACTCTTGGTAGAGGTCGCTGCGAGCAACTGTTTTCGAGTTATTGGGATTTGAAATAATCGATGCATTTGAATTTTTTCCCTGGGGCTCGTAAGTCGCCTCTAAGTGGTAAATATCGGAAAAGATACGCCAATGCATTTAGCTTCTTTCATTCAATGGTCATATACATTCAACACTTGAATGTAGTCAAAAAATGATTCTTGTTTTTTGTTACATAGTTTTTTGAAGTCTTTTCCAATTTAAATAAATAACATTCAGGTGAGTACCTACCTGTCATGTCATTTCAATCCGTTTTTGTGACAGTGAAGTTATGTTCTGTATTTGTGTTCCAATCTTTTTCAAATGGCAGCATACACGAATAGCGAAATGGCTAATATGATTTACGTTTACGGTCTTGCCGATGGCAATTGCTACGAGGCTAGACGTATTTATAATGAAAGATTCCCTAATCATCGAGGGGCTCAATCACTAGACATTCAGAAACCTTTTTCAGCGGCTTATGGAGTCTGGATCCTTTGAAAAAGCTCCAGTGGCAGGCAGACAGTTGACTACTATGACACCAGAAGTTGAAGAAGCTATTCTTCAGGTAATCGAAGAAGATCCACAGACAAGCACGAGAAAAATTGCGCAAAATCTGAACGTACATCACAAATTAGTTTGGTTAATTCTCAAACAAAATCAGTTGTATCCTCATCACATACAGCGTGTCCAAGCATTGTTGCCCCGATATTTCCTTCCCCGTGTAACATTTTTCCAAAGGATACTGCAAAAAATTGCACAAAATCCTCAATTTACTGTAGAGATATTATTCACTGATGAGGCACATTTTTCAAAGAACTTTCATAATAATCATGTGTGGTGTGATTAAAACCCTCACGCAATAGTTTAGTCCAGGTTTCAACAACAGTTTTCATTGAATGTGTGGATTGGTATTGTTGGGGATTATTTGATTGGTCCCCACTTTTTTCCAGGGACTCTTAATGGAAATTCTTTACATGATTTTATTGAAAATATTGTGCCTGAATTACTTGAAGACATTCCACGTTTACTGAGTCAAAGATTATGGTTTATGCTTGATGGAGCGCCAGCACATTTTAATTTAATAGTTCGTGAATTTTTAAATCAGCAATTTAGAAACAGATGGATTGGTCGAGGCGCTGAAGTTCCAAATCAATTCTGGCCTCCAAGGTCCCCGGATTTAAATCCAATCGTTTTTTTGTAAGGTCACTTGAAGGCCCTAGTTTATACGGTGCCAATAGAAACCAAATAACAACTTCGTCAACGAATCATTTCTGGGTGTGACGCTATCCGACATACACCAGGTATAATAGAACGTGTACGTGGGTCCATGAGACGACGAGTCGACGCATGCATAATGGTGCAAGATGGCCATTTTGAACAATTAATTTAAATATTACCCTCAACCAACTGTTTTAGTATTAAATTGGTCTTAATTACTGTAATTATTAGTATTGAATTGTAATAACACCGAATCCTATTTTAAAATTAAATTAAAGAAAATAATTTCTTTAACTATATTAATTTTGATTTTAAAAATCTTGTCATTCAAAATCACTTGTATTGATTTTTTCAAATCTTAATAACTCGAAAACAGCTGCTCGCAGCGACCTCTACCAGGAATATATTTTTTACACAAAAATGTTAGAAAAATCGATTTTCCACTAGAAAACGTGATACAGGTACGTACAAAAAAGTTATGACATTTCAAATGACTGAAAACATGTAGGTGGCGCCACCCCCACGAAAGAGACAAACTAACATAAAATTTGATTATATCATTGAAAAATTCTCCCAGATACCAAACTTCACTCGAATATCTCAATTATTTTGAAATGTATTAACAAAAAATAAAAATAAGAATTCAACTTTGACCCCCTGCATCTGAGAAACGAATAACTTGCGGACATATGTTTATAGGAACTTTTCTTCTTATTTTGACGTTAGCAACATGCTCCTAAATTTTCTACACGTACTTAAGAAACACCCTGTATACGTGAAGGAAAATTGTGGCATTTCAGACAAATTTCAAATTCCAGAAAAAAAACATCTTCGAGCAGGAATCAAACCTGTGACATCTAGAATGCTTGTCTGTACTCTAAAACCAACTGAGCTATTCGAAGAGACAGGTTCTAACTGTGTTTCGAGATACCCCATTTTCTTAGAATTTAATGTTAGTTTTTGGGATGGATTACGAAGGTAGAAGGGATCTCAAGCACTATCAGTGGCCATTAAGATCAATGTTTCCTTTTCCCTATGGCCACCATCGGCTTTGAGGTTCCAGTCAAGGTTCAGATATATAAATAAGAAGGAAAAATAGATAGATCCCTTCTACCTTCGTAACCCATCCTAACAACTAATTTAGTTGTTCTAGGAAAAACCGGTATCTCGAAACGCAGTTGGAACCTGTATCTTCGAATAGCTCAGTTGGTTAGAGTACAGACTAGCAATCTGAAGGTCGCAGGTTCGATTCCTGCTCTAAGATGTTTTTTTCTAGAATTAAAAATTTGTCTGAAATGAGACAATTGTTTATAATGTAAACAAATAAAATTCATATTTGTACGAAAAAAGTATCAACAGCAGCCATGCTTTCCTCGCGTCACTTTTACTCCTAATGAAACAGTATACCAATTTTACAAAAATAGTATATTCTAAATTTTTGCATCTCCAATGCAAGGAGCGGGTATACAAGGAAGCCCAACTCTCCCGACAGAGTGTTACCCCTTTATTCTAAAAAAATTACAAAAAACATATGTATGGGTGTTTTTTGGAATCAAAACTAATATCTTTCTTTTGTAAATTTTGATATTCTTGTGTTGTGGTACATTTTGAATAAGCTTTTAGAATAAAAAAAAAGTTCTTTGGTCTAGCGTTGCCAAGTAATTCAACATTTACTGATTCTTTTGAAACACATTGAGCCCGAAAAATTTAAACTTTTTTCAAAATTGTTATTAGTTATGATTGAATTATACAATTGAATTATAGAAACGGATTATAACTACCAAAAATCAGCGTTGCAAAGAACAAAAACTCAACTTTTTCAAATGAAACACTCGTATTGCATCAATTTAATTTCTTAGTGTATAGGCTTCTTATAAATATAGTGTTCGCTATCTCATCAATATCAAATTAACAAAAAAAATAAAAAGATTGCAATGTTTGCGTCAATCGTAATTTAAATAAAGCAGTCAAGTGCAAGACTCGCACAGCGAGTGTTTCGTACCAGTGCAAAGTATGCAACCTTACATTTTGATTAGATTCATATATTTTTCTAAGCTCTCAGGTCTTCAACTGAAAAATAGCACTGTGTAACTAAGTAGAATCCATTAGTAACAGCTTCATATTGAGCATTTATTGTTAATTTAACTGAGATCCGGTCACTAGGTGACTACATCTGAGGACTAGGCAGACTGAGCCCTCAGCATGAAATCACTTTATTTCCTTCTTAAGTGACTACACCTGAAGAGTAGGCAGATTGTGAAAATCACTTACTTCCTTTACCGTTATTAATAATTATTCATTTTTTCAAAATGGCTCCAAAAAGGGAGCTGAAAGTCGAAATTATCAACTTTATTCAAAATAGTCATGACCGCGGAAGCCTATTCGAATATATATATATATATATATATATATATATATATATATATATATATATATATATATATATATATATATATATATATATATATATATATATATATATATATATATATACCGGGTGTCCCAGTATACCTGTTTCAATGGATTATCTCGGCCATTTCGAAAGATAAAAATTTGAAAATTTCATGATCTCCAATCCGTTCAAGGAACCTTCAACTGAAAAAAACAAAAATTGAAAGTCACTTCCGGTTTGACTCTGACTTTTTTATTTCAAATAGCACCCTGTATATTTTTTGCAATTTTTTATTTCTACTCAAAATTATCTTTCCAACGATGTATCACACTTTGTATTTTACATTTGATTTGATGGAGAAAACGTCAATTGAAATTTCAAATTGAAACAATTGCAGTAGGCTATGATATTTTGAGTAATCTTCGTCTGTAGCATTGTTTTTTTGAAGACAGTACGCTTTCTATGAAATGATCCACTTGTTGCCAAATTCGAAGCCAAGCGTGTGAAATACATAGCGCTTGGCATTCGTCTATCAGGGTATTTCTCTCTGTATGCACGTAGGGCAGCCCGACGATTATTTTCGCATTTTCCATAAATCAGTATCATATCCAATTTCTCCTGATTAGTGAAGTTATCATCGTTTTCACGGTTATTCATTCTTGAATGTTGGTTTCTCTGACACGCACACAACTCTTGAGAATTATTAACTTTCAAAGTTATAAACAAATGTATTCAAATGTTTCCATGGCACACTAAGGTTTTCATTTAAGAATTATTAATTCTTCCAGTTCTTCTACAATTCTAATAATTTTAAATTTGACATTCTCTTCATCATCTTGAATGCAAAATTGTTCATGAATTATCAATTATTATTGAAGTCAAAATCAAGATTACACAAAATATCATAGCCTACTGCAATTCTTTCAATTTGAAATTTCAATTGACGTTTTCTCCATCAAATCAAATGTAAAATACAAAGTGTGATACATCGTTGGAAAGATAATTTTGAGTAAAAATGAAAAATTGCAAAAAATATACAGGGTGCTATTTAAAATAAAAAAGTCAGAGCACTTCCGGTTAAACCGGAAGTAACTTTCTTTTTTTTTTCCAGTTGAAGGTTCTTTGAACGAATTCATCATCATGAAATTTTAAAATTTTTATCTTTCGAAATGGCTGAGATAATCCATTGGAACAGGTATACTGGGACACCCGGTATATATATATATATATATATATATATATATATATATATATATATATATATATATTGACACCATATATATATATATATATATAAAAATATATAAACATATTTATATATAATTGACAAACTACATATTGAAAATTGCTTCATAATTGTATCACTCAGGGATATCAATACTCAAAGAATATACGAATTATTGCCATCATAATCAATTCTATAGATCAAGTGAATAGAACTGCCATCTTGAACATTATGATCCAAATCTCCGTAGTTAGAGAGGAATTTTTGCTAGAAAACCCAGATTTTTTTTGTGTGTGTGTATGTGTGTATTTTATTTTGATCTCTCCACTTAGGTTCTGAAAACAGAGACAGATAAATTCCCCGAAACATTAACGTTCAGGAAGTATAATTCATTCGTTCTTTGTGTCATTATTTTGGTAGGCAAATACCTATGACATGTTATAAATTAAATATTTTTGCTTCACAAAGAAAAAACTGTTTTCATTGCCCTCTACAATTGTAAAGATTTTCTAGAATAATTCTTCTTATTTTTGGGTTGTAGAAGGTTATTAACCCAAAAAACACTCCAAGAAACATAGTTCCTTAAAAAAGACTTTCAAGAAACATTCAAGATATTTTTAAATTTATTGTTAATATTGATCAATTGAATTCACGTTCACATTTTTGGTATCACGTAGTATTAAGTTTTTTTCCCTCACAACAAAAAATATTTCTTGAATCACTATAACTTCCATTCGAAAATAAATTCTGAGAGTTATCTTGTTTCTTGAAATATAAAAAATTTCGCTCAGCCATTATCATCTGTTAGCTTTTTCGCTAATATCTCTTATAAAACATTCCGAATAATAGATAATACGGGATAATGTTTATGTGTAAACCGGTAAAATTATCATGACAAAAGTATTCGTCAAACTCACCTCTTTCCCAACGAATCCTTATTCTTCGACTTAAGCGCGCACTAGCCTCACCATTGACCGACTGGATTCCAAGCGAATATGGACAGCTTTCAGAAATTCAGAGAAGCAAGATTACATGCACGCTTGTAAAATCGCCCACATCTGCACTGTAGATACATAAACTTCGTCTCTCGCTTCCCTCCGAAGCAGCAAATCGCGTGATGTAGCTTCTGAAATTAGAACATGTATATGTAATCAATTTTGTCTTAAATGTTTATACATATGTGTGACCTATTATGATTATTTTAAATAATGTCATAGCGACACTCGTCCATCCGATCATTGCTTTAATTATGTGGAAAATATATATTCAATTTTTATCGTGTCGGCGAGTTACAGAGGCATTTCAATCTCGATATTATAACTGAAGTTCTCTTTCAATTGACACCGCATTCCTCTCAAAACAAAGGGTTCAATTGACACATCAAGGTGAGAGGCCCCATCCCGATGTCCAACCTATCAAAGGATCAAAACAAATTGAAAAATAGTGAAACCGGAAGTGACCGGAGAGTGAAAAATATGCGAAAACTCTCCTCTTCACATCCCATTTACCTATACCAAATCTCATTTTGATACACCTAATATTCTAAAAGTTATGACATGTCTACTAGATTCGTTGACACCCAGTAAACAGTACTGACTTGTGTTTCAATCTTAATATCACATAGAAAAATAATAACTAATATTAATTTATGTAGTTTAACGTTGAAATCGAGGAATGTTTGAATACAATGATGTTTGTTCTGTTTGTCGGCGAAAGAAAAACTCAAATAGTATCTGCATACAGGGTAAACAAAAATTATTAATTCTCATAAATGGTCATTTACGAATTAAAAATTTAAAATTGATATTTTTTCAATCTTCCAACACAACTAGGAATATTGGTGTGAGCAGCAATGAAAAAGTAAACTCTTTTAGGTGTATCCAAGCTTTCGGAAATATTTATTTCCATCATCAGGGAAACTACAGTAAATGAAAAACCGGCATTTTCATTGCTTCTTACCCAATATTCCAAGTTTTGTATATATTTATATATACAGGGTGAGTCAGAATAAGGCCGACAAACTCCGACTACAGATTCCTCACCTCATTTCGAGGTGGAAAGTTGCTATTAAGGTATGTCCTAAAATGCATCCCCTCTGAGATACAGGATTTCGAAAGTACGAAAAAACTTAAGATTTAATTTGTTTTCTCCAAAATTCCTGGAGGAAAAAATTTTAAACTTGGTACACTAATCAAGGTTTATCAACGTGCTAATTTGATGTTATATTTTTTTATTTTCGTAAACCAGTAGCGTAGTAACGATGGTATAATAATAATAATAATATACATTTATTGATAGAAAATAATATCTAGATACATTTGGGGAAAGAAAAAAAATGAAACCTATCAATAGGTTACAAGATTGGTATAAACCATTCTTACTCTTGCACCTCAATAAATAATAATAAGTAAAAAAATAAAAATACGAAGAAAGAGAAAAAATATATAGACTTGAAATTAATTATAATTGTAATAATTATGATGAAGGGTGTTTATTCCATTGTTTTCTCGATGAAGATTTTATCAACTACACCATGGGACATTATTAAAACAATTTGGAATAAAATCAAATCATGAGGTCCACTCCCATACAAAAAAAAAAAAATATGGTATTGTTACAATATTAAATCAATAATGGTATAATAATAATGTGAATAATATAGAAGACAATTAAAAAAAAAAAATACAGAACAAAAATACAATATGATGAGAATGAATGAAACTTAAAAATAATAGGTGATAATTATTATAGTGAAGAACACATATATATTCAATAATGATGTTTATTTGATAATAATTTTTGATAATAGATTTTGCTTGTAACAATTTTTGAAACACACAATAGATTTAGAGAAATTCTAAAAATGTAGTTACAGAATCATTTATGTTGTTTTCGTAAAAACTTTTTATACCAAAATCAACTTTATTGCTCAGTTTGGTGGACGATATAAAAAAATCATTAATAGCACTTGCATTGTGCAGCTGAGCGGGAATATTCGAGGATATGGATTTACTATGTATGTTTAGTTTTCTGAGTTTAAGCCACAAATCTATTATTATTCACAGTAATATGTTCCAGATAAGCCTTTCTTTCGCGTTCAATAGAAGACTTCGTGTAATTTCTGATAGTTTTGTAGTAATTCCAATCCCCGACCATGCCCGTTTTTCTATATTTATTTAGAGCTTTGTCCCTAAGTTTCATCATGAGTTTTATATTGTCGGTTATCCATGGAATAAATGGCTTGTTAAAGTTTTTTGTGATATAAGTTGAGAATATGCAAACAAAAGTATTCAATTTTATTGTCAATGTCATCCATCAAAAACATATGATCCCATGGAATCAAACCCAAATCATATGTGAAGTTGATGGAATAATTTTCGTAAATCGGTTGAAGTTACAAGCAAAATCTACAAGTTAAATAACAAAAGAACAGAGCAAGTTCTAGAATTCAATATATCTGATACGTATTTATAATTAAATGTTTTTATTCCGTTGGGAAAGTGATCGGGTGTTGATGATTTTCCGAGTCTCAACTTTTCTTTTGTTATTTTCTCCAGCTATTGAAGTCCAGTAAAAGTTGTGTGCCTTCTTCTTCTGAGTGTTTCAATTCAGCAAATGTATATTCAGTTCCGTTTGTTGTTGAAAATTTTTCACGCAAATCAACTTTTGATGTTATGTCTTGGATTTTAGCTTGTTTCAGATGCGACAGCAAGAATTTATGTAGTCATATGTTCCTTCATATTTTCTTGGGAAAAGTGAATGGACAAATGAGCGTTTGACATCAGTTCGGCTCATCAATACTCAACCTAAAAGTCAGAACATTCTCATCTGCCTAAAAGTGGAGGTTTCTGAGATAATTGAGAAAAACTGAAGATATGTCCTTAGTAGAAACATAATTGTGCAATAATCGCATAATGCTAATTTCTTACAACATATCTAAATATGTGTCAACCTCCTGAACATTTTTTAATGTTGGGAGAATCGGAAACATAGTACGGGTGAGTCAGAATGAACCGATAACTCAATTTTTTCATTCATCATATTATTTGATCGAATCGATGTCGCGGATTCACTGATATGTTACCATACTTTTTTGCATATGATTGTTTTGACAGATCAACTGACAAACAAACCCAACCTTAAATTCATAATACTCCACTTGGATGTTAAGGTCTGAAATAATGTTTGCGAAAAACTGAAGATAAGTACTCTTAATTTGCTGAACTAGCATGAAAGACTCGAATTTCCAACTAGTTATCACGAATCGAAAGAAATTATTTAAGTAGATATAAATACACAATAATTGTTTTTCTTCATCAAAAACATGTTGATTGGATAATATTTTCCTAGATAATTCAATCAGAAATGGCTTTGATAATGATACTCCAACATAAACTTCAACAAATTGAGAGTACTTATCTTCAGGTTTTCGCAAAAATTATTTCAGACCTTAACTCTCATCTAAGTGGAGTATTATGAATTTGAGTGTTTGTTTGTCAGTTGATCTGTCAAAAAAATCATATGCAAGAAAGTATGGTAACATATCAGTGAATCCACGACATCGATGTTCAGGAGGTTGACACATATTCCGATATGTTGTAATATATTAGCATTATGCGATTATTGCATATAGAAAATTATGTCTCTACTAAGGACATATCTTCAGTTTTTCTCAATTATCTCAGAAACCTCCACTTTTAGGCACATGGAATTATGACTTTTAGGTTGAGTATCGATGAGCCGACCTGATGTCAAACGCTCATTTGTCCATTCACTTGTCCCAAGAAAATATGAAGGAACATATGATCACATACCATCGTAACTAGGCCACTGGTTTACGAAAATAAAAAATTATGACTTCAAATTAGCGCGTTGATAAACCTTGATTAGTGTAAATTCAAGCAAGAAGCTAAGAAATGGATTCATAATAAAACAAGAAGGGAGATACGAAATTTAATAAACCACAATAATATATAATGAAAGTTATCCGTAAACTCATATTCAATTTGAGCTCAATTAATTAACATTTTGAATTGTATGTTATCGTACTGTAATCCATATTTTATTGTATTTTAATCCGTATGTATTATTATTATTATTATTAGTAATTTTATGACTGTGAATTTTATTATTTATACATTATTCTACGAAACGTGAAGACCCTCCGCAATCAGATCAAATACAAACAGAAGAAAGGATCAGGTCTGAAACCAACGGTCAAAACTGCTAATCATAGGATTCATTGGGACGATTCTTTGACTGCATTCGATAGTAGAATTCGAACAGGGATCATCCCAAATCTGAAACATAAAGATCCCGCTGCTTTTTTGGTTGATTGCAAATCTCTGTTCAAGCGAAGGATCTAGAATGCTCTAAGAACGAATGAAGTTGTAAAGTCAATACTTTTTTGGTGGCGAGTTTGAAGTGTGGAAAGGAGGAAGTATACTAAAAGAGTACATGTATTTCAATACCACAAGTTCTCCAATTTACCGAGATAGCAATCTGGATTCATGGTTCGAAGGAAAAGTTACAAGACCGATGCTGATAGAACTTGAGTAGTTCCAAGAACGTGACAGTGGTTGGGCATTGAAAAGGATTATGAATTTGGGCGTCAACATGAATAAATTCACACCGCAAATTGCATCTTCCTACATCAAACTATCTGAATCAATAATAAAGAAGAATGCCTGCATCAATATCAAGAATGATGATCTAGCATGTTTTGCTTGGGCCGTTACCTCAGCTTTACATCCTGTTGAAAAACACTATGATAGAACGTCATCTTACCCTCACTAATCTGAAGTCCTCAAATTGAAAGTTTTCGATGACTCTGAAGCAAATTCATAACTTTGAGAAACGAAACAGCATCTCGATAAACGTGTATATTCTAGAAAAAAGAAATAAGGAGTTTGTAACTCTCCCCACACACTTAACTAAGAATAAGAAGGAACGGCACGTTAATCTTTTAATAATCCAAGATCAATATGATAACTCTCCAACTAGCTATCATTATGTCTGGATTGAAAATATATCCCGTCTGCTCAGCAAACAGCTGGGTAAATAAAATGGGAAAACATTTATATGTGACCGCTGCCTTCACTACTTCAGGTCCCAAGATAAATTGGATAGACATATTGGTGATTGCGAAAAAATCAATGAGACGGATATCAGAATGCCTGAAGAGGGCAAGAATACGTTGAAGTTTAAGAATTATAAGAACAAGGAAAAAGTACCATTCGCCATTTATGCTGATTCAGAATCTATTCTCAAGAAAACTAATGATGCTAAAAGTTATCAAAAACATATTCCCGCTTCCGTGGGATACTTCGTTAAATGTTCGTATGATGACTCTTTGTCCTTTTATCGCTCATATCGAGGGCTCAACTGCATGGTTGGTTCGCTGATGAAATGAAGCAGCTTGCGGAAGATCTGGAAACGGTCTTCTGGTGTCCATTCAATATCCATATGACTGCTGAGCAGAAAGTTAAGTTTCGGAGAGCTACACACTGCTACATCTGCGAAGAACCCATCAGTCCTGGAGATAAGAGAGTGCGTGACCATAATCATCTTCTGCCTGAAAATAATTATCGAGGTCCAGCTCACGAAAGTTGTAACATTAGTTACCAAGATAGCCATATTGTTCCAGTTATTTTTCATAATCTCAGTGGTTATGATGCACCCTTCATCATTACAGACATCGCTATCCGAATGAAAGGTTCAATCGATCTACTACCAGTGACCAAAGAAAAATATATATCCTTCACCAAACATATCGATGACTGTCCCATTCAGTTCCGTTTCATTGATAGCTTCCGCTTCCTGAACTCGCCGCTAGACGAATTGGCATCAAACTTAGTAGAATACCCTAATTTAAAGGCTCAATTTCCAGATTCTCCCGAAGACGAATTCAAGTTGATGACCAAGAAAGGTATTATGCCCTACGATGACATTGATTTCTTCGAGAAACTGCACTGCCACCTATCGAAGCGTTCTTTAATAAGCTGAATGATAAGCCCTGCCTACGAAGACTATATCTGAGAGCTAAACTTATATGGGAAAAATTTGGTTGTTCTAACTTGGGGGAGTACGTCGATAAATATATAGAGACGGACGTACTCCTTTTAGCTGATCTTTTTGAGCAGTTTAGAAGTAGCTCTCACAAGACCTATGGCCTCCACCCAGCTCACCACTTCACTTCACCAGGTTTTACGTGGGACGCTATGCTGAAACATACCGGGCAGGAATTAGAGTTACTAACTGATTCTGATATGTTTTTATTCGTTGCGAAGGGAATCCGAGGCGGACTTAGTCAAGTTTGCTCGAAGAGACGTGCTCATGCCAACAAGTATATACCAACATATGATCCCTCAAAACCAGACAGCTACTTAATGTATTCGATATCAATAATCAAAACGGTTGGGCAATGAGTCAATATCTACCTTTTGGAGGTTTCGAGTGGACTGACCCGATCATTGATGTTACCTCTATACCCGACGATGCCGATGAAGGCTACATACTTGAAGTCGACATAGAATATCCGCAACATCTTCATGATTGCCATAATGATATACCATTTTGTACACAACACGGTAACTGGAAACTGGAATCTGTAAATGCGCTTTTAAAGTATGCGCTCTCACAGTCGTTACATTCACATTCTTATTTTCCACATTCTAACAGGTCTTTCATTTTAAATTATTTTTATTTTATTTTAGTTGGAGCTTAACCTACCCACTAAACCTCCCTCTTCTATTCTTCTATTTCGGTACTGCTTTTCGCTTGGCATCAAGATGGGGAATGGTCCGTCGTATCCTCAACTGAGCTTGTTTTGTAATTACTTACCTAATATGGGAGTAAATTACGTCCCATTTCTTCTCGTCTGCTATCATATAAGTAGATCATATTCTTCAATCTTGGCATTGAATCTTTGATGGGATCAGGCAAAATCATTACGACTCCACTAAATGTGACGATTGCAGGCGACTCATTAAAATGAGATAATTTATTTGATGGTATGTTCCACTTTAAAAAGGGAACCTCATTACCATCTGATTGTCTTCCAACCACACCTACATATTTACTATAACAGATGATTTTCCAAAAACTTTTGCGATGATATATCCACCATTGGGAACACATTCGGCAGATATTTCTTCATATGCGTCGAAACACAAATCCTCATCTGAATGGTTATTTGAAACAATTTCTTCACTTTCATCATTTGATGATTCTTCTTGATATACCTTCCTTTTGGCTTATTTTCTTTTCTTTGCAGACATTTTCTCTCTCTCTCAGCCTCTTCTTTTCTTCTAATAAAACTTTTTTCAGGAGTGTCGGTAGCTATCATACATCGCCCTCGTTTCCTTCCTCGGTTGCTATTTCCTTTCCTCACATATTGCCAATAATCCTACTTCTAGACTTTTCGCTGAAACTCTGTTTTCGTAGGTACATAAACTCAAAAGTGCTTACTATTGTTCTACATATACCACATTGTCCATGTCAAGTTTCTATTGGTCGAATACCATCACACGACAGCGTCGTAATGACGAATATATACGTCTCATAAGCGTCAGCTATGAAGTAGAGACGTATCATTGGAACAACGATTATTATATTTTGATACTATACCAGTGTGTATTACTTCTGTTGATTGTGCCTGCCGGCACTTTTGTATCCTGTAAGATTTTTGATGTTATGATTATACATCTAAGTGAAGATAACTCGTCAACATTGTGTAAATTCCAGCGAAAAGGTCATAAAGTGGAATAGCCGACGTCAAGTTGTTGAAAATGTTCAGCGAAAAACTGTACGTCAATAGTTATTTAATCAAGTAGTGTTTTGATGGTGGCGATTTTTAACGCGAAAGATTATTCGAGATTATTAATCGCCATTTTAATATACGAGTTGATTACAAAAAATTTCCGCAGACCTCGTTCCTGGGGTCAACGTGAAATTTTCGATATCTATTTCCTTTAACTAGGAGGAAACTTACAATATTTGAATTTAAAATACATAAATATGACAGCAGTTATATGATTTGACATTTGAATTCGTGTATGTTTAGTTGCCTATACCACAATGATGCATTAATAGAGAAATCGACCATTAATGGAATATTAATGGTCGATTTCGGAGTATGGTTGGCTGCATATATCACAATCATGCATTAATAGAGAAATTGAACGTTAATAGGGGTCATTAACGATCGATTTCTTGTACATTAAACAGACTCGTTGATACGAGGTACCGGAAAAGTCTTTGTTGCTGTTGGATACCCACGTGCAAGTAGTTTATGGGTAGAATCTGAAACGAAAATAATTGTTTCTCCTCCATCGAAACGACAAGCGACATCGCCGGAAATTGATGAAGAATCAGAGCGGAGAAGATAGCTGCGTATTCTTCCAGAACGTCATCGTTTCAGGGCAGCCATCTTTCTTCAGTCATGGAAACATCAGGAACTGTACAAGGGTTAGTGTCAAGTGTTTAATCCACCAAGGACAGAACGCCAGAGTAATAGAAAACTTAAACAAAAAATCATAACTAAAAGCATTCGTTGAAGGGCTGAGAAATCCATTTAAGTTGATAATAAGGACTAGTAGGTTCGATGACTTCACAAATGATCTGGATGCAGCTTGTGAAAGAGAAATAAATTTTAAAAACAGAAATAATTTCCAAACCAAATCGGATTTTGAGAATAGAGATCATAAGAAAACAATCTGTTTCAAATGTGGCAAAAACAACAAGTTTTCCTTTCTTATCCAAGATAAAATTTTACCAAATTCCTATAAAAACGGAAGCTAACGTAAATAACATTCGGGTGGAGTGCCGTTTTTGCAAAAAATTCGGACATTCAATAGCTGAATACCGCAAACGAATCTATAACGATTCCCGAAAAAACTCTAAAGCCCGGATCCAACGGCGCGTGGAGTGGCAATCCTGGATTGAGGGTTGAGTGTCAAGGTTGGCGCAACGAAATGTGTCGAGCAGTGTTGGCGGCAAAAAATTTTCAATTCTTCTATTGAATATTTTATACTCATTTGCTCTTCAATTCGCTTCCAGGAAGCATGAATTAAATTCCTGTTTTCATGGTTTGGATCCCGTGTGTTCCAAATAATCGGATGGGGTTCATAGAGGGATAAAACACCACTTAGTTCGACCACTTCATGGTGAAAGTTACGACGGCGGCACTGACAGTACCACGCGCCTAGCCGCGTCGTTGGAGCGGTATACACGTGTAGAGCGCCATCATCCGAGCTCCTTTGAACCGTGTTCATTTACCGACAGACGACGGGACTCATCGCGCCGACCAAAGATCGCCAAGCCTGCCCTATCCGACGGCGCGTGAACTGGCAAGTTTGGCGCGAGGAGTGCTACTCCACGCGCCGTTGGATCCCGGCTTAATGCTTCCCATTATCAAAATCATTCGAATCATTTCATCACTCGAAACGAAAATCAAATCTGCCAAGTAAATGTAATTCAAAAACCATAACACTGAATTGGGAGAAGAGATCTTTCACAATAATTCCAGTAGATGGGCACTTGTGGCTGGTCAGATAGACAATAGTCTTATCAATATTTGAGGTGACTGAATGGGTGACCACATGACAGGAAGGTGCGCGATAAAAATGCCCTAACAACTGTAGCGTAGTAGCATATTCTCAGCTGCAGGCGTCTTATCAATGAGCACAAGATAACAACGATAGATATGGCGTTCTTCGGAGGGGACGTTAAGATGGCGGTCCCGAGTTCATAGATGTTCAGCTCGTTAAAGAACCCTACCTCTGAAACAACAGGCAAAATTTCCGGTTGGGGGGAGTGTGCTCATCGGCGACGGTGTGTAGCCCTGGTCGCAGAAATAGGCCGACGTTAAATAAAGTGATCTAGATTCCAAACGTATTTATTCAGATAATCATTCTGAAATATTTGTGACTACCAGCGAAAGTATAAATTCATTCTGCAAAAATCTTCCATTACTCCTATCTGTTAGAAAATCCGCAACCTTGCTAGTAGATACCGGAATAAATATCATTATTATGAAACTCTCACAAGTCGACGACGACGCCTTCATTTATACAGATGAAACCATTAAAATAAAAGAAATAACATGAGAATGTATTAGTTCTGTTGGAATGAAACTGTCAAATGACATAAGTATTATGCACACTTTCCATATCATTTTCGATTCCTGCACAAGGCATTCTAGGAAATGATTTTCTTTCAATGTTCAAAGCGAAAATAAAATATGAAACGTCACTTTCAACTATACCAGTACACAATAGTAAATTCTCATTCAAAATGACCAAGTCCATATGAAATCATTGTACCTCCAAGATCAGAATTCATTACGAAAATCCGTACCAAATTCTCACAACCAAAAATATGATTCAATAAAGAGATTCAGTCTGGTTTACTTTCTAGCAATTGTGTTGTCGATCCATATATGTATCTGTACCATAAGTCTAAAATATTCATGTGAAAATCAATCTCAAATCGACACAACTCATATGAACTCCGAAGAACTGCAATCAATTTTAGATATTTGCCAAAATTACAATGAACTACTTCATTTAGAAGGTGATAATTCCATTTCACTGACCTCGAAAAAACCCATCTTTGTTAGACCCTATCGACTTCCCGAGCATCAGCAGGGTGAAATAAAAAATAAATCCAGAATCTCCTAGACCAAGACATAATAGAACCCAGCCATTTCCCATATAACTCTCCTAATTTGATTGTTCCGAAAAATAGAGAAAAAATGGTCGGACGCGTATCCTTTGCCAAATATCTCTGAAATCATAGATAGTTTAGGCTAGTGGCTTTCATCAGATTCCTCTGAGTGAAGAAAGTAAGGTCTGCACAGCATTTTTTTTTGGTCATTATACGCAATTCACCATCTCTATTTTCTCGTTTAATGTCAAATGTCCTAACGGGTGTACCTTGACGACATTGTCGTTTTTGGAAATTCGCTTAGAGATCAACTATCTAGGCCATGTTATCACAGAGAAAGGAGTTCAATCCGACCCAGATAAGGTAATTGATGTGAAAAACTTTCCAATACCTAAAACTGAGAAAGAAGATAAATCATTTTTAGGTCTTGCGTCTTATTACCGCCGATTCATACCTGAAGAAAAATTTTTCATTTCAATGGACGTCTTTGTGTGACGGAACTTTTTCAAATTTGAAAGAAAAGCTCTTTAGTCCGCCTATCTTTCAATATCCCGATTTAGAGAAAGAGCTCATACTCACGACACATGCCAGTCAGTATGGAATTGGGTCAGTGCTCTCTCATGGTGAAATTGGATCAGATTTACCAGTTGCCTGTACAAGCTGAACTTTGAATAAAGCCGAAAAAAAAACTATTATTATTAACTATAGAACGCGAGCTTATAAGTATTACGCGAGCTTATAAGTATTTCCGATAAACTTTCTATGGCGTTCCTACACTCGGACACCAGTTTGGATACAATCCTATTTCCGCCTAACGCCATAATAGCAGCGTTGCTGTCCGAGTAGATGGCAGTAGGCCATCGACTTTTATTGTCGAGATTTTCCTAGACACAGGTGAGTATAGCATATACTTCAGCCTGGAACACTGAGACATATTTGCCTAAAGGAACTGAGATTTCTCTCTTTGATCCTTCTTCGTAGACCCTTGCGCCGGACATTCCCCCAAATCTTGATCCATCTGTGTACCAGGTTGATCCATGGTTTGGGGGTCTGTCAGGCGCATTGTCTCTCCATTCCTCCCTTGTGGGGATGGTTATATTGGGTCCTTTTCTGAAATCCAGAACGGGCGGGGTGCTGTCTCTTTCCATTAATAGGACTGGACATCCTTCCTTTGCCCTGTTCCAGATAGCTGAGTGTCCATGGTCTGCCTCAGTACCGATCCATTGGCTTGCGCCTTTGAGTCTGTATGCAGCACGCATGGCTTCATGCTCAATGACAAGGTGCAGAGGTGGTAGTCCTAGTAGAACTTCTAGAGCTCTAGTAGGCGTGGTCCTCATGGCACCTGTTATTCCTAGACAAGCCAGTCGTTGTACTTTATCAAGTTCATTTCTGGACTTGCCCTTTGTAGTACCGGTCCACCAAATGATGGAATTATCGCCGTGAATGATCGCCGTGGATGATCGGCGTGTATATCCAGTGTAGGGTTTTTGGTGTCAAGCCCCACGTGTTGCCGAAGGATCTTCTGCATGCCCAGTAGGAGCAGGTAGCCTTCTTGGTTCGATTTTCAATCTGTTCGTTCCAGGTCAGCTTGGAGTCTATGATGACTCCAAGGTGTTTGGTCGACGCCAAGATAGGATCGGGAAAGACCCCAGTGGGACCTGAACCCATCTTGGGAATACCCAGCAGCCTGGCAATGTCAAATATGGAGGAACTGCTACAAAAGCAGTTCCTTAAAACATGGAAAGACGCGCCAGGCATGAGGCAATCAAAGCTCCACATAAAGGAGCCAAGGAAAAAAATGTCTAAAGAGATCCTGTCCTCAACAGACGGGACATCAAGACTGTGACTGGGCTCCTAACGGGACATAATCACCTGAACAGGCACATGGAGCTCATCAGGATCACAGATGATCCCCTATGTAGATGGTGCCTGGAAGATGACGAGACATCGTCGCACATCCTCACTAAGTGCCCAGCTTTGGTACACCAGAGGGAGATCAACCTTGGGAGCATAATTCTGAACCCAGAGGACGTCAAGGAGATTCAGCTGAGGAAGTTGCTGAATTTTGTCAAAGAAATCGGCATGCCCAGCTGATTTTCTCAGAACAAGTGGGCGCACAAAGGGCCCAAATAGAGAGGCCTACGTGTACGGGGTTCTTCGGAACCAGCCCACCTTGTGCGAAGAAGAAATATTTCCGACCATATCTGTTTGGAAAAAAGTTCAAAACAGCTTCCGATCATAAACCATTTATCTTTATTTTTTTCCATGCAGGTCCGTCATCTCGTCTCACACGTCTCAGGTTGAAATTAGAAGAGTAAGATTACGAGATAGTTTACAAACACAGTATACATAATACTAACACTAGATTGTTTATCAAGAATTTATCAAGTGAAACAAATCGAAGAGCAACGAAACTTATCTCAAAGAAATTGAATAAAAAATAATCAATAACTCAAATATCATAGATACTGATCAAAGTATTGACCAAAGTCCGTCTGGAGAAGACATAATCCATTCTACTGACATAATATTCACCTCCTTATCCGATTATCATGCTAGTATACCCGACCTTTAAGGACAAAATAAAAAAAATCCATGAAGTAGCAAGTTACAATCGATCAAAGACACTTTTCATACGTCATTATCATAAAATCAAAGACTCATTAAGCTGATTACAAAAACGTAGTTTTGTCTCTCCAAAATCTTAGGAAATTTTATATTTCAAACAAAATTAATTCGTTCAGTGTTTCGAGTAAAGAAAATGCAAATGAACATCTCAAATTTGAATCGATAAGAATAATGCTACGGTATATTTAAAAAAAAACAATATCAAAATCAAAATTTATCACGATAATATTAAAACAGAGCTGTCACAAAATGAAATCAATCAAATATTGAAAGAATACCACGTAAATCCATTAGGAGGCCAGGGTGTCAACCGCTCATACAAACGATTAAAACAATATTACAAATGGCATATGTACAGGGATATCAAAAAATTCATTCGTTCTTGCGAAACATGACAGAAAACTAAACTACCAATGAGCATAACCACAACATCTAGTAGGCCGTTTGAAAAAATATTCCTGAATATGGTTGGACCATTGAATCAAATAGAACACTTCCATTTTCATTACCATTCCCATTCCAGATCAAACTGCCAATACACTAAGCCATTTCACTACAAAAATAATATGTCGATTCGGAGCGCCGGTTATCCTAGTTACTGATCAAGGAACAAAATTCCTTAGTCAAATCTTTAAAGAAGCTTGTAGAATTTCGAAAATAAAACAAATTCAATGTACCAGTTATTATCCACAAAGTAATGGTGAGATCACATAGAACACTGGTAGAATATTTACGAAGTTACATAAATAAGGACATGAACAATTGGGATGATTTCATGCCCTTCGCGACTTTTGTGTTTTATACTACTCCTCACTCATCCACGGGTTTACACCATTCGAATTGTTATATGGTCATAGGACAAACTTACTCACTTCCTTAACCAAATCTCCCGAATTATTGTAAAGTTATGACGACTATTACAATGAATTGCAAGGGTAACAATATTAAAACATAAAGACATTGCCAAAACTGATTATGACAAAAGGTCAACTCCCTTAAGGATATCCAAGGGAGACAGAGTACTCTTGAAGAATGAACATACGACTCCTGGAAAAGAAAAAAATCTGCAGTTGCAATTTTTGGGATCGATTGATTCAGATACAGACTGCACTATCATGATCAAACGAAATCGTTTAAAATTATTCAATGAACGGGAATAACATAATCGTTTCCTATTCTTAACTAAAAAATAAAATAATAATGATGCCTAATAGGGCACTCCTTGTTACAGAGACCAAGCCGTTCGAAATGTATAGATTTCGGATTTTTCTTTCCTACCTCCTAAACCTGGAAATATCGACAAGTAATTTCCAAGAAATTGTACGTATTATTACAATAATACCCGAATTGAACCCAGTCCTTCCTGGCCTTCATTATAGAAAAATTGGAAAACTATAAATTTTTTCAACGACGAATGGAAATTGTTAACATATCTTGAATTAATAGTCCAAGAGAGGACTGCAGAAAACCTGACCAATCGAATAACAGCATGAAATGTTTTTGAAATGTTAGTACTCACAGCGAACACGAGAAAAATCATTGACTGCCTGGGCAAAAGTGGTGCCTGAGTTTTTTATGCACTTTTCTCGGAAAAAGCAACCATACCAATCTAGCAGTTTCAACACAAATTAACCCAAAACAAATCATCTCATGTCTGAGAGCCTAGCTGCAGAAAACCTGGCCGATCGAGTAACATCATGAAATGTTTTCAGAAGCTTTCATTCAATTTCATATATGTTTGTTTAGTTCAAATCTTGCAAGTGAATTTTGACCTACCTCTAGTTGTCCGATCAACGTGAAATTTGGCAGGTGTTCATTATTTCGGTGACAATGCAGAACGGAGTTTTTGCCAAAGAAAAAACAGAATGGTGGCTCCAATATGGCGGACGAGTTTTGTGATTATAGTTCGATTCTACTCAAAATAAGTATGTGGGGGCTTTTGTGGCTGGAGATCATGATTTCTCTGCCAGAATTCATGATTTCAAAATGGCGATGAGTTTTGTGGTTATAGCCCTATTCCAATAGAAATGGGTATGTGGGGGAATTCAAGATGGCGGCTCTAAGATGGCGATGACTCTTGTTATTATAGACCGATTCCATTCAAAATTGGTGAGTGGGGGTTTTTGTAGTCAGACATCATGATTTCTTAGTCGAAATTCATGAATTCAAGATGGTGGCTCCAAGAAGACGACGTGTTTTGTTATCATGGTCGGATTCCATTCAAAATTGGTATGTGGATTTTTTGGAGTCATAGATTATCAATTTTTGACAGAATTCAATAGAATAAAATAGAATTAAATAAAAATGACCAAGAAAAAAATTAAGACAAGCTTGTATACAAAAAGGAAAAATAATTTCTTTACTTGTTTGACCTAGGTTATTCTGTGAGTAACAGATTCAGATTCAGAAGCTTGCCGCAAATATAGAATAGGTATTCTTGCGCGGCAAGATTTTGAATCTTTTATTCACAGAATAACCTAGGTCAAACAATTAAAGACATTATTTTTATCTTTTCAGTACATTTGTTTAAAAGCTTGCCTTCAAATTTCTTTCGATCCTTTTCATTAAAATATTAGCACTCACAGAGACATAAGAAAAATAATTTAGTGCCTGGGCAGAATTTGTTCACAAGTTTTGTATGCCCTCTCTCTGGAATAATTTTTGTACTGCGGTCATACCAATGGAGTAACAGCTTGGAATAACTCTTAAAATTTTGTATTTGCATGTTAGAAATACTTGGCACAAGACTTCCTATTTCTCAAAATCATATGCTATTACTATCTGTATATGTGTTCTTCACAGGTATGCTGCGTACAGGTTAGTTGAGAAAACCACCGTTTAAGCATTGTAAATAGTAGAGGAAAGTGACCAAATATGGAATAGTATCCATAATATGGAATACCCCCATTTTTCTCAAATGAAAACTCACACACGCAATAAACAGTGATTTTCTGTCTCTTTCTACTCCCATTTACGCGTACAAGTTGTAGCATGTCAGTCGAGCCAGCCCTTTCGTCGTAGTGACAGTGTTATGTTTTATCGCTGCCGCATAACTTTCTAAGGTACGTAAAAAATAATTATTTTTCGTACAGAAAGTGCACACAGTATTGTTTTCTTAACTTTTAGAGACCCTTTAGATGTTCTTTAGTATGTTTTAGCGGTATTAGATAGTATTACTTTCTGAAATATAAATATGTGAATATCAGTTTGAAATAGTTGGAAAATCCTAATATGGACGGATCACAGTGTCCAATTATGGACTATTCCATAATTGGACACTGTGACGTATCAGCTGACTTAATGACTTTGTTAATTTTTTTTTTTTCGGGTTTTATCAGAATGGCGGGCGTCAATTGGAAAACGAAGCGAAAAGAATGGAATTCAGAGCATATGGCAGAAGCTATAAAATTAGTACGAGAAAAAAAAATGGGTTATTTGAAAGCTGCAAAACACTTCGATGTGCCAAGATCTACCTTGTTTCGTTTATGTCAGAAAAACGAATTTTCTCCAGAAGAAGCCGCAGCTACTACACTCGGAAGGAAAACTGTCTTAGGGACAACCCTTGAAAATCTTTTGGTAGACTACATTTTGACGATGGAGAGCAAATTTCATGGCCAGTTTAAGAACACCTGATAATTGTATGCCTTTAACTGAAGCTGTCACACCCAGACAAGATACAAATATTGAACCTGTATCCTCAACTTCCGGACTATCTCGCAGTGATTTAGGATTAGTGTCTCCGTATGACATCAGTCCCGTACCAAACAAGAAAAGGAAACCTTCTAATAGAGGAAGAAAAGCATCTGTTGCAGCAGTCATCACGTCGTCACCGTATAAGAATTACCTTATAGACAAAAACAGGTAAAAAGAAGAAAAAGAAAATAAATTAGCAGAAAACAAGAATAAAAAACAGAATGAGAAGAAATCAAAAGGAAAAAAACCAAAAGACTAAGCCTATGTCTGATTCAGATGATGAGGAGGTGATGCTGTTTGATACAGACAGCGAACCCGATGCCTTGATAGGATGTACAGCTCCAGACTCTGAAGATTCGGAGTGTATTTTCTGTGGTATGCTGTTTTCGAGTGACACTCATGGGGAAACATGGATCAAGTGTCTCATGTGTGGGCTCTGGGCACATAATGATTGCGCTGGGCCAGAGTTTGATACCTGGATTTGCGATTTTTGTAAATAATTTGTGTTCATTTCTTTATTATACCAAAGTTCTCAAAGAGTTAAGGTTAATTTTTCATAGTGATTATAGTATTCCATATTTGGGGTACCTATTCCATATATAGGTAGGTACCTTTATCGTTATTTAGTTTTTGAAAATTTTTCTTACCTCAAACTGAACAAAATAATCTAAAATTGTTACAAACTTAAGTGCAAATATATGATTGTTAATAATTACCACAAAAAGTATTTTATTTATAAAATTTGTGAAAGTTATGCCTGAAAATCAAAACGGAATACCATATTTGGTCACTTTCCTCTATTGTCATATACTTTACTATGCATGTATGCTACTGAGAGAGATCTAATACTAATACTATAAAATTATCTAATTTTGTTCAATATACCACGTTTTTAAAACGTACTGAAAAATATTTAATAATTTTTACATACAGATTTATAACCCCATACAGATTTCCAACCCCATACAAATCATTTTTCAATTTCGAAAGAAAAAAAGAGCTGCTCGAGCTGGGATTTGAACCCACGCTCCCCTTCGTAAAGCAGCACCTTAGACCGCTGGACCACTCGGATGTTGATTTATAGTGAAACTATTACCAATCTGTTGGTATGGTTACTTTTTCCGAAAAAAGGCCATAAAAATCTTATGCAACACTTTTGGCCAGGCAGTCAATGTATTTTCTTATGTTTGCTGTGTGTATTGTACATTTTAAAAACATTTCATTCTGTTACTTGATTGGTTAGGTTTTCTACAGCCCGCTCTTAGCCTATAAATGCTTACCATAACGAGTTCAAATCCGTTACATATTATAATAGGGAAGGAAGTTCAAAGAATCTGTCAAAGAATCTAAACAACATCATATTGAGTCCACAGAATGAAATACGTTTGAGCAGCGCCGGTTCTAGACATTTTTTAAGTGTAAGCGAACAATATTTTTGGAGCCCCCATCTCATTGATTAAATAAATTATCTTTCCCGTTTTTTACAAATTGGCGCCCCCTTAAGTTGGCTCCTTCTGCGGCCGCGTAGTTCGCAAGATTCAAGATTTGTGAAAGTCACAGAATGGCGAATCAGGATAAACGTATTATGGAAATATTAAATGTCGATAGCAAAGTAAGAAAAATTTCAAAACGAGGGTTATTCAATTTTGTGGGATCTGCATCCCAAATACTTTTCGGCACGTTAGATACTGAAGATGTCGAGCCAAATAGAAAAATAAAAAATGGATGAAAATAATTTTACTACCCTAGTGAAAGAGCAAATGTATCTCGTTAAAGGCACTATCTATGCAACGAACACGACTACATTTCCAATTGAACAAAATATAAGAATGTTAGAAATTAAGGTTAAATAATTTCAAGATATTATCAGTAATTTTCGTAATAATCTAAGTAGAATAGATTATACATTTCAGGTTACATTAAAAATAGATGAGTTAGTTACTATTTTAGATTTAATACAAACACATTTCAGGGAACAACAAGATAATTTGTTAGATATTATTATGTATGCAATATGAGGATCACTTCATCCGTTATGATTAGCCCAATAAGGTTGATCCAGGAATTTATGAAATCTTCAAAGTTATACAAATGAACGTAACTTTCCTGTAAGCCCGCCAATGAAAAATATCCATATTTTATACAATTTATTGAAAAGTAACGTGTATTACTATAAGAATAAAATTGCTTTTGTATTATTGATTCCATTAGTGGATTCACGCACTCATGAGAAAATTTCAAGCCTTCCCACATTAGTAACTGAAAATAAATATGCATTCATCATGTCTCTAAAACCTCTTTTGATTATCCATGCAATGAAACAATTTTTTTATGATGAACGAATTCGAATTGTCCACGTACAAGTTTCCAATTCAAAAACATTTGTGAGCAAATAAATCCTATTCTTCTAGTCCACCTTCATGACGGATGCGAATTGAATATGTTCGTGACAACGAACGAAATTCCAAAATTTTGCTTAAAGAAAATGAATTCTCCAAATTTTATTCAATTACCAAATCAAAATTCTTGGCTATTTGCAGTACCGATTCTAGAATATATAAATATAAACTGTAAAAACGATGATAAAATAATTTCAGTTAAATTATAGGGCACTGGAATATTTCATATAAATGCAACTTGTTCAGCTTTTTCAAAAACATTGATTCTTACACCTCATCAGCAATATACGAACAAATTATTAATGACCTACGTTACCTAACCGTTGGATATTGAAAATGAGATACATTTCAATCTCAGTGTATTGGGCGCAATTAGAATTCCTAAACTAAATACTTCAAAAATTGTCGGGTCAAATGATATGAATGCACTTGCCAAGATAAGTCAGGACCTTGCGCTATTAGATTTCCAAGAAAGTCAAGCTGCCACTTCAATGTTTGAATCCAGACCGCTCACTTTTCATGACATTCCAGTTTATTCTTTGTTAGCAATTATTTTACTAGGTATATTTGGTTATAACTGCCTAAGGTCAAGAAGTATGCGAATGTTTGTAAATAAGTTGAAAACAAACGACACAGTTACTGAAACACATCAGTCAGCTGATTTGAAATTACAATGTTGAATACGAGGGAAAGTGCAGAAAATTATACCAACCCTTGATACAATTTTCAAAATTAGGGGAGACTTGTTGTGAAGTACCCTTCACACCCTCTACGAGTTGCTACTATTTATATATATATATATATATATATACATATACACAAGTTTTTATTCAAAGTTTTGAAACAAAGTGGCAATAGGAGGCGACCCAAAAAAAATTCGAGTCTAAATGGAACTTTCCTCTCTGCTGCGGTGCTTTGGATGATAAACATATTCGAATTAAACGGCCTCCAAATTCAACATCGTTGTTTTACAACTACAAAGGAACCTACAGTATTATATTGTTTGCCATGGTAGACACGAGCTATTGTTTCACATTTATAGATGTTGGACATGATGGCAGAGGCAATGACAGCACAATATTTAATAACTCAAGTTCAAAGATAGCACTAGAGCAAAACCTCCTTAATTGGCCAAAAGGAGGACTTTGCGTAGAAGATAATGTCTTTTGAGCATATACCACTCAACGTGGGCACAACAGAAAGTCTAGTGAAATCAGCTTGCGCTATACACAACTGGCTCATACAGACCTCTTCTAGAACATACTTTCCTGCAGGTTCTGTGGATAATGACGACTTAGACACAGGAGTAATCACTCCAGGAGGTTGGCGGATTGTACCGAGTTTAATGTCCTCTGTAAACCGCCTCTGTGCATCGAATAATTATGGTCGAGCAGGGTAGCAGGTACGGCAATGGTACATGCCTCAGTTCATGACAAGTTTATCAGTTTCCTTGCAAATGGCGTCAATTGGTAAGGAACCGTATGACAACAGTGCTAAAGAGATTTGAGTCGAAAAGGAACAAAACAGTGAGGGAGTTGAAAATCAGGAGGCAGTGCCTTATTTAGAATCAGATTTCTCTTATAATTTTTACACATCATTTCTTATAATTATGTATTATTTTTTCAATATTATGAATTTACACGTAGGTATGTGCCGAGTGATGTTAAAATAATATTGTAATATTAGTAACTTAGTGGAAAATAATTTATCTACTCACCATATTAGAAGAAGATTGTCTGCCAATGACAGCTCCATACCAGGGTACTTCTGCTGCTGAAAATCACACAAGGTTTGGCTTGTAAACTTCGCTTGCACCAGCACCACTTCTTTTTTATTTTTGGATTTTATTATGTTCTTTTCTATAGGTGTCCCGTGAACTTTTAATCTTCTTTTTAAGTGATTCCAGTGAAGCAGCATCCCAGCATCCTTTAGAATTTCCAACAGTGTATTGTAAGATGATCCCTTCACATTTCTATTCAAATACTTGTTTGACGAAACCTCCCAGAAGCACGAATAATCTTGAAATATATTTGAAAACTCAATAATCTGCTTCCCCGACCACTTCAACTCATCCATTTTTAATAGTCAAACAATATAAACACAACAAAACCTGCAAACACCAAACCACGTGTTGATTTACTCACCGCTGATGTGCTACTAGGGTGGTCTGATTGCGCTGCTTGCTGGCGACAGCTGGCGCAAGAGAATCACGTGACCCGATGCCTGCTACCAAAAGTTAAACATGTCCAACTTCGCCAGCCGTTGACAAATACTCGCCGGCTGGCGGTGGCAGCTGCGAGTTCTGTGATCACACCAAGCTGACAGTAGCGGCTTCCTTAATTCGCGGCTGGTAACCAGCCTAGTCTGACCCGTGCTTAACGTGTGACGAGTTACCGTTCGCGTGAGAGTTCGCTACTAAGCACGCTACCAGGTTACCGAGAGGGGAACCGGATTTTACCCAGCGGGGTCTGAGGGATCGTCACAGTCACCCATCGGCCTAGCCACATGGGTGGCCCCCGATTTCTATATAGTGATTTATATCTGAGTAAATATAATACTTCCTACTTTTGATGTCAGTGCCAAGGCTTGAAATATACTACATATAGCTCATCAAGCCAGTCATGAAACGTGAGGATTTCGCGGAGTGCGTGCAAGACAGAGCGAGAACGCAATCGGAGCAATAGAGATGAGAAAGAGAGACAATATGAAATCCTCACTGGCTTGATAGTTAGGCAGTGTGCATAGCATGATCGAAAACGAGTGGATTTGCCCTGTATTCGTGACAAGTGTTAGTGTATGGTGGCGAAATATTCCGAAAACACCTGTCGCGCTCGTTTTAAAGAGGCAGGCTACCCGAACGGGCAGACACGTTTCTCAAGTTTTGCTTTGTTATTAGACGTAAAGTTTTTAGTTCGGTTCTTATAGGTGTAGATTTTGCTTAGGATCAATTCTAATTGATACAAAATTAGAAAACGTATATTAAATTTATCATAAGATTTAATTCCTTGTTTTAGTTAGTTCATTTCGTTTTTTTCAAAAGAATGAAGTATATACTTACTTAGATATAAATAGCTGTATGGAAATCAATTATTGTTTGTTTGTTCATAATCATTATTATCACTGAATTAAATTATTTTTGACAATTATTTGTTCTTTTTTCTTTTTGGTCCGGTACAGTGCTTTTGAAGTCGGTTGATTTTTTCTTAAAAAGTTATTCTTTATACCATTTTCTTTTTCTTCCTTTTAACTTTTTTTCCTTTTTTATTTATTATTTTTATTTTATTTAAGGCTTTTCAGTGGAGATCCTACACATTGGTTCAGTACAGGACACAACGCTAAGTGCTGCAGTCATTGACTTTGAACGCAAAATATTTGCGAAATGCAATGTTACGTGGCAGATGAGAGAGCCTTTAACGACGGTACTTCTTCAATTTCCCAAAAACGTTTGATTGAGTTATCTATTGTGAAAAAGTCATTGTTTGAAATGACAAAAATGTGCATGTGTTTGCAGCAGTTTGTTTTTTATTAGGGTTGCATTTGCCCATGAGAAAATCGTATTAATGGCTACCGGCTCATTAACCTGTCCCGTAATACGTCCCTGTTGTATAATATGCGGGAAAACATCCGCCCCTAACAGCATGTCAATTGGCGCAGGCTCACTAAGATGCCTAAAAACCCTGGTGTATTCACTGATTCGATTTTGTTTAGAATTTTTGGGGGACAACAAATGAAAAACGTTAAATTCTGCTTAGAACTTCATTAGTAGATGGCGCGGTTAAGGAATGTTTATTGTTTGTGTCACGCAAAATATCAAACTTCAAACCTATGAAATTTTATTTTTCTGTCAACATTACTTCATGCAAAAATTGTGAATTGATCGTTTACAAAGATTATCGTGCTACGAACAGGATCCCGCTCAGAAAGGTTGGCGCGAAAAGGAGATGAAATCCTCGAAACTTGTTTATATCTGTCTGTCAAAAATCAGATTTTCCTTGAGGTCTACCTGGCGATTTTTTCAAAGTGATTTCTTCTCAAATGGCCTTTTTCGGATCATGGAAACTTCCACGGAGGAATGAGAAAAGGTAGGAGAGTGGACTGATGTCTCTAGATGATGAATTAACATGAAAATTGAGGGGATTGGAAAATGTCCCCGATGACATTGTTCCATTAAACATTCCGATACAAACTATTACCAAGCCATTCACTGCCCATCTCTGCCGGACTATTACCTCTCTAACAACCTTCTGACATGAACAAAATCAGAGAGTTCATTGTAGATATCATAAAATCTGTTGATGAAGTTGAGAAATCGATGAATCCTGGTGTGCGACAGTCTAGGCTGCTTCCAGCTATCTTAGAATGACTTCGCCGGAAAAGGTGAGCCCTACTAACAAAGACGAGGGGAGAAAAAAATAATCAAAATGCTTTTATTTTATTTTTCAGTAACGCCCCGCATGAGATAATCGGAGAAGGAGGGCGATCTAAACCAAGCAGTTATTCGGAAGAACAAGGCCCACTCCCAAGATCGATAAGGCTAATTACTATGATTAGGATGATTATCACTTTTTAATAAACATATGAATTTCAAAAGTAAGCGTGGACTTTTCATTCTATGAAGATATATTGATTTTGGCTAGTGAATTCCGAACCGTCCCATAGGGTCCCATAGCTCTTTGGAAGAAAATATCCACTATATCTGGAATTTTCCAATACTTTTACTTAGAAGACTGTCATCTCATGGGAAAATTTTTATACAAAATATATGTATATATATAAAAAATAAATATAAAAGTAATAATAAAATTATTTGACTTGCTAGTTACTAGATACATTACAATCACAAGTTGAAAAAAATTATTACAAAATGGTCCAATAGTCTCAAAATGGCAGATGTTGAAAAACTTCGCAATATTTCATTTCCATACCCACTATCGGCAAACTATAAGTCGTTTGATAAAGCTTCACTATCTCACAAATTTTACCAGATTTTTTTTCTCTTAGATGTACACATAAATAACAAATAGGTAGCTGTAAATTATCATTCATGAAATCTACCTTTACGACTGGCCACGCCATCGTTTTTTCAATGTCATATTCTGGTTCAGCGACCTCAAAAACCCCTATAGCATCAATTTGGATAAAATTTTCCTAACAAAATTGTTTTTCATTGTTTAAACAATTAATAAACAAGCAGGGCACAAATATAAGTTTATAACTTTTTTCTGCAAGCAATTTCTAAGTAATATCAGATGGTTTCAGAAAAATCCATGGAGTCCTCCAGGATTCCAAAATAATGCATGATTTTAAGCTATTTTTACTCCGCTATATGAAGGTTATTTGAGTTCTTGCGATAAGATAATCGTGTTGTCTGCCAAAATAGTGAACACCTCTCAATTTGTCAAAAAGCTAAGAGGTTCTTTCACTCAGAAAGGATTTGAACCAATTGAAGTTTCGTCCTCTGAAGCTGTAGGATGAAGCTTATGTAACAGTCAAAAGCTTTAGATATGTCGCAAAACACTTCCTTCAGACTAGAATATAGATTTTTCAGAAAGCGAAAGAGATTGCATTTCCCGTACTTTTATTGGTTTGAAAGTTCAATTAAGTAATTGTATGTAATTCACAGCACTTCATAAAATCATTATCCGCTCCATCATGAGATTTTTATCACGAGCAAACAGGGACAGAAATACATAAGTACCAACTCAGTGGAGCTGTATCAATAGAAAATTAACCATAGAAAATAAATTGGTACGGTTCATAATTAGAATTATTTCGGAACCCTCTCGAAAATTCTATAGAACACTCAGGGTTATTATATATACAATACTGACAATATATGATAACCCTGACATTAGTACATGGAATAGTTTGTTCTAAAATATGTTACATCGATCGATCATCCTCAAAATATTTCATAACGAATTGACATAACCCTAAAGGCGACAAAAGCACAATCACAGAACGGATCAGGAGACACAAATCACAAAAACACCCTGTGCGGTATGAAATTGCAGTTTACTGAATTATGACAAGAAACGACATCGGCGCCATCTGAAACTCTAGATAACTCCCTTTATCAAGTGGGCTGTTGTCCCCCAGTTTGTCCCAATATTTTACAGGTATAAGTGAATACACCATGTTTTTAGACATCTTAAGGCTCACAAAGTAAATCATCAGCGAGTTTGATATGTTCTATATGACACCATTGAGAATAATTTATTGAAGAAGAGGGCATATTGGTGCATATGTTTGGTAAAATAATTGCGTCAATTGTAAGAACGGGAGACATTTTCCCTACAGGTTTTATTTTACAGTTAACTCCGCCCCTGGATGTCACCTCGTTCATGGTCCCAAGAGGTGCGTTCGGTTTTGGAAAATCTTAGCGGAGTGAGCAGATGCAGATTTTGTATCACATGACCACCGAGCCAATCGAGCGAAGGTTATTTAACGAACTGACAATTGTCACTTTGAAGTGACAATTGTCACTTCGAACTGACAATTGTCACTTCAAAGTGACAATTGTCAATTCAAAGTGACAATTGGCACTTCAAAGTGACAATTGTCAGTTGAAAGTGGCAATTCCAAATGTTTTTGAAAATATTTTGTTGTTGGCCCTTCTACGCCTTCGTAGAATTGTTATGAAAGTTTATAGTTTTATTTATGTGGATGCTCGAGTGGTGCCTATCATTACAGACACAACAAGTTGATTTTGACCTGCAACTATTCAATGCGTGTTGAGAACTTAAACAATTTTACATAATTGTATCTTTCTTGGGGCGATTTACTGTAATATTCGGAGCATTTGTAAATTGGATGATCTCGTTTACAATATGAACGAATTATACTTGTATTTGTACAATTTTTAAATGAATTTGCGAAATATGATGCGAAATATGCTTTGCTCTTAAATATGAAGGGTTAGAGCTTTGAACACTTCTTGAACTTTGTTGTAGTTGCATCAAACTTTTGTTCAATGAGAAATCGATGGCATCAAGACCATTGCATCTTTGTTGGACACACGTGAGCCAATTCCTGAAAGAGGGTAACTTATCGGCGGCTATGGGATTTTCAAATTCAAAGCGCGTGATAGTTTCTTTATCAAATTTTTTTTCGAAAAGATAATATACTAAAAACTCCCATTCTTTAATTGAAAACCCCATATTTTCGAGAGCGGCAAGATTTTCTGTAAACATGTCCAATATTCCGAGTATTTCTCGAATTCTTTATACAACGGCATTATCGATTTCCTGTAAATGGGCGAAAGCTATGAGACGTTTGTTATTGTAACGATCCAAAAGTGACTTAAATGCAACATCATAATTGGAGCTAGACATATCGTTGTCTGTACTAATGCTAGGGGTGGACCGCGGAGAGAAGAAACTAAATAATTAAATATTTCTATATTTGAGGGTGCAGCGTTATTATGAATAAGACTTTCTAAGAAAGGTTTGAAATATTTTATATCACCTGTTAACCTTGAGATCTCAATCTTCGGAAGTTTTACGTTATTGGCGGTTGCGGTTGCTCCTGTATTAGCGGCAATGTGAGTAATTACGGGTTTTGTTTCAAATAGATCTTGAGAGACGGTTTCCACATAGGAGCAATTAAGATCGAATAGTTTTATAACTGCCTCATCTGCAGCGATGTCCTCATCCGCAAGGGCCGTCAGCGTTATGAGTAATTGATGCTGAGATTTGAATTCATCTCGGCAGATATCGAGCTTCTGACATAAGTTCTTAAACTGAGCACGTATATATTGATCAGTTTTTGCCTTTTCAGCAAATTCCTTCATTTCGGCTACTTGATTTTCGTACATTTTTCTGAGAGCTTTAGCCTGCTTGACTTTATTTGCGTTGGACATTTTGTGAATATAGGGAGGACTGCACTGCAATCAGCTGTTTTCGATAAACAATAATATTGGAACGTGGGATATCCAACAAAAAATGGTCAAGTTTATTGTCCTCCAATAGAGCAAAAAAAAGAAACCCAGGTGTACTGAATTGAATGGCCTTGAATTTATTCGTCGTCCAAACCCTTTTTGCAATATTGTTAAATAGAAATTAATATGAGTTTGAAAATATTCAAGAATTTTGATAATTTATAATTTAATATAGTATCTTAGAAAGAAACGTATTTCACCTTATATCTGCGGAGCGATCCTAGGGTCGAATGGACCAAAATGTCGCTACTAAGGTTTTCTTCAATAAACTTCCTTCTAAGCACACTTGTGGATGCTTTTGAATGTGGATGCTTTTGAAGGTTTATTTGAAGAGCCTTGAGCTTTTGGCTCATCTGGGTAGAATGTTCACCAAGGTATCGTTGTGAGGCACTGCTGCCTCTGCAACGACCCTCGGTTCCGCATCCTCCCATGGTTTTTGGGCAGTTTTCCGTGTTATTAACCATAATAGGTCCCATGAAGAGCAGGGGAAAGACAGTCACCTGCGGCATATCCCTGCATGCCGCAGGAAGGCAAATGAAACCGGGGGCGCCAGATACCCCAGAGTTCGCATAATCGTCATGCAGCTTGTAAAGGGGTATCTCCCCATGCTATCAAACTTTGGCGCCTTTCACTAATCTTGGTTTCTGCTTCGGGCGCCACCTTTTGGTTTATAGTGGAAAAGGTCACTTTTGCTCCGGGCAGTATCAGTGAAGAAAACACTCCAGGGGTCAGTATAGTCGTGACAATGTAACGGGGCCAGCAAGGCAGGCTTTAATTTCCTTTAACTGGGTTTCGAACCTGGGTGCCAACTGCGCACTAGGTGCTTAACTTCTACTCAAGATAATAAATACAATAATACTCTAACAACAGGATAAATAGGTATTTTAAATAACAGAAATACAGTCAGGGCGGCTGACGTCAGCCTCAAGTTATCACCACAAATATACAAGAATGGCAAGCACTAGTTACAGAAGAAGCGGGGAGGGTGTGTTCACATAGGCGGGGTGAATGTAGTAACCAAAAAGCTCTTGTGAAGGGGTCGTACGGATTAGTTTGCAAGCTCAAAAACGGGTGCAAGGCAACAGCGGGTATCAAATGTAAGCTTTTACGGACGGCCAAAGCGACTAATTTCAGTAGCAGTGCGTAATGCTCCACGTCGGGCTGGCTTAACCTATCCTTCCTAGCTGCTTTGAGCTTTTATTCTCCCACTCTGTCTTTCCCTGATCAAGCCACGCCGGAGCGCAGGAAGGTGAGATGCGAGAAATGTCTACCCCTTCAATGCGACCTCCACCCGTGCTTTGAATTAGCCAAACCACGTATCACAATACTAAACTGCCCTTGTTGTAAAGGAAACGAAATGACTCACCGTACGTGGTGGTTCGTATCGGATCTCAAACACGACTAAAATTACCAGCGCCGCATTAAAGTGAACATGGGTCTCTGACGGCTATGGTTTGATCATGCGCAAATCGCACCTGCGGCACTAACAAATATTTCCGATATTTAAACCTGATATACAATATTTACCCAAACTCCGAACTCACTGCTTCGGCAAGGCTCGGGACTGTAGTAGACTGCTTCGGTATTTTGCTCCCACTCTGGACACTAGTTGTCGGACGCGTGCTTCTGCTAGACTCGCTAGCTAATGATTCTTTGAAATATTTCCAAACGGAACTACAGTCGGTTTCCCCCTCTTTTGCAAATGCCTCTCGATCGAATTTTAGGCGCGCGCCGTTTTGTGGAATCTGCCGATTGAGATACAAATCATATTTTCATAGTATAATTACCAAGCTTGTAAAATTCTCCGAGATGTGACGTCAGCTCGCAGCGTGCGCTTTTGTCTCGACTGAACTGCTGTGTCTGGCTTCTATCGGGTGACTACCTCGTCTCAGCGGCGTTTGTTCATAGCACAGTTGGCTCGATGCAACGTGCTTTCTCGATTCGCTGGCTAGCGCAGGTAACACTCGCGCGTGCTTTATATATATACGCGGCGTCGCGGTATTGGCGTGATATACGGAGGGTGTTTAGTCTATTTATTGGGGTGGGTGTAATCCACGGATTTATCGTACACGAATGGTATTTCTAGACCTATTATTACCGTCAAGATGAATTTAAATCCTTACAGGGAGCTTTTGGTTGATAAATATAGCGGAAAAATTGTAACTTCGTTACAAGCTTTCGGCTTATGCGGTTCCACCTTGAGCTTGGGGAGATTTTTATTGTAGTTCTCGTCTACTCGGCCGGCCGGTTGAGGCAAGCCCCCACGTGTGTCTAGTATTACTAGCTAAAAACGCGGTCTGTACCAGATAGGTTTCCGCGGATGGTTCCAGTTCTCCAACGCATCGGGAATGCTCCGGACATGACATCCAGTCGCCCCCTCCCCCCGTACACCGGAGAACAGATTCCATCCTCCACGCTGTAGTTCCTGGTACCTTCGTTGGGGTGAAATTTCGTTAGGAAATAGCATGACCACGTATGATCTTGCTATAACGTAGCCAGGCGGTGCTACGTGGAAGCAAACATCCGATGGCTACATTTACCCGCCATTCCACAGCTAAGCTCTGAGGCAACGGCCAAAAGCAACCAACCCCGTCCTAATAATCTGCGACTAACTTGTAAACAAAAATTCACTGACTGTTTTAGTCTATAGTTCTGGTTTCTTACAGTATACATCGAATTTCAGTATTTATTCAGTACAGTACAGGAAAGGTAGATTCAGCATGATTGTAGAAGTTGTTCCGAATACTTTCAAATCATTGATGAAACGTGACAACCATGAATAGGGTGGAGTATCTGCAAAATATATATGATTACTTCGGTGTTTCAACTGTGGTGGTTTCAATCATGAGGCCAAAACCTGGAAGGAGAATGATGCATGTGTTATTTGCGCAGGTACTGTACTATTGCCATCAAAAATTGTATAAACTGTATTCAAACGAACAATAAACTCAATTTAAACCATCACGTGGATCACATGAATTGTAAATGCTATCAAAGAATTGTTCAAACCATACGAAGGAAAATTGATTATGATAATATCATCACTAAATGACTACCCAGTAAAAGGGAGCTGTTTTTTATCTTGTATGAATATTTCTAGTTTCTGTAAACATGAAGATGAGCTATTAGACTATACAGTGCGCGCGTAAAGTATGGAAACATGAAGATATCTTTGACACCCGTAAGATACAATAACAATTTTTTTTTTATTGGTGCCCCTTTTTACCCATTTAAAGCACGCCCCAGCGTGTTTAAATCGAACTTTAAAAAACGCGCGTTTTTTAAAGGTAACCATGACAACATCAACAAATCGAGAAACGTGAAGTCTAAATGACAAATTTGTGATTATTGATCTGACTGACACCTTGTAACGTCAAATAAAACATTACTCACGATTCGTTCATTTATATGTGCTCCTCCATCCATTTGATGAACTTTTCATATTCTTTTTTATATATCACTGGATTTTCGCGGTATTAACCGCGATTCTGCCTCACTATTCAAAAAATCGATATTAGAATAATTCATTTTTGAGCTCTGGTGACAACAAATATTGATCTTTGGTAACAAATTGCAAATGAATGTTTTTCTCATTTCCATGACAACGAAAGGTATACTGATGTCACATCACGAATTCAACCTTCTTGCATTATTAGTTCTTATATCTATTTTTTGTAGTAATAATACCAGTATATATGATTTCAAAGTGCACCAATAAAAAAAAATAACGTAAAGTATTCGTGGATAACTGGTCTTAAAAACACTTGCTCTATTTCGAGCACTCCGGCTGCGCCGTCGTGCTCGAAAAATCGCGCGTGTTTTAAAGCCCTTTTTATCCACTTATACTTTAATATACTATTTGGTTGTGTAGGTAAGATGGACTAGTGATTTAAAATTTTATATTTTCGATGTTGCCAAATGTACATTTTCTGAGATATACGAACAATATATTTATTTTTAAATGGGACAACCCGTATATTTTACAATTTTCTGTTACAGTTTTTTATTGCGATGCAGCATACAAACTGTTAATGGCCAATATTGACCATTAATTTTTAAGAAATTAGGAAAAATAATTTTATTGCATCCGTTGATATTAACATAAAGAGAAATTAAAATGTGCCACTTGGTATTTGTTAAATTTCAAAAAAGTCTGCTGTTTTTGTACTGATAAACATGATATGAATATCGGTTTCATTTCGTTAAATCAAGTAGGTTTTACTGCCAGTAGGTACGTAGTGATTTACTGTCAGTAGGTACGTCGTGATAGTTTTTTGAAAATAGGCTTAACACCGATAAAAATCAGAGTAAAATACAATGGTGCATTTAACTGAGCGTCAAAGAATTGAAATTTTAATACTAAAAGGATGTGGTGACAGGTAATACCATAATATTATGAAATTTGTGACTTTATTTGTAGGACACGAACACACGAAGAGGTATGTGAAATATTTAATAACAAGTATGAAGACAGAACTCCTATAGCACGTGGTACTGTATCTGAAATTATTCATAAATTTGAGGAAAGTGGACATGTTCGAGAATTCCCAAAAAGTGGCCGCCCTGCTATTCCAGAACTGACCTTGTCGATGATTGAAGACCCTCATAAGGCTACTAGAGTTGTTGCAACCGAAAATCAGTCAAACAACTGTTCGTAAATATAAAAAAAATAAAAATTGCATCCCTATAAAGTACAATTGGTACAGGAACTGAACGAAGACGATCCAGATCGCAGAATGGAGTTCTGTGAAACAATGTTAAATAGATTTGTCACTAATCCTAATTTCTTTAATCAAATCCTTTTTTCTGATGAGGCTACTTTCCAGTTGAATGGCACAGTCAATAAACAAAACTGCAGATACTGATCAGATGAAAATCCTCATTGGATGGTGGAGGTACATACGCAGTATCCACAAAAGATCAATGTGTGGGCAGGAATTATTAATAATACCATTATTGGACCTTATTTTTGGAATAGAACCATGACACGTGAAGAATACTGGGCATTTTTAGAATAAGAGTTATTTACAGAATTAGCCAGACTCTTTCCTGATGATATAAATCCTCATATCGTGATGATTCAGCAAGATGGAGCGCCTCCTCATTATCTTCGAGTTTCTCGACATTACATTTTCAAATCGTTGGATTAGAAGAAGAGGAGCTATCGAATGGCCAGCAAGATCTCCAGATTTGGGACCTCTAGATTATTTTTCGTGGGGTTGTTTAAAAAGCAAAGTGTATGTGAATAGGCCACAGACTATCCAAGGACTGAAAGACAGAATTACAGAGGAGATAGCACTACTTTCTCCGGAAACGATTAGAAAAGTCTTGGATGAATTTTCATGCAGAATGGATTTCTGTTTCCAAAGACAAGGAGGTCATATTGAACATCTCCTTTAATTTTTCTCTTTAGGTATTGTTTTCTGTTTATATTGCAATATTAATTACAAATTAAAAATGTTTTTCCCAATTTCTTGAAATTAATGGTCAATATTGGCCATTAACAGTTCGTATGCTGCATAGGCAATAAAAAACTGCAACAGAAAATTGTAAAATATAAGGGTTGTCCCATTTAAAAATAAACATATTGTTCGTATATCTCAAAAATTGTACATTTGGCAACGTCGAAAATATGAAATTTGAAATCGCTGGTTCACCTAATATACATAACCAAAATTTTGTTATTGTATCTTACGGGGTGTCAAAGATATCTTCATGTTTCAATACTTTACGCGCGCACTTTATAATAAAATACAACCCTTCAGGGATGTGTTTATCAGAAACATGTGTGACTGAAGAAATCAATGATGAGGAATTATATATATATATATATATATATATATATATATATATATATATATTTGTCCAACACCCTGCAATCCCTCAAATATAACTAATTTGGACGCAAATCATAGAAATAAAATGAATTATATATAGGTACAGGGATATAAAATGGCTCGGTGTAACACGAGTAGTAGGCATACAGGAGGTGTCCAAATATTTGTGAAAGATTCATTGAAATTTACAAACATCCAATCAATCATCGTCGATATCAATTTTTGGATTTTATCAGTTGAGAACTGTTTTAATCAATCAACTTATAGTATTGCTGTGTTGTACAGATCGTCAAGTGGTAATATTTCAGTTTTTTTCGAACATTTTTCAAGTTGGTAGAAGGATTCATTGAATTAAATGGTGAACATATTGTCGATAAAAATACATTTGATAAAAAAAGACTCAAAGCCCTTTTTGAACATTATGGATTGAAACAGTTGATTAGTGAATTTACAAGAATATACAAGAATTCCAGTTCGGTTATTGATTCAGTTCTGAGTAATGACTACAACATACTGAACAAGATTATATAATAAGAGACCATAGAATCATAGATATTGAAATATGCTCGTGGAAAAAGACTGGGGTTATACATAGTGTAACGTAAATAAACTTAACTTGGTTTTACTAATTTATTTCACACTTAAATTTACAACTAATTCATATTACTAACTACGCCACTGTATCGCTCGACGTTATCGGCTGCTCAGACCCCTCTCCCTCTTGAGGGCTGCCTATTTATCTCCGTTACAGAATTCTCGATGTTTCCAATTCTGGCGGTTGGCGAACAGCATGTTCCAACTGTTTCCAATATTGACCGTTGTTTTCCGCGGCAGCGCGACTGGATTGTTCTCGAATATCTCCGGGGATGACATCATCGTTGTCGATGGCAACGCGTGAGGCGACAGGTCCGGCCTAGGTTCGTTACAATATAGTGACGTTGATGTTGTTTCAGAAATATTTGTCAACTATATTGTTTCTTCTATTGATCTGAGATCTGATTGCATCCATCACTTCATGAAACGTGAACACAAATCATAAACAATGGTTTAATGATACATGTAGAGCAGCTACTAATGAAAGGAATAAAGCCTATAAAAAAAATTATTAACTTATGAGGAAGTAGATTGGATTCTCTATAAACAAGCTAGAAATAAAGCCGTCAAAACAATAAAAAAATCAAAAAGGAATTTCTTTGACCAACAAATTGATGGAAATAAGGGTAATCCTAAGTTGATGTGGAAGCATCTCAAAGAATTTTTTGGTAGGAAAAATGGAGTATGTTCAATTTCCAGTTTAAAGTGCGAATGGATAATTTATAGTGATAAAATAACAATCACCAATGTCTTGAACCAGTATTTCATAAATAGTATTCAATATATCATAATTAGTATTAGTCCAACAAATGCAGAAAATGATGAAATACTCGATACAGTTCCAAACTGTCTGTCAGTCATGTCTGAATTTACTCCTTTGCCCCTTCAAAACTTATATGACATAATAAAATCACAAAGAAAAAAATATAGTACTGATGAAGTTGGCCTCGAAGTTGTAAAAAATGTATTTAATTTCATTTCACTACTGAATTTAATTAATTTGATACGAAGAAAAGATGCCGAATGTTTAAAACTTAACAATAGTCCCGATACCAAAAATTCCAAACACTAATTTAGCTGAATAATTGAGACTAGTAAATATGTTACCATTTTGTGACAAAATATTAGAATTAGCGGTATTTAATCAAATGATGGAATAAATTGATAAGAATAATATTATCTGTTCGTACCAATCAGGGTTTCGTAAATCGCATTCGTGAGTCAGCACTCCAACTTGTTATATCAGATATGAAGCAAGCCTTAGATAAACCTGGAGTTGGAATATGTGCTGTTTTCATTGATATGAAAAGGGCATTCGTGAAATATTAAAATTAAAGAAATATGGTTTTTCTGGTGCAGTAATAGATTGGATTACGAGTTACTTGGGCAATCGATATCAAAAAACTAAAATGAAAAACATAGAGTCAGAGTGTCAGCCTAACAACTATGGTATGCCACAAGGAAGTGTTTTTGGTCCCCTTTTGTTTTTATTACATGTAAATGATTTGGGTTTTCTTTTGACAGAATGTAAAATTCATCTTTTTGCATACGATACCTTGATATATTCAATAATAGTGATTTTGTTGATCTTATGAACACATTGAACAATGAAATAGATCAACTTTTTTGTAAATTTAAAACCAATAAACTAAAGTTAATGAAGCTAAAAGTAAATATATGTTTATTTGCAATACGTTTCTTTATCAACAGTTTCTGAGTCTGGACTTACATGTCAAAATCAAGAATGCACGAATAGAGATGGTTCAGGAAATGAAATACTTGGGATTCGTACTTGATACCTAACTGGAATTTGATAAGCATGTAGTCTATATTTCAAAAAAAATCGGTAAAAAAATTGGATTTATGAGATGTATATATTCATCATTATCTCAGTATAGTCGAATAACAGTGTACAATACTATAATATTACTACAAATCCTATCAAATATAGCATTGCGTATTCCTTGGTTGCAACAGGTACACAAATACAAACACGATGTTAGGTGACCTCACCTGGTTCAATATGAAACAAAATCATTATATTCAAACAATGATTTTAATTTTCAAAATGATAAATAATTTACTGCTTAATTATTTACAGTGTCAATTGATTGCTGCGAGCAATATTCATGATCGAACGGCAAGCAATATGAATGTTTATGTAAAACCAACCACCAAATCTACTTCGACGAAATCTGTCTTTTTCAAAGGTATTATCGAATTCAATTTACTTCCTCGTGAAATCAAAGAATCTTCCTCAATTAAGTTGTTTAATTCAAAATTGAGAGAATATGTGGCAAATTGAATATTATGTATTAGTTGGTTCTTGGTGTGGGTAATTCCTATTAATTTATTATTTTATCTATTATTTTATTTATACATATATATCTGTGAAATTCTGTCATTATTTATTAAAAAAAAGGCCGTAAATTTATATTTTGCACACAGGCGGCTGCATCATGTTGCCCTCTCTGGGACTCTCCGGAACTTGATGCATTGAGTAGATACTATTAGATTTCTAAACTGTATGTGTTGTTATGCTTGTTATATACTTGATAGATGTCAGGAACTTACTTCGGATTTAAAATGATGTGAAAATATAAATATTGTATGACTAATAGTAATTTATTCATGAATTCTTTTTATACAATGAATATAAAACATTCAAGCAAATATGTAGGTACGAAAAGATTTGTAAGATTCTAAAAGTATCATTTTATTTATTCTAGAATTATAGCTTATTCCTGGTCAACACGATCGGAATCTCTGTGAAACCGCCATGTTGAAATAAATAGTTAGTGTCATAGGCGGATAAAAGGGGGTTATGAGATCCATGCCTTCTGATACATATTCATTTACCTACACGGTGACTGAATATATAGGATGAGAAAGGAGCAGGGCTAATAAATGGAGAATATATTAAAAATGTTCAATACAATTTGACTTTCATAAAAGTATATTAATGACAATTATTGTCAAAACATCATTATCGAGAACAAAATACAGAGTGAACAAAATTAAAAAAAACTATTATAATCTTAAAACCATACGCATTACCTGCCCTGGCCATAATATACAGTGCTAGTCAAAAGTCCCCTCCCCCCCTCGTATCTTTTGAACGGGTATACTTATAATAATGAAATTTGGAGGGTGGAAATAAACGGATGTAGGCTTCTCAACTGGTCATAACAGGTGACGCAATAGTCATAAATGACGTCACAAGGCCACTGTGACCAATAATTTTGAATGGGACCCTATGGCAAGTGACAGCTCGTTTGAAAGGTATTGAAAATACCTATTCAGTCATACCAATTTTGTTTGGGTTTCGGCTGATTTTGATTGATAAATTGAAGAAATACGAAAATTATAGTTTCGCATTTAATTAATAAAGATTTTAAAGTACGCCTCTGGTTAATTGTCAAAAAGGTTGACGTTTTTGAATTCTCTACTTGTCAAAAGTGTTTATACCTTGAAAATTTACCTAAGCTATTGTTTAACGAGACGTTTAAGTGTTTACATAGGCAAAATGGTACGTACTGTAGCCGACAAAGTAGCAGCTATCTTAATAATTGATGAATGTAGAAACAATTTCCATGCAGCGGAACGACTGTTTAATGAGAGGTACCCCGATCGCCCTATATCGAGGGTTTATTTGAGGGAGCTTCTTCGGAAGTTTGAAGCATCAGGTAGTGTTGAAGATGCCAAACGATCTGGTCGACCAACAATTAGTGATGACAAAAAAATTGACATAATTGGAGAAATGGTAGTAAACCCTACTTCTTCCACAGCCCAAGTTGCGTCTATCTGTGAAGTCAGTGAAAGGACAGTACATAGGGTGTTGGCTAAAAACAAATTTCATCCATACAAATTAAAAATGGTGCACCAACTTTCAGATGATGACCCCGACCGAAGACTAGAATTCTGTGAAACTATGTCCAATAAAATGAACCAACAACCAGGCTACATACAGACAATTCGTTTCAGTGACGAAAGTACTTTCTTTCTCAATGGAAATGTTAACACTCAAAATGTGAGGTATTGGAGTGACACAAATCCTCACATCTTTCGTGAAAAACATACTCAATTTCCAGAAAAAGTAAATGTTTGGGCAGGTATTTTGGGAAACCACATAGTTGGGCCTCTTTTTCTCAATGCTAACTTAACCGGTGAATTGTATCTGGAGATGTTACAAAATGATATTGAGGCGTTAATTCTTGAAATTCTAGAAGATAATCCAGATGAATTCGACAACTTGGAAATAACGTTTCAACAAGATGGTGCTCCTGCACACTATTACGGTGCAGTAAGACGTTACCTAGATGAAGAATATCGTGGTAGATGGATTGGACGACGAGGTTCGATCGAATGGCCAGCTCGGTCACCGGACCTTACACCATTCGATTTTTTTCTATGGGGGTACTTGAAATCTAAGGTTTACGCTACAGCACCTGACAGTATTGCCATTCTGAAACAACGAATTGTTGAAGAATGTAGGGCAATTTCCGCTGACACACTGGGACGAGTACGACAAGAGTTTAGCAATAGGATGCATTACTGCCAGGAAGTAGATGGAGCAATTTTGAACACTTATTATAAGAACTGGTTCTTAAATCTTTATTAACTAAATGCGAAACTATAATTTTCGTATTTCTTCAATTTATCAATCAAAATCAGCCGAAACCCAAACAAAATGGTATGACTGAATAGGTATTTTCAATACCTTTCAAACGAGCTGTCACTTGCCATAGAGTCCCATTTAAAATTATTGGTCACAGTGGCCTTGTGACGTCATTTATGACTATTGCGTCACCTGTTATGACCAGTTGAGAAGCCTACATCCGTTTATTTCCACCTTCCAAATTTCATTATTATAAGTATACCCGTTCAAAAGATACGAGGGGGGGAGGGGACTTTTGACTAGCACTGTATAGTTAATTTTTGTCTTACCTTTGCTCAACATATGAAAAATACTTATAGTCGCACGTTTTCAATAAAAAAACTAAATATTCCTGAATGAGTTTTGGAATTACAATAATGCCAATCACTTTGGTTGAGTAGTATTTATTTAAAACCACGAAATTTTGAATAATTGGAGATGAATTGAAAAAAAATACTAGCGAAATCGAGATATGTTTTAGTGTAGTCGAGATGATTATGTTAATGCTGCTATAAAATGAATGAGAGTAGAGATATGGCCTCATGTCGACCTATATCATCATGGATATATATTAGATTCCTATACAATAACTTCAATAAGTATTTTTGCAGAGATTGTTCCTTATTTCTAAATTCAATGAATAATGTTGAAATGGGAGTAGAAATAGTATATTATGGCTAAAATGGCAATTTTGCACTCGTATGAATTACAGTCCCCGCCTTCTCGTGCTGCAAACTTTCACGCCAGATGCGCCTCATTTTGTGCTTATTGCATAATTTAATATTCTTTACATTGATTTATTAGACATTTTCTACATGTATTTCAATGAGATTTATTATGATACGGATTATTCATTAAGATACAAGTCAATAGAAATGCATTATCACAGTAATGTTTCATCAATATCAGATATGACCATGAGCATCTGATAGATTTAAAAACGACAAAACGTCAGTTTTTATAGTTCATCTAGTGAATTCTTGAAATTTGTGTTTATTGTCAAATGAAAATGTGTGATAGTGAGACTGAAAGTGATATTTAACTCGACCAGGAATTGTGGAACATGCTGCAGGAATCGCAAACAATGTATTACTTGCAAAATCGCCCCTTAAACACTTTCACGTGTTTTGGGGTGAACCGCTATCCCTCATATTTGTGCTCCCAGTTTGTGCTCCCAGTTTATGCACCCTATTTTGCTACCCTTAAGGGTGACATTTTTTTCAAATTGAAATGAGACCAACTTCGATGTATACCCTATCCAATAAAAAAAGAATAATCGAAATCGAACATAAAAAAATATATGCGTCGACTAGAGAATCTCCTTTTTGATTTAGTCGGTGAAAAATGATGTTATATTTTGTGAATATCTAACAGAAAATAACTACTTCCTCGTCTAAACCAACGCTGGACATGGAACTACATCTGATTTTATGAACACGCTGTTGATATTTTCAAACAAATCAATTTTAAGATATAACATATTTTTATTTAAATTTTTATATCACTAACAATAATGCACATTTTGGGATTAAGAATAGAGGATGTCATTTGTTATGCGAATGATGATTCTTCCTAAAAATGGACTCGACTTTCCTGATGGAACTTGTACATGAATCATTTTGTTTGGGAGATGTAAGAGATACGTTTTTCAATATTTTTTAACAAATTGAAAACAGCTTTGCGGTAAAAATGTATTTTTGTACATATCCGAAAAAACATTTCTAATACCCAGTAAATGAAAATATGTGTCTGAAACATTTCTTCCGATCATTTTCCATTTGAAACATTTCATCTTTTGACTCAGACACGTTCCTGAAACATGGCAGAAACCAGAAAAGACCTAGGTGTGAAACGTTTCACGAGGAATGTTTCACGTGAAACATTTCTGATACATAACATAAGTGAATATAAATTCATAAAAACACATATCTGAAACATTGCTGAAACCAATCATTTTACGTGTCATCTGACAACTTTCTGGAAGATGGTAGATACAAAACATATCCTATGAATGATGGCATGAGAGAAAAAGAGCTCAAAATAAATTGTTACAATTTCTGAATCGACTCTCAGTATAGCTATTGATTCATGAAAGAGATGTGAGAAGGTAGTGTGCAATGCCAAAAAAAAAAACAGGTAGGATTTCATCATGCTTTATTAGTCATACAATATAAAGACTTCTGATTATTTGTTTCCTTCCCTCTTATATCTAAGGGCTGCTTGGCGAAACCATGTTGAGGTGCACCTTTCAGTCACTTCAGTTTTTTGCTATCCATATTTGTACCATAAGTAAAATAGCTGTAAAATGCAACTCATGAAAATATAATGATTGAAATTACAAACAGATATAGGTCTAAGATTGGTCCATTGAATTTTTAATCCACACAAGTATGGCAGTGAAGAATTGTCTAGAATTAATCTGACAATTGAAAAGGGAAACATTATCAATTAAATATCTAATTGAGAATGTTTCCCTTGTTAACATGAATATCCCATAAGAGGTTATCTTGAATGATGGAAGATAGTGACTAAAGTTTATCTTTCAGTCGCAGATGATTCCACATCTGATTTTATGAACATCCTGTTCATATTTTCAAACAAATCAATAATCTCACAATATAATATAGTCAATAACTATTATAACCTTGTTGATTCAACAGATTAATAGCACTGTCTGATAATTCATGTAGTGTATAAACCAAAAACAAAACATTAACAAGCTTCTCATATTAAAACAGCATGCACACTATATATAGGTATATATGATGCACACAAATAAAAATTCAAGAGCATATCAGAGCTAGTTCATGAATCCCGCTACATTTTATTAAACCTTCAAATTCATAATTTGTATTTCTGTATTGAAACTGTAACCTGTATATCAATTATTTACATACCTGTTGATATTTCTGACGAGTATTTATAGTCATAACACATTGAACTAGACCTCGAATTGAAATTCACGGCCATGGAGTCCAAGCACATTCGATAAAACTGATAACTGATAAAAGTAACCAAACAAAAGAGTCACAAGACACAAAATGGCCAGTCCAGTTGGCGTCGTTGGCGTTGGCCGATGAGTAAATGTCCTCATTGGTCACAACTGATCACGTGATACACTAGAGCCCGGTGGCCTGACGGAACAATCATAATAGCGCGAGTTATTTGAATACTTCTTTGTAAGTATATTTCTATTCTTCTTCTTCTTTCAGTTATTTTATAGGAATTATTTGGATAATTCAGATATATGTCTTTTGTAAACATGTTTTATCTGTGCATTTGAAACATTACAGACACACTGCTCTGCACATGAAATGTACGATATATTTCTGGAACGTATCTTATGAATGTTTCAAATGGTACCTATTACGGTTTCGTTGACATGTTTCAGACACCCTATGTGTTTACTGGGTATTATTACTATTTTAACTGATTAAAGATTCATGGTCAGATTATTAAATCAGCTATTTTAAAAAGCTATGCAAATGGAGGGTTTCTTTCAAAAAACGGAAAACAAAATTTTTTACTTTTTCTACTTTAATTGTATCGACACAAAATATAATTCGAGGATATCAAATAATAATATATTTCATGTCAAAACCATTTGATAACATAAAATCTGATTTTTTTAATTGTCAAAATTTTAATGCAGTTATAAGAACAGGAGAGGAAATATATATATATATATATATATATAGCAATGGGAACTTCCTTTTCTCCAGTCTTTGAAAACCCATACATTGAGGAATTCGAGACTGAGCCCATGGAGTCATTTGACCGCAACCTATACTTGTTGATGACATATTCGTTATATGGCCCCATAGCTCCGAAATCCTACATGGATCCCTTGATCATCTAAACAACATCCACTTCACAATGAAAACCGAAATCGATAATTCAATTTCTTTCCTAGATGCCCTTATCACACAAACTAACGACTCCTTCACTCACACAGTGTACAGGGTTTGATGTATTGGTGATTTGGTGATTTGATGATTTGGTAATTTGGTGATTTGATGATTTGGTGATTTGTAATTTGGTAATTTGATGATATGATGACTTGATGATTTGATTATGTAATGATGACTTGATGATTTGATTATTCGATGATTTGAACCAACCTAAACTAACCGGTATCTACACGCCAGCTCTCATCACCAGCTCAAACCAACTCCGTCTCAAACTCTCTCATTCACAGATCTATTCAACTCAACCGATAATTACAACAGACCGCAAAAATTTAACAAACTAAAAACTGCTCTTCTTCAAAATGGTTATAATAACTCACAAATGTGCAGATCAGTTACCTAAGCATCATCAAACTCGTTCTGCAAACTCCCAAAACCCAACAGATAACCAACCATACAAGGCGAACACGAACATCAACTTGCTTTTCATGCAATATGAAGAGGCAGGCCAGAGAATGGATTTCGACCACACCAGTACACACCATTAAATAGTTCTGCTTTGAATCTGATGTTATTTACTGGTTTCCCGTCAGGTTAAAGCTAGCCAGTTATATGGGTACTTTTTTAATTTGTTAAACTACTTGGCGCCCTCAGCACGTTTTCATGTTCTCAATATTTTATGAACCTGCGACCTCAATAAACTAACGAACAAGCATATTACTTGCCGTACATGAAAGTACACAGAAGTAGTATTACTTTATGTTATTCAAAATATCTATAACTTGACATGCATAACCTCCAAATGCGGTGTACTATCGTATCAATACACATATTTTTATCATTTACTTACTTTTTTCTTTGACAGAAAAACTTCGATTCATCTGGAACTAGTAGTCAGCACAAAATTGTTACATCGTGGTAGACTATTTAGAAGTTGTTAAAAATTTTAAATTGTTACACAGTGAGCATTGGAAATAAACCAGGAAATCTTCAGCTATCGAGTCACTAGAGGGAATTACCAGTCTTGCAGCGAATACTTAGAAACCTCTACTTTCCCGCCTTCCCGCCAAACCAAGCCCTGCCCATAGTTCCGCTCCATTGTATCTACCTAGAATAAATACTGCACATCACTCATCTTTCGAATGAGAAGGCAGATTAAGACCTTAGTGGGAACTAGTAGCGAGACCTGAGGAGTAGGCAGATTGAGGCTTTAGGGGAAAAATCACTTTCCTTCCTAAGTGACTACAACCTAGGACTAGGCAGATTGAGACCTCGGTTTGAAATCAAATCCTCTTTTACTCCAATGAATTTTTTTTTGGCAATACGGTGTGTTTGATTAATTTATTGATTACATCCACGACTATGATATTTATGTTATTTAAGCTAATCCACATGAGTAAGATTTTTTGTTTTGTAATAATTCGGTTTATTTACTTTGTATTTGGTGACCTGGAACCTGATTATTATTATTAACACGACAACGCTTTTCACTTCACTCTAAACACACTTGTCACTAATATTCCCTTGGTCAAGCCTAGGTTTCTTTCCAGAAGTGAAATGAAATAATAACACTTGGGCGATTGATGCGATTGCGCCATGACGTGCCGTTAAAACGAAATATCTGTGATGAACTTCTCAAAAACAAACTATGTTATAGAATAGAATAGGTAGACGTCGCCATTTTGTTCACTTTGCCAATACATCTCTCTAGACATACAAAAAAATCCCATAGAAGACAAAAATACATCGGTGTGCTTACATTTTCGAAATATTGATCGCCAAACATATCAGGGATGTTTGTGCTGGTTGGGTTAGATGTACCTACCTACTACAGAAATTTTCACGAAAACTCCTCGGCAAATCCTTTATTTTTTATCAAATCAACGCCAAAAATTATTTTGATGTCGGTGCCAATCTCTCGGAACGGTCAAGAGTGTTCAAAACAGGCAGTTGGTGGTATTTTTTAACAACGTGACTGCAGTTATTAGGTATATGATGCATTTCTATTCAATGTTGGTTATTTAAATTTTTGAGAATTTTGGCCGCCCTGTTCTTGTATCGGAGCTGAAAGTATCATGCCACTTTCTTTCATTGATAAAAACAGTGTTCCGCTGTATAGTGAATTTGTTCAACTTTCACCTACAGCTTCACCCTTTGGATGCGCCAATGGCAAAAGTCATTTTCTTTTACTGTTACCGCATGCATTATCGATGTGCATAAGGCTAACGCTTACAACATGATGCTCCAACCCACAGTAGGGTGACTTATTCCCAATTTCATTCTGGATTTTTTTTCCACTCATCCTCCTCAGTCAACGTAGGTATTGAATATTTGTATACATATTTCAGTAATTAACAGTCAAGTGGTTTATGAAATATTTACACGAAGCGCAAGAACGTCCACAATACCTCGCCATGACGTAATTACTCAATTTAGATATTTTGTCATCTTCGTAACACCCAAAGCCTCGAGCTGTTTTCAACGTGACCTTTCTATTCCCTACATATATTTAGATGTTTCTATGTTCCGCTCATGTATTATTCGAACCAAACTACGCCAGTATAAACCCGAATTTCGGAATCGTATTCGAATTTGCAGAACAACTAGTCAAGTTATAACTTCATATGATACTAGGTACTTGGTTAATTAAATAGTTAGAATAATAATCCTAAGGTAGGTTGATTGTTCCATCAGTATTTGTTGATAAACTCATGATTGTTGTCTTTTAGTGATGTCGGAAGTCAAAGCTGATACAGTTCCCGGTTTGGGATTCAAAGATAAGGATAAAGCCGAAGAAACACTGAAAAATTTAGAAGGTAGAGATCCGGATTATCAAAGACTGGCCATCAAAGGGCTCATCGGTAGAGCAAAAAGAACGCTGACATGTAAGTAAATAATTTATATTGATTCTAAAAAATGGCCGGTTTTCTATTTCTACGTGTACAGAATATCGGGCGTCGGCGTCTGTTTAATAGCTTTCCGCTATTGTCATCTCTTTATTTTTGGAATGTTCAAGATTTTACAGGGTCGTACTTGAAGGATTTGTTAATTGAGTAAATATATTTCATTATCTTTTGATGATTAATCAGCTGGGCAGTTTTTGAGAAAATAATATACAAGTTTCGCAGTCTTGAAGCGGTATCCTTTGAGCAGCAGAGGCGGAGATAACTAATTTTATTTATATATTTAAATATTTAAAAAATACGTTAGAATTAAAAAAATGCCATAAGCGAGGAAGTATGTATTGATAGGCAATCGGATTATCATAATTTAAATTTCTATGGTAAAAAAGCCATATTTTCCAACAAAACACAACAGAGCTATAGAATATTTTAAAACCTATTTCGATCCCAAACCAGAGACGCTACTGGCTTTTATTCATTCAGACCTCTTCAAACACAAATATAACTCGTGATTTATTAGCTTTCTTGGCCTCCAACGTATGGACACTCCTACAAGCATTATCATTGGCTTGCGGTCCGTTTTGATTGGCTCAGGCGAATCTGGTGTAGAACTAGACAGCTGTCACTCAAACCCAGTTGACTATCGGCTCTTTTGAGCGATAGAGAATGTTTACGAGTAGTACACATTATTTTTCGTTCCGTTACTCGTGTAAGCGAAATGAGTTTTTGATTTGCTCCTTATAGAAACTGCTTCTGCAATTGAAAATGGTTGAACTATACCTAGTTGTTATCTCATAGTGGTGCGGCAATATGAGTTCAAAAGGAGAAATGTTTATATGAAACTCCTTTCATAGATTCGAACTGGTTCTGAACAGATTAATAAATAGTTTGTTATCGATTTAGCTCACCAGGGAGCAGGTTCTTGTAAATAGTTTGGTAATTATCGGTTGTCGGCCTAACCGAGTTCTTAACTCACCAGAATGAGAGAGTTTTCGAAGACGTATATAGCATGAATCAAATCAAATTATTTTCTGAAATGCTTCCCATGAGAAAATGCCTCGATTATTATATATAATTTAACTTTTTGACAAACATTGAAAATAATGATACAAGTAAATTCGAATTTAAAAAACCCTCGATAATAAAATATCACTGTACTGCAGGAAACCCACTTCTATTTGTTATAGACTTCAATAAAAAAGAGACTCTATATTTGACCTGTATGTTTGTATGTATGTATGTCCGCAAATTTATTGAAAACTATCCATCCAATTCGAAGGTAACTTTTTGCTTACTGATCCGACACACACAGAGAAGGATCTTATCCTATTTCTGTGAGTAATATGTACAAGGTGAGTCAGAAGTATGTATGCCCGCGATTATTATTTAAACAATTCAAATAGTTTGTTTTGTAATATAACAATTAGAAATATTCAAGATATTGAGAGGTTGCAGCTGAACCCCACGACTTCAAAAAGTGGTTTTTCAACATTGTTCAATTTTAAGTCTTTTTTTTTATTATAATCATGTAATAATTCGAATGTGGATATAAAAATCGTGCGTGACCAGACTCACTCACGGTTACCATACTCTGATGTCTTGAAAATATAGTGTGTTGGTATAGATTATATATATATATATATATATATATATATATATATATATATATATATATATATATATATATATATATATATATATATATATATATATATATATATATATATTATTCAGATATAACGACTGAAAATTGGTATGAACAGTGGGGAATATCGGGGATCTTCAGTCAGCAAAAGTGTTGAAATATGAAAAACTCTTTAATGAAAAACTCTTTAATACTTTGGACCGAGCTTTCGTTTCAATTTTGAAACTTCTTCAGGGTCCTAAAATATGTAAATTACATTATTGAGAAAAAATACTTAAAGAAGGAAGTACTTACATTAATGTGAGTGGTTGATTAATGACCATTAACTTTTAGAAAAAGAAAACGTAAAATATGAAAACATTGGTCGGAATGGTGTTATAGCTTTGACGTTTCAAGTGACATTGGAAGATTTGAAATTACTACCTATGATTAATCGTCAGAAAAATATGAAATATTGTAGTGGGTGTGTAAATTTTTCTTTGAAAGCACACGTTTCACATTCAGAAAAAAAAAACTCTGAAAGATTATTTCTTGAAATGATTTAAATTAATAAATTCAATCAAAATATGAACAAAAAAACAGATATCGAAAATCTTAGTAAAATCTACAGTTATCTTTTACAAATAGATCAAAACTGATGATTTTCATACTTTGAGACAATTATCATAATTATCACAGTCACTTGTAAGAAACCAACGACACAAACATATTGAAAAGAAAAACATTCGCAATTGAATATTGTTTAAAAAAATAATATCACGACCATTGTAGTGATTCAGAACACGTGAACTGAACATTGTTGCCAAGCAAGATTCTCGCATGCACGGTTTACAAAGTAGTCTACGAACGAAAGTTTGTTAGATTATTTTAGTGTTTTCTGATTGGCTGGTGAATTAAAGATCCTAATTAGCTACCAATCAGAAAGCAGTACGAGATGTGCAGGTGAATTAATTTGAACATTATTATCTTTATTTTTTGCTGGCTCTTAAAACTCAACACTGAGCTGTTCCGTGCGTATTTAGAAGAGTAGAAGTCAAGATGAATAACTCGTCGCATTTATGAATAAAGTAGTAAATTTCAATTCTGGTTGGATTCTGGAGTCGCCAATCACTGTGCGGGCGTTTTCGTACTAGATATATTAATATAATATAAATAATTTTTTGATAGAATGGCAAATTTTTTAAAAGACAATAATAAGTTCAAATTAATTCTCGTGCACATCGCGTACTGTTTTCTGATTAGTTGTTAATTAAGATCTTTCATTCACCATCCAATCAGAAAACACTAGTAGAATCTAACAAACTTTCGTTCGTAGACAGCTTTGTAAACCGTGCATGCGAGAATCTTGCTTTACAACAGTGTTCAGTTCACGTGTTCTGAATCATTACAATGGACTCGAAATTATTTTTAAAACAATATTCAATTGCGAATGTTTTTCCCTTTTCAATACTGTTTGTGTTGTTTGTTCCATACAAGTTACTGATAATTATGATAAGTGTCTCAAAGCAGAGTAGTTTCTGACTTTATCACCAGTTTGGATATAACAGGATTAGTTGTTTTCTTCACTTTGAAATTGAATAGCTATCTCAGGCAGCCTGCAATGTGTACATTTACCACACAATCAGTTCAACATTCTACATTATTCAAATGCCGAGTTAAATGTTTATTGCATTCGGTAATTGCCAAAGTTTTTTTCTGAGTAGGTCACTTGGAATTAGGTGGGCGTCGCTACCCAATTTTTTTCGAATTTTACAAGAACAAAACATGTTTTCTATTTTTTTTCAGATTTTAAACCACTGTAATTCGTTATAAAATGGCATAATACACTCGCCATTTACGAGTGTGCAAGAGGTTAGATTACACCCTGTATATATGAGTTACAAAATAACGAAGGATTTTCTACTACCCAAGACATGTACGTTGTGAAGAGTAAATGTCGCTTATTCTGCAACCAAAAAGTTTTGCAAAAAAACGAATTTTCTTGTAATTTTCTGATTTTTTTTTTGTAAATTATACAGGTTTCTTGATAGTCTTTGTATGTTTATCGCTATACTTTATATTAAAATCATGATGTTTGATGGTAATATTTTATAAATAGAGATCAGTTATAAAAAAAACTTTTCCAAATTTTATTGAAATTTTAAAATAGGGAGTAATAATGTTTTTCACATGACAATTCGAATTATTAAATATTCGAGTTTGCTTATTATTGATTGCGAATTGAGATTTTATTGCTAGTTCTCTGTAAATACTTTTTTAGAAGAAATCTAGAGGATTGACAGAGTCAAAAAATACGGATCAGAAAAATGTTTTTGGAATAAATGAATCATTATTGAATTTGAGTTCAATATTTGTTTTCATTGGATATAAACATTTTTAACTTACAAATACAGAATTCAGAAAATCCCAAACTAACAATTTCACATTATATAACATTCAAAATAATTCATAACTGGGAATAAATTGCTTTCAATTTTCAATGGACTTCAGACTTGAGAGTTTTTTTGTCGTCTTTCGGTGAAAACTTGGTGCAGTTGTTTATGTAGGAGATCAATAAAGGACACTCTGCAAGTGCAGAAAATTATTTTCAAAATATTGTCCAGTGCTGCGGACTGCGTCATGGAAATTTGCAAAAAAAAATATATTACTTTTATCCCCATACCACTATAGAAGCAATTCATTAACGTAAGACAGGAAATATATTTCGAATAATATCAATACCTGAATTACATTCAAAGAGTAATTTAACACATATTTCGAAAGTGACGCGGGAAAAATTTGTTACGTGGGAAACGTCTTTAACTTATATGCAAGGCAAGCGAGTTCGCTGTAATGAAACTGACGTGATTGTTATAAAAATAAGAATTATTTTATTGCATATAAATGTTTCATAATAAGAACTTAATTCTCAGAAATACAAAAAAAATACATAAACAAAATACATATAATCAAATTATTTTCAGCACAAACGAAGAACAAATGACATGTTATTTCCTCTTCCGTCTCTTTGATGAATTGTTATAAATAATTCACTTTTTTTCAACAATTCTCACTCATAAGTTCAATAGGCAATATTAATAAAGGCATTAATGCATGAATAACCTCAAAACACATGCGTTCACTTGTAGTCCTTTTCATTGAAAAACATTGCCAGGGATTGCAGTAATCTAAACCATTATGAAATTTGTGTTACATCTGTTTTTTAACAAGGCCCTATGAAGAATAAAGGTATGCATCCTTTGGTGTTATCATTAGTTCTCATGAGTTTATGAGTGATTTTTATCACCTCACTAGGTCCAGAAAAAAATGTTCAGATAATTGTTATACGACTTTGATTGACAACGGGGATAGGAAGACGAGCGTTTGTGAGCAAATGCGATTTGTCTTCATTTATTTGATTTCGTATAGGTAATTCACCATTGATTTTGGAATTCATAATAAACAATAACTCCCGAGCTACAAAAACAAACAATGAAATCGAATAATTAAAAATGAGCTTAGAGAAATTCATTGGAAAATGGAGTGAACTCTAGAAATTGGCACGTTTTTTACTGCAGTGGTTGAGCAAATCGCAAATTCAGCAAGGAAGCACGTTTCCTGTTATGTAACTGATAATGGATTTATCTGACTTTAATAATTCGGTACTCGAATTGCGCACCAAACCAAGAAGACCCCTCTTTTAAAAAGAATGAACTGCGGACTAGGCTTAATTTTATATTACTAGGGTAAGGGTAATATAAATTAGGGAATAATAAATCATTGTCATGTTACTATTTATTATTTTAAATAAGAAAATTATAAGTTTTTACAGAAACTAATTTTGAATATGTTTAATAAACAACTAAACTACAATATTATATACTAGATGGGGTAGGAAGTATGTATAAAAGTGTTGATAATGTACTAAAACCAAAATGTCTTTATTTTATACATATAAGACAAACATTTCACGTAATTATATCTCTAGTAATTTCTTTAGGTTGATATTGACACTAAAATTTGTAAACAAATCTTGTTGCTTTCTCACTTTAGTATCGCGTATTCTAGGTTTCTTGGAGACAGATGGAAGTTTAATAATAGTATCTGTGTGAAACTGTCTTAACATGTTCAAAAGGTTGAATACTTATTGTTGGATGAGAAGGATGAAAATTTTCGTTAAATTTCGAATGGAAACTTCCGCAAGCATTCGTTGTTCTCTGGTTGCTGTCTGTCATTTCAGCAGACATTTAAGGAGGAAACATTGCATCTTCGCCAATATAAAAATCTACCAAGTAATCACGTTCATCGTTCGACATTTCTTCCATCAAATCAAATGAGAAACAATCTCCTACTTCACTTGGATTCAATAATGATAATCCAAAAATATATTGTAACCATTTCCGTATTACACTACTTTCATCTTTTTATTCCTTCGTTAAACCAATGCTTTGCAGTTTTCTAAACCAGGCTTGTCCCAAATGAAATCGCCATCCAATTATTTTTGATTAATTCCACGTTGCAATCACTGCGCTATGTATAGCTTGTTTAAAGTCTGCTGTAACTAGTTTAGGCTTAAGTTGCAAATTAATTTTATTGCACCTTTCGCAGAGAAGCATGACTTTGGCAAAAAGATTATGATATGTAAAAAAATAAGAAAGATTGCCTTCCAACTATGGCAAATTGCGATTTTCACGAAATTATGACGTGCTTTGTTGCACAACGCGGCAACTAGTATCAATTCTCAAGTCAAGACGAACTTCAGAATGATATTAATCATAAAACACAATTATCAACCTGATACCTGAAGCCACCGAATTTTCCTTGTCATAAATACCAAAATTTCTTTCATTGTATGAACATTTTTCATCCTACAATCAGCAAATTACGTGTTGGTTTTTTATAGTTGATTTCAAAAGATTGAGCTCAAATTTACTTGAAAGTTGAAGTACAATTGACAATTTTCAAGTTCAATAATAAGTAGAAATGGAAAGGATGTATTTGAATATTTTCAATATTTTCGAGCTGTGGTGAAAACTATGAGTATTACCAAATTTTTTTCTTCAAACTACACACAAAAAGTGCCTGAGGGATAATTACTTATTATCTATATATAATAATTATAACCCCGTATCCTCACAACCCTATTAACTAAATTGTTGTGCATTAGGTAAAACTCTTTTTGAAAATCACCGAAAAATGTCTTAAGTCTACAAACTTCCAAAGAACAATTGAAGAATAAATATAATCTCAAATACATCCATACTGTCAAATAATGAAAAGTTCGATAAACAGGTGCACTCTTTTTCAGCTTTTTTTATGCCAGTAACTAGACAGCAGTTTTGTATATTTTTTACTAGTACATAGCCATGGTCGCTTTCATCATCAAAGAAAAAACAAAGAATATGTGAACATACTTTACTTTACTTTAGGAAAATTAAACAGAATTTCATTTGATTTTTGTTCTACATAAAAATATTTCAATGGATCCATTTGTTTTACTCAAGTAAAAATCACAATTATCACAAAAAAATTTGTAATGCTGGTAGAATCATCGTCTACTGGAAGTTATTTTTCATAGATCTCATGAATATAAATTAAGATATGTCTGCTTCGAACCACAAATTTTAAGTAGTTTTAAGGCAATTTTTCCCTATTGTGCCTTCAAACCTAATCTATTTTGAATTACATCCCCATATCAAATTTAACCTTTCCGCGATTTGAAATGTGTTTTTCTGTAAGGTATTCGTTTCTAGCGATTCAAGGCATTAATTAAATTTTTCGTATATTTTGTTTTGTGACAATTCGTAAAACGTTGTTTCTACATCTCCTGTGCCGCCTCTGTTGAAGACATTGGAATAACCTACATATCACATAAATTTGGAAACTCTGAAAAGCTAGCCAAATAATGAAAGAGATGGTGTAAAAGCTGTTCATGAATTGTTTTTCAACTAGTAGTTAATTTCGGACTGATGTGTAATAGGAGTATTATCATAAATTAAAATTGGAAATTATTTATGAAGTCAAATCCCCCTCTCATGGATACTGTGAATCGAGTTTATTTCTAATTCTGGCGATATGCTGAAACTATGAATGTTCTGAGGCAATCTAATTCGGTATTGGTCCGCATCATGAGAGTTATCATCAAGAAAACCTGATTTCAAATCCATATTTCTCATCATCAAAGACTCTCAGGTTTACAAAAAATAAATTCAAATTTTTTTTTTTTTGCAAAATGCAATTTTACTGGACTAAGCCGGTAAATCGTGTTCTTCGAAATGTTCTTTTGGAATGCTTATTTCATGAATAATTAACACTAATATTGGACAAGTATTTGACAAATGTGTCATTGACAAACAATCGCTTGCTAGATTTTTGCACAACTTCCATACACTACCTCATGGATGGTGATTGAAAATGAAAGATACACGGCGAGGAAATATAGGTAGCATTTATGTTCTGTTCATTTGGAAAGCTAATATAAAAAATGTTGTCTTCAACACGTACGCAAATGACTTTAGCGGACATCATCTTCAACATTCCGATTCGTTCGCTAAAGCCTAACTTTGCGAACTTGTTAAAGTTTTACCAATATCAATTGCAAATCCTGTGAACAGCAGTGGCGGAGATAACTAATTTCATTTAGATATTTTAAGATTTTAAAAATACTTCATAAATAATGAAAAATGAAAAAAAAATAAAGACAAGCTTTTGTTTATACAAATGCATTAAGAAAGAAAAATAATTTCTTTCATTGTTTGATGTAGGTTATTATTATATCCTAAAACGTATTTCGATCGGCACACACCAAGATCACAGACGCTACTGGTTTTTAATCTTTCAGAGCTATTAAAACACAAATATAACGCGTGATTTATGACCTCCCGTCGTATAGACACACCCCCAAGCATTGATGTCCGACTTGATTGGCCCAGACGAATCGGTTGTAGAACAGACAACTGTCACTCGAGTCCACGTGGACCAGCGGGCTCTTTGTGTCGACGGAGACTGTATACAAGCAGTACAGATTATTTTTTGTTCCGTTTCTTCGCATATACGCTCGTGTTAGCGAAGTGACTTTTTATTTGCTCCCTGTAGAAACAGCTTCTGCAATTGATATTGGATGGACTATACATAAACTACTATTTCCAGCGACCTTGTATCAACGAGTCTGTTTAATGTACACGAAATTGATCGTTAATAACCCCTATTGAAGAACAATTTCTCTATTAATGCATGATTGTATATATGCTTACATATAGTAAGACTAAAAAAATCTATAAAAAGAATTACATCAGTAAAGTATTTAAAATTTAAAATCAAGAAGAATTCACATGAATATATATCTTACATGAATATAGAACTAATATTGTCTTCCTCCTAAACAACATTGGGTTGATTTCTGATGTGTTCAATTAGTTTGTGTTTAAACATTGTTACTGACCTTGCATTTTTTATCATTTGTGGAAGTCTATTATAAGATTCTAAACCTTTAAAGAACAGAGAATTCATGGCCATTTTCAGATTTGTTCTATTTATATGGAAATCTACCCTATTTCTAGTGGCATAATTGTGGATGTTCTGATTCAAAATAACAAATTCGTTAAAATACTCAGGTTGACCTCCCTGGGTTATCTTGAAGATGAATGTCACAGTCATATATATAATACAATCTGTTCGTAACTGGTAACCATTTCAGTGCATCCAGCATTAAATCTATAGGTGTTAATTTATTACATCCCAGAATTATCCTCATCCCTCTATTTTGCATTTTTTGTAATTGAGATGTTTCATTCAAATTGAGTAAGTATAATAATGAGATGCAATAATCAAAATGTGGTTGAATGATGCAATTATAGCAAGTAATTCGAGAGTTTATGGAGAGTTGACTAGATATTCTTGAAAAGAAAAACATTTTTTTTGATATTTTATTTTTGATGTACTGGGCATGCTTATGAAAATTCAGATTATTATCTACAATGAACCCTAGGTATTTGAATTCAGTTATAATTTGTAGTTTAGTATTTTCTATTTTTATTTCGATGTCATTAATGTTTATTTGATCATATTTATAATTATTCGCTATTATCATTGCATTCGTTTTTTGAGCATTCAATTTCAGTTTGTTCATTTTCAAAAATGTTTCCGATATTTTCAATGTATTATTCATTTTTGTAATAGCTGTATTTAGATCGATATCATTTTCAGAAATTAGTGTGTCATCTGCAAATAGGCTTATGAATCCACACTCTGTATTACTCAAGCCTATGTCATTCAAATACAAAATGAATAAGAGCGGCTCCAACCCACTGCTCTGCGGTACTCCCGATTGAATTGTTATTTCCTCAGAAACTGAATCACCCACTTTGGTAATAACCTATTAATGGTCGATTTTTCTATTAATACATCATTGTGGTATAGGCAACTAAACATACACGAATTCGAATATTATTCAAATGTCAAATCATATCACCTTCGCGCTGTCTAATTTATGTATTTTAAAATCGATCGATCGATCATTAATCGTCACCATTAATACACTAGTTGATTAAATTACTATTAATTAACGCTTTTTGCCTCACATTTTCGGCTTCACCGAGATTGAACATTTTAGGTTTATTCAATTATCACTTAATTCTAATTGAAGCGGATTTTTTCTATAAGAGCTGATAGCGCGGCCATGCGCAAAGGTAGATTTCAGAATGTATTCATTGATTCTGAAGTTGACATATCAAGGGATACAAACAACATATCTATTTTTGTGTAAACCGTGAACTCAACGATCAAAAGTTGTAGGTTTCAAATTTTCCCTAAACCTACCGGATAGTTGTATGTAATCTAACTCAAATCAAAGTTTTTGAATTGACGCGGCTGATACTTGATGAAAATCCATATTAAAGCAAACAAAACTACATTCCCTTTGCTAGATGATTCTCATTATTGTATTTGCAAAACCACGACACGTGTTTCGCTATACAATAGCTGCTTCAGGTGGAGATAATACTGAGTATCTCAATAATATATCAGAAAGTTAAAAATTCAGACCTACAACACTTCTGAAAATATAAAAGTCCATTCATTCGTTAAATAAAAGCACACATGAATGTAAACACTCCTTACTTGGGTTTCAGTCTCTATATTAATTCACTTCGAAAAATAATAACCAATAGTAATAATAATAATAATACTAGATAGATCACTAGAAAGCAAATTCACAAAATTCCTCTATAGTCTACGGATTCTAGAACTAGTTACTCACTTGTCGTCAAAGGGAAAGAAATGTACTCTCATATGGATCCCCAGCCACTGTAACATCCTAGGCTATAAGAAGGCAGATATAGCAGCAAAACATGCAACTCTCTCCCCAGAAGATGAAGGCATTCCTATCCCATATCTGGACATTAGAATAGCCATCAAATAAATAATTAACAAAGAAAGCATGACAAGACCGATGGTCGGCACAAGACACCCTGTTGAATAATATAAAACCAGATATTAAGGTAGTTCCCCACGAGACAGTTTAATTAGGAAATTATTTTCGACGGAATCGAAAAATTTCAAAGGACTTTTCGATTTGAAACGCGAAAAAAATTTTTTTTTGAAAGGGGGCACTTGCCCCCCCAATCGACTCTAGAAAATTTCTTCATTGCAGAAAGTTGGCGACTCAAAAAATTAATGTCCCCGAAAAGCGCAGCAAAAAAAACATTTCAGACCCGGCCCCTCCCCCTCAAATTCAGCCGAACTAAATTAAAATAATATTTTTAATTTGGGTCTATGTTACGAAATTCTGATACATATGTGCAAGACTTCTATGCTCAATTACATATTACCAATGTAGTAATCAGCTCTACCAGTAGCTGTTTCTCATCATCGACCTAGATCATTGATGAGGTCATTATCAACCACTAGCGCAAGAAAATCAATTCATTTTATTACCAAATTTTTTACAATAATTACTGTCAGAGTCAAACGGCTAAAAGTCATCTTTAGCTTCTACCGTATTTATCTAATATATAAAATTCTCGTGAAACGGTGTTTGTAATTAAACTCCTCCGAAATGGCTAGACCGATTCTCATGAAATTTTGTGTGCATATCGGTTAGGTCTGCGAATCGGACAACATCTATTTTTCATCCCCCTAAATGTTAAGGGTGGTCCACCCCTTAATTTTTTTTTTCAGATAAAAACTTTTTTTTTATTTTTTTATGATACAGCATTCAAAAATACATACAACCCTAAATTTTCACCCGTCTACGATCAACCCCTATGTTTGTTTTTATTTCATCCACAGATCCGCAATAGGGTTGCAAGATGGCAATCGAATATAATAATTGTAGTACGATAAATTGAGAACGGGAATAACGGGATAACGAAAAAACGGGAAAACGGGATAACAGGAAAACGGGATAACAGGAAAACGGGATAACGGGAATAAAGGGCTAACGAAAAAACGGGAAAACGGGATGAAATGATAAGGGGAAAACGGGATAACGGGATAGTGAAAAAATGGGATAACAGGAAAACGGGAAACGGATAACGAAAAAAACGGGATGATGGGATGACAGGATAAGGGGATAACAGGATAACGGGATAAAGAAAAAACGGGATAACAGTAAAATGGGATAACGGGAATAACGGGATAACAAAAAAACGGGATAATGGGATGACAGGATAAGGGGATAACGGGAAAACGGGATAATGGGATAAAGAAAAAACGGGATAACAGGAAAACGGGATAACGGGACAACAGGAAGCGAAAGGAGTCAAAAGCATAGTCTAGATGGAACAACATAAAGGAAAACATAAAAAAAAAGAAATTCTACGCGGACGAGAGTTTTCGGGAAAAACATTTTAGGGAACATAGTAATGTGGACAGGACAACGTCTGTCGGGTCAGCTAGTAATTTATAATAAGACATTAGTTGAAATTTTTGAACTCTGAAGCAGTTAAGTGTGAATAGTTTTCTATTTACTTTCACAAATCAAACTGCTAACATACCTATTTGATTTCTTGACCACAACGTACCTAGTTACATACTAATTCAACATCCTTTCGGTTCGATTTTTTCGGCGCGATTCCACAAATTAAATTCTCAATCGAAGAGATGTCCAAAATGGAAGTTGGGGAGAACTAGAGAGAACACTATCTACTCAAATTCATATCGGTCTGTGTATATTAGCAATAATTGTATAGTCGCCATCTAGCGCAGATTCATTGCTATTTACCTGTAAACTACAGATAAATGAATTTTTTGCTGTTGTAGTTTTGGAGATACGGGGGCGATTTATATCTCAAAATACTGTAAAAATAGTTTTGAAATACGTATTTTTCAAATGATCGTTCACATTACCAATAAAGAAAAAAAATCGGGTACCAAACTTTCCCCTCCAAAATTTCCGGTAACCACTGTCATAATCTCAAATGTTATTTTCTAAGTGAAAAAGTATCTGAGTAAGTTGGCTGTGATTTCAATTTCTGAACGAACTGTGAAGTGTATCATCACTTTCCTCTGCATTTTCTAGGGTTTTCTCTCACCTAGAAGTAAAAATAATTATTTTGTACGTTACTGAACTCTTTGAACTTTGAATATTTAAATGATGAAATTTTGACAGTGTATATTACTGACAAAATTTCTACATTCCCATATTCACAATTTTGTCAGTAATGTACCGTAAAAAGATGTTTTGCTCAGATAATTCACAATCTCTATAATAAAAATGAATCTTGATTTTTTGTGAGCGCAAAACGTGAGAACGGCTGAACCGATTTGGCAATTTTTTTTTACTGTTCAGAAATTGGAAAATTTGGCGAAGAAAAAGACTATCGAATCATTTATTACCAAAGAGGAATTAGCTCAGCGGTTACACTGTCGCCTGCCAAGCAGAAGGCCACAGGAACGAATCCCGGTCAGGATAACATTTTTTTATTTTATAAAAACAACGGGTGGACCTATTTGGCTAATTGTTTTTTTGAATATTCGTGATACTCCGAATAAGGTTTTTTAGGGAAAGAAAGGATTTTTAGAAAAGTTATTGCGACATTTTTTTGTCCTGGATAATATAATAATAAAATATAATAAAAATTAATGTCTGTTTGTGTTGGTAAGCTCAATACTTGAGAACGGCTGGACCGATTTGGCTGATTTTTTTCGGGAAAACGGGATAGCGAACGGAAAAACCTGATAACGGGATAACGAGATAACAGGAAAACTGGATTACGGTAAAACAGAATAACGGTAAAACAGGATAATGGGAAAAAGGGATAACGGGCTAGCGAAAAAACGGGATAACTGGAAAATGGGTTAACGGGATTACGGGAAAACGGGATAACTCGGAAACGGGAAGCGGGCAGAGTCAAAAATAAATTCTTCGCGGACGAGAGTTTTCAGGAATTTTTTTTTAGGGAGTATAGAAAACATATTGAAAAACATACTTTCTTTAGTAACGTTTCCAGATACACTTATGCAAGGGCGGATCTAAGCAACTTTTCTGTAGGGGGAGGGGTACATTCTTTCAAAGTACATATTGTAAAACACGAAACATAAAAACGATTGAATCATTTATCAATAATCGTTTTTTAACATAAATTAATATATTTCGAGCAAACGAAATATGTCTCTGCTACATTCAAAGACTAAATACATTTTAAACCAAACTAACAATTAAAAAAATGGCCATTAACTTTGGTATACAGTTAAAAAATATATTCGAAACTGAAAAATAAATCATTAATAAATTCAGTAAAAAACGATATAGGAACACTAACTAAAATCGTAATTCTAGAGGCAAATTTAAACCATATTAGTGAGACAAAATTTCAATAAAAAAGTACAATAAACAAAACGCACAATAAACTAACATTACATTGATTTCTCCCCTGACACCTGATACTTATTACACTTATTCTTTGTTTCTCTGGTTGTCTGCATCCAAAATACATTATAATACTGTATTTAAGTAATCACTAGTAAATATAATTTTTTTGCAAAATAAGTACTTGTTACAAACATACAACACATTAAATTACTTCCCAAAATCAAATTCAGAAATTTACGGAAACTGTGAAGGACAGGACGTATTATCGTTAAGAAACAAACAATGGCGGTGGCCTTGAAGTGACTAAATCAGCACAGAGCGCTCACCTCGGAGGGCGGGCAGTCAGTCACAGGAGGAATGCTATAATAGCTAGAAAACAAGGATATTTTTTAATTATTATAGTATTTTTTTGTTAATGGATCTCTGGTGGGGGGGGGGAGAGTAATTAACCCCATTACCCCTTCATAGATCCACCGCCCTTGCACTTATGTTCCCTTTCTTCAATAATTCTTAATCGAAGTTAATTGGTATCGGGGCCAATAAACTAATTTGTCTTTTTAAAATAGATAAGAGCTTATTATTTTTACTTCTAAAAAAATATAGAACACTGTACTACCACCTCCCCAAAAAACATGTATACTATATCATCACTTATCTCCCACCTTTCAATTATGGTGTTTGAAACTATTCCAACTGTTGTTTTTTTTTCAGTGACCAAAGATAAGGATAAACTGCAGAACATCAAAGATGCTATGGAAATATTCGAGAGCTGGCTACGAAATTTCGAGCTGAACAACTTGTCCAAAGAAAATAGAGCTTATCTGCCTCTAACATCAATAGAAGCCCTGCTCCCCCTCAAAGACAAGTACAAAATAGAAAACAAACGATCAGAGGCATTCCTGGAAGCCTACAAGCAGAAAGCAAAAGGTGAATACAAAAGTCTCAGAACCGTATCAAGTGGTGAAGATGAGCCTACCTGGGACATCGTGCGGAACACAGAGTTGAAAAAACTTCTGAAAGCTATCGGAGATGATAATCCTGAAATGTGGAAGGATGATCTCCCAACGAAGGAACACATGGAAATTATACTGTGGGCATACAGCCCAGATGCTAGTAAAATAAAAAAGAACGTATCCACGTATGAGGAAAAACTAGGTAGTAAAAAAGAATCCGAAGATGAAGAAATGGATACGGACGAAGAAGATGAAAAGAAGGAAAAGAAGGAAAAGAAGAAAAGCGAAAAAAATGAGAAAGAAAAGAAACGCGAAAAAGGAAGTAAGAGAAAGTCATCTGGAGAGAGTTCAGAAGACGATGATGAGTCTCCTAAGAAAAAGAACAAAGGAAGTTCCTAAACCACATTTTATTCCAAAAGAATTAAAATTGAAACTTGGGTTCTTATAATGAATATTTTTTTATTTTTCTAATTTGAGTATACTTTCCTTTGATGAAAATTATAATTTAATGTTTTGTTGTATTTAATAAATTCTATAACAAAATGTAATTTTTTATTAGATAATTTTATTAATTTATTAATTTTTCAAAAGGTGTTTTTAAATATGCTATTTAAAATTATTAAAAACATTTTTTTGTGATACTTGTCAAATTATACCACACTTGATAAATGTAGTTATAAAAACGAGTACACAATTTATCCCCTAAATGTTAGGTTGACTCAAAATGAGAGTTCTAGTAAAGACGTGAGAAGGGCTGGACCGATTTGGCAATCAATTTCTAAATGTTCGTAATAGCCCGAGGATGGTTGATACAGAAAAAAATTTAGGAAAGTTGCCCGGAAATTGGCAAATTCGGGTATATAAGAAATTTGGCGAAGAAAAAGACTGGAGTCATTTATTACCAAATAGGAATTAGCTCAGGGGTTACACTATCGCCTACCAAGCAGACGGTCACGGGAACGAATCCCGGTCGGGGTAATTTTTTTTTTATTTTATAAAAACAACGGCTGGATCGAAATGGCTAATTGTTTTTTGGATGTTTGTAATACTCCGAATAAGGTTTTTAGGGAAAGGATTTTTAGAAAAGTTATTGGAAATTTATTTATTCCGGAAAAGTTTTCAGGTATAATAAAAATGAATGTCTGTTTGTGTTGGTATGCTCATAAATTGAGAACGGCTGAACTGATTTGGCTAATTTATTTCGGGAAAACGGGATAACGAAAGGAATAACGGGATAACGAAAAAACAGGATAACGGGAAAACGAGATAACAGGAAAACGGGATAACGAGAAAACGGGATAATGGGAAAACTGGATAACGGAAAAACGGGGCAACTGGAAATGGGATAACGGGAAAAGAGATAACGGGATAACTCGGTAACGAGATAAGGAAAAAACGGGATAAAGGGAAAAGGAGATAACGGGATGCTTCTTCAGATGAAATCTGGTTCGGATGAACGCCTCACCTTATCATAAATTTGTCCATGACAGACAACGTGAAACAAAAGTGTCTTCTTTGACAAGGTCAAAGAACTTTCGTGAACCCGGACAAAAACGTACAAAACCAAGGAAACTTCCACTGAAATCGAAAATGAAGTATTAATAGTGGACAAGAGATAGTCAACCTTCATGTCATTCAAATGCAAATTAGATCGACCTTCCCTCATCCTTTTTCCTAATTCAATATTTTTTCCCTCGACTTCGTATTAACGAGTCCGTTTAGACTACATGAAATCGATCGTTAATGACCCCTACTAACCTTCAATTTATCGTTTAATGCATCATTATGAGATATGCAACCAAACATACACCAAAATCGACCATTAATAAATATAATATTATGTATTAATAAACACAACGAGCTAGGGTTGCCGCCTAATATCCTGGCAAGGCTATATTTGATTAAAAATTATTAATATTTTTTTTCGATGGTTACGTACATAAAACACCAAAGTAAGGTTGCTCGCCTTTTTCCCTAATAGCGGGTTGCCAGATGTACAGGTGGACTGGTATTAGTAATTTACCCTCATCATTTTTCCTAATAATTTTTTTATGAAAATGTAGGTATAGTACTGCAATACATCTAAGAGATTCATCATTATTCATTACTGATAAGGCTAAGTGCTCGACCGACCGCAAGCAGGGACGTACTCGATACAATGAAATTTTCAGACAAGATGATATGTTTAATTGACGGCTTGTCCTAATTATTTTAAGAAAATTAGTTTATAACATAATCCAAATCTAATATAAAAAGGTTAAACATCAATCAAATCAGTCATAACTATCAAATTACGTGGCAAATTTTAGTTCGCGCATTAAAATGTAATATAGGAGTTAATTTACGTATTTTCAAATCGGTACCTGGAATCCTCAGCTCTTTTTCTATTGATTTTCACAACTCGAACAATAGGCCCTGATTACGGTTGATTTGACTTTACCTGAAAAATTTTCGAAGATATTTTCTTTCAAAATCTCCTTGAGGTTTTTCTTTATGGATTGGATCAATCTTCCCCACACCCCACCCATGTGCGGATCTGAAGGGGGATTAAAAGTACATTTAGTTTTTTTCAATGTACAGAATGCTTTGATTTCTTGATTTAATCTCCGAAGATTTCAGCCAACCTCTTTTCAGCACCTTTGAAATTAAGTTCATTGTCGGTGTACATTTCCTCTGGAAATCCTCTTCGGCAACCAAATTGTCTAAATACATGAATGAACTCATTAGTGATCAGGTCGTGTGCCATTTCTAGGTGAACTGATCGGCTTACCATACAGGTGAATAAAACTCCATACCTCGTTTCGTGAGATCTTTTTTCGGTCACTTCAATGGGCCCAAAATAATCTACACCAATTTTGATGAACGGCAATTGACCCATAATTGGAACAACTGGAGAACTCCTTCTATTTTTGCAAACTTGACAATTCGCCCAACAACTTCTAACTGCTTGTCGAATTCTGATAATACAATACTTCCGTCGAAGATTGTTAATAACAATTTCTTGGCCGTGGTGGTTGACAAGTTCATGATGATATTTGATGATAAGCCTGGTTATTTCATGTTTTGGGTTCAATATGATAGGTTTTTTCACATATAATCACATAGAGGTGTATTGTTTATCCTTCCTCCATGTTTCAATAATAATCCATCTGTCTCGTCGTAAAAACAATCAAGAGCGTACAATTCATTTGAAAATTTCAGTTCTCTTTTTGATTTCAGAGTGCAAATTTCTTCAGAATACGATTCTAATTGTACCTTCTTCAGTAAATAAATTTCAGATTTTTCCAGTTCAGATGGATCAGTTCATCACTTCTTCTTCTTCTTGAAGTATTTCAGATTTTGTATATCGGCTTTTGTTTCAATTTGAACACAAACGAAGTCTTTACGAATTTCGAATTCTTCTTCATTGACAATTGTAGAAGTTTTTTCATGAGACCATTGATTGGACGATTGCCATAAAAATTCGGGACCATTAATCCATCTACTAGATCTTGAAAAGTCAGTCTGACCATAGCTTTTTGTTGCTTCATCAGCGATATTATCTCTGTATTTCACATATCTCACACATTCAAGAACGTTGGTAAGTTCTTGGATTTCACCAAGACGTTGTGCCACAAACATTTCGAATCGCCTTGCTTCAGAACGAATCCAAGACAGGACGGTATGCGTTTTCGGATGCATCAGTAAAAATATGTAGCTGAAGGGTACTCGAATGTCTATCCATCGGGCAGTATTGTCGGGGAAGTTTGAACTGAATAATATTTTTCAGATCATCAATCCATTTTGCCAATTTCTATACGGGGTTTCAGGAATTTCATCATCCCAGTCTATTCCACTTCGCCATATATCTTGAAGTAGTATTTTTCCCTGAATTATGAAATTTGCAAGGAATCCGAGTGGATCAAAAACCGACATCACTACTTTTAAAACGTCTCTTTTTGTCGGTTGTCTTTTATTTTCCAATATATCCTTATCTACTTTATGGAAGTTGGTTTTAAAAGTGAGGGTGTCTTCTTTAGGATCCCATCATACACCGATTATTCATTAAATTGATATTTCAGAATGATTGTCGATTATTTTTTGACAATCTTCCAAAATATTTTCATCCAATTGTCTCAGTAAACGTGAATCACTAACAATCCAATTACAAATCATAAAACCTCCTTTATTATGTACAAAACATGCATCACGATCAATGTACCCTCCACCCAAGTAATCATCCATGTAGTGAGAATCGATTATTGCTTTAGCAGCATCTGGATACTGATGGCTGAAGAAACGGGCATTTCTGTTCTCAGCTTTTTGTGCCAGGCATGGACCACAAGTAGATCCGAAGAAAACTACATTAATTTCGTAGACATCTGGTTCCATTTGCCATTCCATACCCATGTATAATATTCTTTGGGACATTCGATCTTCCTTTCTTACCTTCACTTGTAAAAACATTTCTTTGATATCAGCAGTGAAGGCAAATTTTTTCGTCCGGAAATTGAGGAGAATTGTTTGCAACAAGTTATACAAGTCAGGTCCTGTCAATGAACAATCATTTGGGCTTACCTGATGATATTTTGCTGATGCATCGAAAACTACTCTCAATTTCGCGGGTTTATTCGGATTCGTAACTCCAAATTGAGGGAGGTACCAAATCTTCGTGGAAGGAATATGGATATATTCTGGAGAAATTTTCGAAATATAACCTTTTTCTTCCATGTCCTGTATTTTCCTCACAGAATTTTCCGCAAACGATTTGTCTTTGTCCATTCTTCTTTCGATGGCTAGCAGTCTCCTCAAGATATTTTTCTTACTTTCGGGAAGAAACACATCTACTTTCCAAAGAAGCCCGGTTTCATACCTATCACCCATACTCTTCAGTGTAGTATCAAGAATTTGTTCAGCACGACGATCTTCCTTATACATTGACTTATCCAATTCATGGCATGTTTCGATTTTCCAGTGTTCTTTTACAAGGTCATGTAAAATGTCGAGGTCGTCCTTCACCTTATGACCAATGAAACAAACAAACCGTCTTGTACACTTCCATTATTCACTTTGAAATTCCCATGGATGACCCAACCGAGAGGTGTTTTGCAGGCAGCAGGACCATGCCACGGCCCAGAAATAATTTTTAAACTCACGAGCAGTTGCCAGTTGTCCTGTCCAATCAATAATTTAGGTTGCGCGTCAATCAAAGATGTGAAGTCATTGCTAAATCTAAATTCGTTGTATAAAATAAGTTCAATACATAATTATTCTTACGCTTATCGCTATTCTTATTCTTATCGCTATTGCTTAAAAAAGTTGACTAAATCCACCTTAGCACTACTCAATTTATGATAAGTTACCTTGGGTTTTGTAGATTTCTTCAACTTCGGTTTGCCTTGCTCATGGGAGTTCTCCCGTCATCCATTTTTGGACATCTGGACCTTCACTTACCACTGACTCTTTGTACCGATTTGACCCAGTTTCATCCTGATCCGTGTCGGATGATTCCGTTTCCATCTGAAGATCTAAAATTTCTTGTTGTCTCTTCAAAACTTCTTGTTCCAGTTCTTTCTTCTTTATTTCTACGCCCATCTAAATTTCTTTCGTTTTCTTGATGACAAATAACTTCTTTTCGAGTCTACCTTGCTTCTATGTCTAGAATGACCATATTCAGAGTTATTCTTCTCGCTGTCGACATTCAAAGATTCTCTGGCAGATGTCTTGTCTTCTAAATTATTGGCTACCATCGATCTCTTAGAAGAAACTTCCTCTTGGTTATGATCAGATCTTCTCGTGTCTCCTGCCGCTTGCATAGCTTTTTCGGCAAGTCTTTCACTCTTCCGTATTCTTGACATTACTGTTTGTACTAAAGTGCTGTTCTCTAAAGGCGATGAAGGACCATATGATTTCACTTTACCTGGAAGAATGCTTATTTTATGGAAATATATGGTCTCGAAAAACCATATGATTTAACTTTACCTGGAAGAATGCTTATTTTATGAAAATATCTGGTCTCGAAGAACGAAAATGAAATTATATTTCTTCTTGTCAAAAATTGTCAATATATTTATTTCTTAAACAACAACAAAATCACAGTCAACTATTCTCATGCAGTTAAATAAAATAGGAACATATACAGTGCGAATAATATATAAAATTCCAACAACGGTATCAGATTACCATTTATAATGAGTCTCTTAGATGTCTGGTAGTAGTATAATTTCATTGCAAACACGGTGGTATAGGGTTGCCTTTGTAAAAGTTGGCAGCTCTTAGGATTGCCGCGATTTAAAGTGTGAATATCTACCACACACAGAGGGTGCGAGGGTGGACCGAGACGCTAGGCACTTCACTTCAAGTCGAGACTCGACCACGTTCATATATGTATTAAGTACCCTCTTTACAGTAGCCAGACTTTTCTATTCATTGTTATTTCTTCCGTTTTAAATAAACCAGTGCTCAATAATTTCTACAACATACAGTCCACCAATACAATCAACTTCATGGTCCTTCGAGCCGGATACTCAAGAAAATCAAGAAATTGCGATAATTATCCGCATGTGGCGGCAATACGGTCTGATTCGTGTGCCGCCAACAAGTGCTTGTTTGGATTTTTGGATTTTTGAAAGCCGGGCAATCGTCCAACCAAAGAGACGACCCGTAGCACCAAAGAGACGAGCAAGGTTCAGCAGGTCCACGCCGTATTCTGATAAGGCAACAAGCAGTGAGTCTTTCTATCCTTTCATATACTCTCCTATTCCCAATAAAATTGCCTCTATTTAGTCTATTTTACATATATATCTATTTTCAAAAAGTCCTATAATGGCTGAGTTAGACAAATTAAAGCGAAAACGTAAGGTGATAGATGGTTTGTTAACTTCATTCAACAAGCGTTTAGACAATACAATAAACAAGCAAGAACTAACAGATCTCGAAATTGCTATTTTTCGGGACAGGTTAAAAAACACTTTGGAATTACTTAACGAATTCAATAATGTGCAGAACGAAATAGAAATGATGTGCGCATTAGATTTGCTGTCCGAGAAAAGGGAGGCTTTCGAAGAAAAATACTATGAATTGACAACAAGGCTAAACTATTTTTGAAAAAATATGACATTTCGGTAGGTGTAAAGTTGCCAGATATTCTGTTACCTAAATTCAACGGCAATTTTGAAGAGGACAACTATTCAGTAGCGTGGGGTACCTTGTGTGAAAGATTTAATAACACAAAAAAGTTATTACATGATCATTTAGGCGCATTGTTGTTTTTTGAACCTATTCACAGGGGTTCAGGCGAAAAATTACACAATTAGCTGTACAATATCTCGAGACACTTAGGCGCTATAGAGCACGCGATAAATACAAGCGATACATTTTTAAACTTAACTATAACGGAAGAAACCATTATGTCAAACAAAATCCGTCTACATGCGCTAATTGTCTGAGAGAGGGACAGCCTTAAAGTAAATGTAGAATAGGTCCATGTATAAGATGCAAGTCTCGCCATAACTCTGTTTTACATGACGATATCAGAATGAACCACTGATGACAATCCAGCGCGAATGTTCTAACAGAGGCGCGCTCCAATGTTCGATAGGGCATACAATTTGTCCACTGCCGCGTATTAATATCGGACAACTTTGGAATTTCACTCGGTAAGACTCTTCTGGACTGCGGCTCTCAAACATCTTTTATTACGGAGCAGCTAGAAAGAAAGTTGAACGTTATCAGCCATGCCACCAATCTTGCCATATACGGTATAACAAACAATATTTCATCGGTGAAAAGAAAATACAACGTTGCGCTTTAAATCACAAGTCAATCAGTTCTCGATCGATTTAACTTGCTATATCTTACCAGAAATAACTAGCCGCATGCCTAGCATTCCCATGAAGGCAGAAATTCTGAAAATTCCATATCATATTGTATTAGCTGATCCGGAATTCCATAAGCCCGGTCCCGTCGATATGTTAATCGAGAATGATCTATTTTTGCAGCTCCTAGGTACCGATAAAACCATCTTAGGCAAGTGCGGTCCATATCTTCAGGAAACTAAGCTCGGATGGATAGTTTCCGGGCCCACTTGGCGTAAGGCAACCCAAAAACAGCCTCGTGTAACTTCAGACAAAATCGAGAACTACTTCAAGCACTCACAAAATTTTGGGAAGTTGAGGAAATGTCCATCAGATGGCTTTTTTGTGAAAGGGTATCGCGTAAACTACAATTAGAAGTCCTGATGAGCGATTTATGGTCAATATGCCACTTAAACAAGAACCTGCAATTCTGGGAGAATCAAGGTCTCAAGCGCAACTCCGATTTCTAGCTTTAGAAAAACGTTTATTCAGAAACGAAAGGCTACGGAGTATGTATAATGACTTCATGAGCGAATATATTGATTTTAACCATATGTCAATAGACGTCAGCCCAATTATTGGTCAAGAATACTATATCCCTCACCATAGCGTGCTAAAAGAGTCCAGTCTCACTACAAAGCTGCGAGTAGTTTTCGACGCCTCGGCTCCAACTAATAATGGCATATCCTTGAATAATATTCAAGCTATAGGGCCAGTTTTACAGAATGAATTATTTTCCATAATTTTGAGATTTTGTCAATATCAATATGTCATATCCGCCGATATAGCGAAATTGTACCGACAGGTTTTGATAAACCCAATGCAGCGACCACTACAGCGGATACTATGGCGCGATAGTTCGCCAATGGAACTATGCACGTACGAGCTTAACACCGTTACTTACGGTCAAGCTTCGGCTAGCTTTCTTGCTATTAGATAGTGTATAATCAGGCAAGATTTTCACGTAGATGACTTGCTCACGGGCGCCGAGATGCGCAGCGAATATGCCGCGAGGTTTCTGATGCTCTAAACGGCGGTTGTTTCGAGCTCCGTAAATGGTACTCCAACTCATCCGAAGTTTTACAGCATATTGCTCATTCTAACCTAGCTCGCGATACTCTCGAATTCTCCAAAGATGATAGAACTAAAACATTAGGCTTGACATGGACATGTCAAAACGAGAACTTAATGTACAATATTCATATTAATTATAAGGATCAAGATTTTACAAAAAGAACCATCTTGTCCGTTGTGTCGAAAATATTCGATCCACTAGGATTACTAAGTCCTTGTATAATTTTAACCAAAATTCTATTGCAGGAGCTGTGGTCAACCAAGGTATCTTGGGACCATCCTATGCCCGATTCTATAAAATACACTTGAATACCCTAACTACATCGCGACACGCTATAATACAAAATTGTATAAGGGTCGAACTACATGGGTTTTGCGATTCGTCAGAGGGAGCCTACGGTGCCTGCGTCTATTTGCACAGTTTGGACAAAGTTGGCAATATACGCGTCATGTTACTAAGTGCTAAATCCAAGGTGGCGCCACTGAAGACTATCAACATACCAAGACTAGAACTTTGCAGCGCATTATTATTATCACGCCTAACAGACAAGGTCGAAAGTTCGATGAATTTGCAATTTGAGCAATGCTTCCTTTGGTCCGACTCAACTAGCACCTTAGCTTGGATCAAAACCAGCCCGAACTTACTAAAAACATTTACAGGGAACCGAGTCTCTGAAATCCAAACATTGACACAAAACTGTCAATGGAAATATGTTCCGACCAAAGAAAATCATGCTGACATAGTCTCCAGAGGTTTGTTAGGGTACGAAAGGTCCATACTGGCTTTCAGGCGATCAATCAAAATGGCCAAACGAACAATCCGAAGCCGGTAGCGTGCCAGAGTTAAAGTCTCAAGCGTATTTGGTAGGCCAATTCGAAAGCACTTTAGACTTTCCATTCGAAAAATTCTCGAGTTTCAATAAATTGCGCAATGTTATCGCTTATATAATAATAATAAGCTTCATTCACGTTATTTAGATTAAATATACAGAAAAAATGTGCTAAAAAAATATCGTGAGTAAAGAAAGAAGAGTGATAAGTGCTAAAGCACTTGATTCACAAATATTCAAAAAATAACAAATGGTATAAAAATAATATCTAAGCAGAAGTATGAGATTTTTATATAATGAATAATAGTAATATGTAAAAGTAAATAAGACAATCAGTCACACACCTATACACGCATATACATATAGTAAAGTTAAAATGTTCATTATGATTCAGTGTAAAATTATGAAAAAGCAGATATGTGAGCTGGGTACAGTACATAGATAAAATGGGTTAAAGTCAGAAATAAGTATAAAAGTAAACAATAGAAAATTAAGAACAATATAGTATGGTGTATAAAACATTTAAGTGAAATTATAAAAAATCTGTGCAAAGTAGTGATAATCAAATGACACAATCAGTCACCCACCTATACACACATATACATATTATAAATGTAAAAAGTTCGTTGTGAATCAATATAATATTATAAACAAGCATATTTTTATATTACTTATCGAATAATTTTTTCAAAATTTTTTTTTCAATGCCTCTTAAGTGATATGCATGAACGAGTTTGTAGCAGTGTTAGGATCATTTGTTGAGAGTACTGCAGCCCAGGATATGTTTCTGTATGTTTCATGAAGTTTTTTTGTATTAATAAATTTTGTGAATTCGTTTTTGTTTTCTTTGTAATTTATGTTTTTCGTAACAATTTGCAGTTGGTTGCGTAATGGTCTGTAACAGATGTTTCAAGGATTATTGGAATGATTCTTTCGTGAATGTCTACTGCAGATTTCATGAAGATATGATCAATGCTGGAGCGGCTGTTTGCCTGGACTCTCGTTGGTTCATTAATTGTTGAGATATACCCATATTCGTTCAGGACATTGAGATATTCGGAACAAACATTCTCTTTCGGGTCTGACGAATCAATATTGAGGTCTCCTGTGAATAAACATAAATCAACTGAATTTTCTTCGTTAATTTCGAGAAACTGATTCATGTTATTGATAAATTCTTTGGGATCTGAATCGGGGGATCTATAGACAGATGTGACAAGTACACTTCCTTTATCATTGGAGTGAATCTTTATTTGTATGGCTTTGATTTTTTTATGGATTTCTGATATTTTATATGTATATTCCAATGATGATTTTATATATGCAACAACACCGTCATTTTGATTGAATTTACTCTCGTTATATATCATATTAAATCCATCAATGTTAAATAAGCTCTGGTCTATAAAATTCCAAGTTTCTGTAAGAATCAGACAGTCAAAATTCACATTCAGATTCTGTAAAACTATTTTGAATTGGTCCAAGTTTTTGTTTATGCTACGTATGTTCATATTTAATATTTTGAAATTATTGTGAATATCATTAATTTTCAAGATTTCGGTACATTCTGAATTGTATGCGAGGGAGTAGGTTTTAATGTTTTTGACTTCAAAATTGTGTATATATTGGTCCATTTTTATTATGCCCGCATATATTACGGTTTGAAGAAAATTGTCTCAAAACAGGCAATGACAGACGTAAAGGTGATCTCACACCCCATGAACTGAATCGCGCTAGTAAAACGCTAATCAAAACGTGCCAGTACCAATGTTTTTCGAGCGATATTGAAGACTAAAAAAGGGTAATAAATTGCGATCGTCGAATAAACTTTCAGGTTTTACCCCATTTCTAGACAGCGAGGGCATTTTACGCGTAGGGGGTAGACTCAAATACTCGGACTATGAAATTGTTATTTCACAAAGAGCACAACCGATTGCTACATGCCGGCCCCCAATTGCTGCTCAGTACTAGAAGAGATACCTACTGGCCTATATCCGGTCGTAATCTAGCTCGTGATACCGTTCGAAAATGCGTGCGCTGCTTTAGATTTCGCGCCTATACCACTCAACCAATAATGAGCGATTTACCCAACGCCAGAGTAATGCCTTCTAGCCCCTTCTCAGTTGCTGGAGTTGATTACGCTGGTCCTTTTCTGATTAAAGACCGTATGGGTCGCGGCTGCAAAATAACTAAGTGTTATTTGAGACTTTTTGTATGGCAGTTCATCTAGAACTGATCTCTAGCCTTTCTACAGAAGCCTTTATCCAGGCATTAAGACGCTTCATCTCTCGAAGAGGTAAACCGAGTAAAATTTATTCTGACAACGGCACCTAATTTCATTGGTGCTCAGAAAGATTTGAAAAAATTACTCTATAGAATCCATTGATAAGCAATTCATACCGTCCTATTCGCCTCATTTCGGTGGACTCTGGGAAGCCGGAGTCAAAAGTTCCAAACACCATCTCAGACGAGTTATGTCAAAAACGCCTCTCACTTTCCAAGAATTACCCACTTTGCTATGCAAAGTGGAGGCAATTTTAAATTCCTGTCCGCTATCTCCCCTTAGTCCAAATGACAGGGGCGTATCTAGGAATTTTGCTTGGGGGGGGTAGTAATGACATAAAAGTTATATACCTCTATTTATAGGTACAAAAAACATAAGCATTTTTTTTCATTCAAGTTCAAACAAAAATACGAAATGTAATAAAATAAATATATATATATATACTCATAATAGGTCCAAAAACAAACATTTCTTCGGTTAAAATAAAAATGAAAAACAAAATGAGATCCAGTCTTCTGTATTTCTTATTTGCAAACCTTTCGATAACATTTGAAACATCTATTTCTTGCACATCTCTATGAACAAGTGGAGCTAATCCAACCAACCGCGATCGTTGATCGCAGCCAAGTTTTCAATCGCTTCAACGAAGATAAACTTCGTTCAGCGGATGCCGCACTAACTGGAAATGTATTTAAAATATGAAGACACTTTTTTATCAAGGGAAATATGTTAGCGTCACAAGATTTAAAAAGAAAAAGAATTTAAAAATTAAAAAAATTATAGTATCAGCGGAACACTTGAAAGAATTTTGTTCGGAAATAATTTTTTCATTGAATTTTGATAATGTTAATTGTTAATTAAGTAATTTTTTGGAACCGCTGATTTGATTGAAAGCCGATAAATTGTCCACAGAATGACTCCATAATTTTTATGCTTCCTGGAGCACATTTTTCATATGTACTCAATAATATCATGCTATAAAACTGTTTAAAACTTATTATTATTATTTTTTTTATTGATATTTTACATTATTATCAGTCTTATGTCTGACAAAGGCATTTTACAACAATTAAAAAAAATTACGGAATATGTTTATACAATATTCACAAACAAATGGATAAGTTGAAAATTAATAATTGGTTATTCTCTACCTAATAAAAAAATATTTTATTAATAATGTAATTGTTAATTTAAGTAACAATTAAACAAACTTTGATTGGTATTATATTTTTTTTCGAATAGAACAAAAAATAACAAAAACAACCATATACGACAAACTATTAAAAAAAATTATTTTGTAATTTTTCTAGAAAATTCTATAAAAATTACTAAAGAATTTTTTGAAAGTTTGTCGTATATGGTTTTTTTTTATTTTTTGACATTCAAAAATATAATACCAATCAAAGTTTGTTTAATTGTTAAGTGAATAAACAATTATATTATTCAGAAAAAAAATTAGGTAGAGAAGAACCAATTATCAATTTTAAAGATAAAATATTCTAAATATATTATTTAAATAATAAAAAATGTAAAAAAACTATTATAAACAATAAAAACAAACAATAAGAATTTTTGAAAAATATTCAACTCATCCATTTGTTTATAAATATTTTTTTTAATGTTGTAAAATGCCTTTGTCAGACATAAAACTGATAATAATGTAAAATATCAATGAAAAAAAAACAATATTTATTCGATTTCTCATATTTTTTTCTTTAGAAATTTATAATCAACAAAGTAATCAACTTATGGTCTGTGAACAATTCGGTTTTTAATAAAATCAGCAGTTTCAAAAAACTACCTGCTTAACAATAGCCTCACATTATCAAAATTGAATGGAAAAATGTTTTTGTAACGAAATTATATTCAGATGATACTATAATTTTTTTGAATTTTTAAATTTATATTCAATAGTATAAAAAAAATATTGTATGTGCATTGCTCTCTCGAGAGGTGCTGTACTCCTGCATTAACGCCCCCCTGGAGCCCTATTTTCAACGTTGAATTAAAATTATAAATAATTGAGATAGAGGCCAGACTTTTTCATGTAAAATTTCCTCCTCTTCAAAAACATATTTTTTTATTTTCTCTATCATCAATAGTTTTTGAGCTATTGCCAAAAAACTGAGGCCGTATTATTATTTTTTTCTTGTTAAAAAAAAGCGAATTTTCGTCAGCTTAAAAAATCGAAAAATACATCTTTCTCAGAATGACATCCCGAATCAAATGAGCTATCGCTCATATTTTTAGAACGATTTTTCGCAGGAAACTCACTTCTCGACTAGACTAATGAGAACATGCCTAGCGACAATAGCGGCCACGACGTTTTAGATTTGAGTAGAGATGTGGTGCCCATTCCATCTATTTAAACATTTTGCTGTTTCTTAGGGGGGTGGGTTAATTACCTTCATTACCCCCCCTTAAATACGCGCTTGCCAAATGACCGCACCCCCTTAACTCCTGCTCACTTCCTGATTGGTAAGTCTCTAATTGTTGCCCCAGACGAGGAAGTGACGGACGTCAAAATCAATCGACTAGATCGCTTTCAATTGATCCTGCAGATGTCACAGCACTTTTGGCGACGTTTGGGGCTTTGCCTAGTGGTTTTGAGAGCCTAAAACTAGGACCCGTTACTACCACTCCAGCCCATTCGTCCATCTCGGAACCATCAGTATACGGTAGTGATACATTCATTTCAAATTGAGGCCCGTTCGTTGTGAATATATGGTGTTTGTTTATAACCACTCCATAATTCACTCGAAAGTCGTGCCTAGCTGGCATGATATTTGATGGCTTGTACCTGGTTTCTAGAGGAATATTTTCCAGAATCTTCAGATGTCCAATCAGATTTCTAGCTTTCAAGTTTGATGCCTGGTGCAGTCTGAAGGCACTCTTTGCCGCTTCCTCCATTACACACAAGTGCAGTGGCGGAAGGTTCAGCTTTACCTCCATTGCTGCAGTGGGGCACGTGAATATTGCCCCTGGGATTTCCTGACAGGCTAACCGCTGCACTTTCTGCAGCTTGATTTGTGCCGAGCACTGTTGGGTTTTGGCCACCATACTGATAGTAAGGGATGCTCCCATATCTACAAAGCTAATTTTTAGTTTGATAATTGTTGATACAATGTGATTCACGACAGTAAGGGTCTGCCAAGCTTTAAACGTTGCCAACATTAATAGCAATTTATGAAAAATGTAAAAAAACATTATGTAAAAGTCTTATACCTACAAGACAAAAACTTTTTACAGTGATGAAGGATACCTAAAAGAACAGGAAAATGATAGTCTACCGCGTCGAAAGCGATGCCATCACTCATTTCTACAAGGCTGATTTTTTTTCTCCATTAGTTTATTTAATAAAACGACCAAAAAATTCAGTCTACCGAAAATCTGATGTTGTTAAAGCCTCGGTAGACTCAACGGAATGCACGGTCTCCCGACCGCAGCCGCTGCGCCGATCTGTTACAGGCCGCTGTGAATTATCGCATTCACCGGCATCAATTGAAAATCTGCAAAGCTACTTTTTTTTTACAAGCAGTTCATTTATCTTATTGTTGAATAAGCGTCGTCTACTTTCAGTACAAGGCTTTGGTAGACATACCTAAAGTTATAGCGCGGGCACATGATTGAAGCATTGCTACTTTGTTATTGAGTTTACAATCAAAGAGCATATTTTTCATATTGAATATTTCATATTTATGGTTAAGTTGAAAAACAGCTATAGCTGACATTTCGCCCTCTCATCATTTTGTCTTTTCTCTTTCGTTTCTATGAAAAGATATTGAAATGACGAATGAAGCAGCTTTATTATAATTATTATATCAATAGATAGTTTTCATATTAATATCTTTGTTATTATTTTTATCTATTATATATATATATATATAGATATATGAAATTTGTAATCAAACTATGATATAATACGATCTTCCACATATACTGGTAAAAACCACACTGACGAACAGCTGCCGACGTCTCGGTGTAATACAGGATGGAGTGGGGATTTTAGGGCATAACCCACCTAAATATTCGAAATAAAATGCTATTATACTTACTTTATAAGGACTATAACTCGCGTTATTCTGATTTTCTTTGAAATTATTTGAAATTAAGAATAACACTATGAGACATTTGTAATACTATTATGAATATATAAACTATCGATTACAAATTTCTAATCAAATATATTACTAAGATATTAATATATAAACTATTATATGCAATTAACATTAAAAATATGCTCCTCGATTGTATATTTAATAACAAAGTAGCAATGCTTCAATCATGTGCCCGCACTATAACTTTAGATACATCTAGCAAAGCCTTGAGCAGGCGTCTTGACAATCCCCAAGCCGAGCTCGTCAAGTCTCGCGTCGTGAGAATGGTCGACTCGCGTAGGATCGAGACTTGTCAAGCGTGACCTCGAGGTGGCTCGACCGTTCCCATGAAATGTCGGTAAATTCTCCAAACATCAAAGGCGCGAGGCTTGATTAGCAAGCTCGTACTGAAAGGCTTGTTGAGCGGTTTTACGGCGCGAGGGTGCCTGTCGACAGTGTTGGCTACGACAGCAGACCGGTGACTTCGGAGAGAGAGAGAGAGAGAGAGAGAGAGAGAGAGAGAGAGAGTTTGTTGGTGGCAAAGTATTGTGTATTAACATGGAGTGGAATTCAGAAGCAGTAATTTAATTCTTTATATGAGAAAGACAATGTCATTTGGGAACACAAAAAAATAATAATAATACGATGCTGCACAGGCTATCCTCGATGTCCGTTCTAAACTGAATAACTATTGCACTGGACAATGCATCCCTTCCTAGGCTCGTGTACCAACCTCCAGCCACTGGTAGACGACGAGTCGGTCAAACCATACACGTCGGGAGACCGATCCCGTTCGAGATTGCCTAAAAAATAGCTTTGTAGATTTTCAATTGATGCCGGTAGGTAAGTGCAATAATTCAGAGCGTCCTGTAACGGATCGGCGCAGCGGCTGCGGTCGGGAGATCGTGCATTCCGTTGAGTCTACCAAGGCTTTAACAACATCAGATTTCCAGTAGACTAAATTTTCTGGTCATTTCATTAAAAAAAAACGGAGAAAAAACAAATTAATATTTTCAACACCTTATGTGGGTGACCTTGATAGCAACGTCGTCGACGCGGTAGACACTTATTGTGTTGATATCAACACAACAAAAAAAAAGAAAGAATCAGCTTTGTAGGAATGATGACAGCCGACTATAATGAGCCATAGGTGACGATGGGTTTGCAAATCGTTTGATATAACTAGTAGGTATATCATTTTCGGCCACTGTATTCTTGGAAATAATCTAATCTTATCTTATGTTAGTCTTTGGTTGATTATATCGCCCAGGTATTTGGCTTCTTTGGAAAAAGTTAGCAGAGTTTAATTCAGGTTTGGGACTTTCAGTTCGTACTTTCGCCTCTGAATGGAACCAGCACTGTTTTGCTAGGATTTAGATTTAGTTCCTCCTTTGCGCACCAGATTCTGATTATATTTAGGGCAGTCTGCATGCGATTGGATATTATTCCGTAATTTTTTCCTCTAATAGTGTCGATCGGCGTAACCTTGAGTCGTGATTCCAGATTCATGTAGCTTCACTATCAGATTATCCACGATCAATGACCACAGCAAAGACGATGGAACTCCACCTTTTTCCGCTGTTATTCTGACCGTTTTCTCTCTGAGAGCAGCTACAATGATTCTGCTTTCCAGCATTGCATGTATCCATCTGAACAGTGAGGTGTTTATGTTCCTTTCCTCTAGTGATCTGATGATGGATCATGTGAGGTGTTACCGAAAGCACCCTCTATATTAACGAATGCACATAGAGCCATGTCTTTTCAATGCTTTCAACTAAGCATTGTAGATCATTAATCGTTGATTTGCCTATAATCGAACTGTTTTTTGAGAAGCGGTCTGTCCAAGAAGATTTCACTTTCTATATAACATTCTCTGATTTTCTCTATTGTTTTCAGGAGGGAGGAGGTGAGACTGATGGGGCGATAAGATTGGACGTCTCCCAGTCTTTGGTATGAACACCACAGCAGCCTCCCTCCCTTGGTATGTTCTTTAGATATAACTTTCTAGAAGCGTTGAGCTGGGGCTAATTCCGTAATTCCCTCACACATTTGCCTCCATGTTCTTCTTCTGGATTTTCTGACTGTTGTCATACCTCGAAAAACTTGGGATCTTTCGAAATTTACACAAGCTTAAGGGGAAAGAAATTTTTGTTACTATCGACTTAAGCCCGGAGAATCAAGTGATCCTTAAATCGTTAAGAAAACATTTTAATAACTAAAAAAATTAGGAGTTATGGCTACTTATACGCAAGAGCCGTCTGGTCATCAGAGATGATTCCCACTCTCCAGACGACATTGAAACAAACCCGGATTATTTAAGTGTATATCTGAAAAACAACTCTAATGAAAGGAAAGAACTGCTGTCACCGGAATAGCCTCATCTCGAAAAAAAAGCTGAGACCCCGATCATCCGTTAAGACTAAAGCTCTTATTTTTTTCTCCTAAATTGAAATTCAAATCGGTATGGAGAGACTAATTTCAATTTATACCCTTTATTTTATGATCTACGATTGAGGATAACGGTCCTGGGTCAACTATAATAATAACGATGAAGTAGATAGCGTCTGTAATTGAATATCAATGGAAATAGTGTGTGGCATTCAGACGAGAAAATGAAAACTAGAACTGAAAAATAGAAATGTGGATCAGCCAGGGATCGAACCTGGGACCTTTCGATTTCTAGTCGAACGCTATTCCACCTGAGCCACTGGCCCTTGTTCGAAACCGACGATTCACACCTTTAAATTCAGTTCTGTGTTAGTGACGAAGATGATGGGGGTTGATATGATGCATGAAAACATTCACGCATGCACATCTAATATAATAATAACCACTTGGAATACGAGAGTTAAAATTACTTATGGAGGATGACTATCGATTATGGTAAACAAATAATTAATTAGGTAAACACTTTTTGTTATTATTATTATTATTAGATCAATTGATCTAGTTTCATAAAAAATGAGTTGGAGTAATAAAAGAGAAACAAATGTAACCCAAGGTTTCCATTAACTTCTTCTCAATATAAATGATTATATCGATGAATACTGCATGAGCAAGGTATACGTAGAAAAATAAAAAGAAAGAAAGATAAATGGGAAATATGGGTAAGAGCGAGTACCGAAAAAAAAAAATGGTAAACATGGTTGTTACTCGATTAGTGAAATAAAAAGGATTTTTTGGTAGGTATAACTAACCGTTCTTCCATTGTAGCAGTTGAATTTAAGTATCAGAGATTAGCCGCTGGAAGAATCGCTTGCTGTGTTCGAACGAGGCAGGGATGGCTCAAGAGAGGGTCACAGGAACTGTCGCCAATCGACGAGATGTTGAGTTTGGTATAAGCAAAAAATCGTAGTGCGCGAGTGCATCTATCATTTGTTTTTTTTTTGTATGAATAATATAAGCCTTGGATGACCCAAGGGTGCGTGAAAACTCCATAGCTTTTTTTCTATCCAAGCTATCGACTACTTGATTTTTTTAAACAATAAGTAGGACAATGACGCACATTTCAAAAAAAAGTCGTTATTCATCCATACATAGATTGTATGTTCTTCTTAAGAATGTATAAGTGAACATTATTTGTATTTTTTGTGAATATTTAGGTTGAATGGAAGAACGCTAGCAGCCAAATTCCCACCTCTTTTTTTTCTCAGTACTGTTAAAATAAATATTTTTATTATTATTATATACATAACAGAGTTCTGTTTTTTTAAAGGCAACCCCCATTTTATTACATTTCTGGATTCGCCACTAAATTGTTGATATAACGCACCTTTCTCAGACTTATCTGCAACAGTTTTTGACTTATGTAAATTTATGTATCAAAATAGCGTCGTGCATATCCCAACAGAAAACTTCATAACTTCGGAACCATTCGAGATAACCTAACCAATTTTTTTCCAGTCGATTCCATCGCCTACTACGATTATTTGAAAATGACAAATTACAAATGGCAATAACTCGTCTTGTGAGATTTGTTGCAAATTAAGAAATGTTGATGGTTTTTTAGAAAAAAAAAAGGAATCGAGAATGCCGCTGTCGTGAAATTTGACACAGATATTGCAGATAAGTCTGAGAAACCCGGATGCGTTATATCGACAATTTAGTGACGAATCCAGAAATGGGGGGTTGCCAATAAAAAAAACAGAACTTAGTTGTGTATCTTATTTCGGTACAACCCATACATAAATAGAAATATTTTCAAAATGTTGCCTCATTGTCAGATCTATTGTTTAAAAATAAATATATTTTAAAATATATATATATGAATACAAGCAGATGTAAAATATTATTTATACGGGCAGGGACAGCTGGAATACCAAACACTCAAAGGTATTGGACACTATAGTCTAGTGAATTAGAGTAGTTACAAAATATTTTCCACCAGGTGAATAACAGAAAAATATTGTTTAGAATAAGAGAGTTTTTTTGTAAGGCTGTTTTTTTTTAACTCACCACCAATAATCACAGAAATATTTCAAGCATTTTTCCAGCCAATGAAGATTTTCACTGACTAGGATACAAATGAATATATATACTCGTAAGAAAACCTCCGAAGTAATTTTTTCTAAACCTTAAGATACGTCAGTAAGTTAGGAACAGAGCGCGAGCTATCTTATTGTCTGTATCTGGATCTCCTATCACTGTTAATAAGCCGAGTGTAGCCCTAAGGCTCTTACTCTTTAGACATCAAATAAGTGGGCCACGGCCGTTCACGAATTTAGAATTTGGTTGGTCAAGAATTAGATACCGGTCTCTAGTCCTTGCCATGATGGTGTATCTCGAACAATGACCGAGAGGGAATTCTGATCGTAAAAATTTGGAAAAATAGTAATTTCTATTGAGGATGCAGCTTTGCTACTCTGTATGGATTAGTAGGTAATCCATCACTCCAGAGAGTGCCTGGGACGTTTAAAACGCGAGGGGTCGTCTATATTGTAATCGGTGGCTTCCCTCACGAGCGGATTCTCGTGAGCTATTGCACAATCAAATACTTTCTGATTGCGTTCTCTAATGATACTTCTGATAGAAGGCAGATTTAGGTCTTCGAGGATTCGATCGTTCCGCACGTACCACGGAGCGTTCGTTATCATCCGCAGGACTCTCATTTGCGCCCGTTCCAGGATGCCAATGCTAGACCTGTAGATTTGGCCCCAGGCGGCCGAGGCATACAAAATGACAGGCCTGAACATCATTTTGTGAATCGTGACTTTGTTTTTAAGGGACAGTTTGCTCTTCCTGTTAATCAGGGGATCTAGTGCACAGATCTTTTTGACGATTTTGTCTCTGACAATATTGACGTGTGGTCTCCAGGTGAGCCGGTAATTTAGAGTAACTCCCAGGTACTTGACCTGCTCTGACCATTCTATCTCTCTTCCAGAGATAGTCACTCCCCTCTCCGGGTGGCTCCTCTTGCGACCCATCGAAATCGCTTGTGTTTTTTCAGGATTTAGTTTTATCTTCCACTCCAGATACCACTGCTGGAGGTCGTTTAATGCATTCTGCAAGTAAACGACACCCATCAGGTGGTCAGCTGCAGAGGAAAGCAAAGCCGTATCAGAGAGACCTTCACATGTTCGCTTCTTGGAATATATGACGTGTAGAGGGCGTATAATATAGGAGACAGTACTGTCCCCTGAGGAACGCCGGCCTCAATTTCTCTCGAATCCGAAAGAGAATTGTCGACCCTGACTTGAAATGTCCTACCCAAGAGGAATGACTTGATCCACTCGATCAAACTCAGAGGCAGGTGGAAATCTATTAGCTTAGCAAGGAGGCCTTCATGCCAAACCCTGTCGAAGGCTTTGCTAATATCAAGTAAAACAATGTGAGCGCTGTTATTTGAGTTTGGAGATGGAATAGTGTCCTCCACTAGCCTCATCACCTGTAGCTCAGTGGAGTGAGCACGTCTAAAACCAAATTGTTCGTTGGGTAGGACATTTCTATCCTCCACTTCTTCGTCAAGCCTTTCTAGAACGATTTTTTTCAGCCAGCTTAGCCGAACTGCAAAGCAGACTGATTGGTCGATAATTTTGTGGAAAGGTCGGGTTTTGTCCCTGTTTCGGAATCATAACCACAACGGCATGCTTCCACCTCCGAGGGAATCTCTTAAGGCGCAGTGAATTATTAATAATATTCAATAATGACTGCACCTGGTTATCTGGGAAATACTTAATCATTCGATTAGGAATTCCGTCGTATCCTGGCGCCTTTTTGGGATTGAGTCCCTTTATATGGGCCTTAAGTTCATCCAACGTAGCTGAACGAATGTCGTCATGATTGGGTTCCCTGAGAGTACGGTGAACCCGATTTTCCAACAAAATTTCACGATCCAGATCATCGTCAGGATACTCATTCAGTCTAAACTGCCTTTCCATCGAGTCTGCAAAAGCTTGAGCTTTGGACACTGGGTCATAGCACATTCCGGCCTCACCATGAATAGGGGGGAGATCGGTCTTTTTTGGTTTTAAATTTTGATTAATTTTCCAAAGTTGGTCACAGTTTTCTAAATTTTGAAGGGTTATGCCAAATCTTTCGTTCCGAAATTCCGATATATTTTCTCTACCTCCCTATTTAATTCATTAGCTCGGATTCTGTCCACAGGGAACAGACTCCTTTGATACGCTCTTCTAGCGCAATTTCTCTCGCGGATGAGATGTTCAATCCTCAAAGGGAATTCGTCATGGAATCTAGGAGCCGGTTCCTTGTGGGAGGAATCCTCTAAAGTATTTGGTGAGTTCGTAGCGCGCTACGGCCTCATCCAACTCGAGTAGAGAATCTATTCTCTCAGGAGCGCAGAAACCTGTCTCCAGAAGCGAACGGAATCTCTCCCAGTTCACCTTGGTACACATGCGATCCGTCTGAGGCGATGGATCACCTCCCAGTGATAAAATCACCGGATTGTGATCAGAGCCCAACTCGGCGAGGATGTGTATATCCCAGTTCCAGGTGATGTTCCTAGCCAGGGCAATGTCAAGTACAACGGGCCTGTATGGACCAAAGTGTGTCGGCTCATCTGGAGCCAACACTTGGTATTCATACCTGTCACTGTGTTGCCTCAAACGTCTGCCATTGACGTTGGTTACACGACTCCATTGCATGTGCTTAGCGTTCAGATCACCCATGACCAAAACAGGTTGGTCTGTCTCCATCAGGAGCACATCAAGTGCCTCAGGAAGTATTTGATTCCGCGGAGGGTTGTAAGCACTGATTAAACGCAAAAGACCACTCCTCGTGTTGAAAATTATACCGACAGCTTCAATACCATGGGTATCATCATTGGAAATGCCAAACTGAACATGCGAGTGACAACGCTTGACCAAAATGGCAACACCGCCACCCGGACGTCCAATCCGGTCATTTCTAAGCACTTTGTAGTTGGAAATCTAACAGGTTCCCCATTAAGATGAATCTCCTGCAGAAAAGCAACCGATGTTATTCTCTACAAGAAACTCTTGAAACTCAAGTCTATTCTGGAGAAGTCCATTACAATTCCAACTCACCGCTTTGATGAAATTCGGAAGCTGCTGTTCACCCATTAATTGGGATTAAAACCGGTTGAGAACTTTGCAGCAGCTTCAGCGAACTGCACAAACAACATCCTCATTTGGTCTAAAGTGCTAAGGATGTCTTCAGGCGTTGAAATTTGAGCTGGCTGAGGAGGGGAAGCGTCCCGGGCCGCCGCATATGACACCCCCGCCCGTGTCCTGTTTTCGGGAAAATATCGTAGATTTTGCGATACTGAAGCGGGGCCCACCCTGCGCCTTATGCGTGGACATTTGGGACATCCACGATAGTTCGCGGTATGATCTCCACTGCAATTCGCACACCTAGCTTTTTCTTTCCTGGGCTTTGGACATTCACGAGTGATATGGGCATCCCCGCACTTGACGCAGGCGGGGGTGGCGCAGCAGTTCAGCTGGCAGTGGCCAAACCGCTGACATCTGTGACATTGGCCCACAGAGGCTCTGGGCCTGTGTGGTTCAGCCGTAATTTGGACATTCAGTGAATCTGTAATTTTGAAAATTTATTTTTGGTCTTTATTCAGGAGAATTGAAACTAGTGGAATTGGAGTCTTTTTGGCATCATTTTTGTGCATGCGCGCCACTGATTCCGGGGCAAACCCCCTCTCAGTTAGCTCGTTTTTGATGTCATCATAGGAAATAAATTCTGGGACACCTCTGAGAACAACTCGCAATTTTTTCTCCTCGGGGAGACTATATGTGTGGAAGGGAATTTTCTGATCCTTAAAAATGCTACTAATTTTCCTGAAGTCATCAGGGGAGTCGGGAAATTTTTTTATGCCTTCATAGACATTCTTAGCAGGTTTGGTTGGTTTAATGTTGTTTGATTTGAACAATGAAACCACCGTGGTCCACATATTTTTGTCCTTAACAGTGATAGGGGGTACGTTCTGGCGTTTTATTGTCTGTGGAGTCTGTTCCGTGGGTAGTACAGGAGTCTCGTTAGTTTGGTCCATGTTTATGTCGTCATTAGTGGAATTTTGAATAATATTATTATCATTATTGGTGTTTACGGTGGATTTTGAATTTTTCGTGAAGGATTCGGTTGAACTCATATTGGCTGATTCCGACCCTGGATTCGTAGACATTTCAAACGTGGGAACGTGCATATCACCGTCCGTCAGATTTGACAAGTGATCATACTAATTGGAAGTTACAACATAATTCGCATTTTTTCCAACAGGGCTATTGTATATGACATTTCTATTGCTTCTACGGAAAGCATGAGTAGGTAATGAGGGATTTGAATTATCTTTAGGCACTGGAAGTTCCGGGAATGTCTCCTTTTTATGTCTCTTTGCAGGGGCACGTCCATTTTGGGCATCGGAATCAGTCGATTTAGAACTTATCAATGCACTTACGGCAGGAATTTTTGAAAGATCATCTCCCAACGAGGCGAGTAGGGTGCTCAGCACTTCAAGGAGATCGGCCCTCGGGAGAGAACCGATCCCTGCCAGCACAGCTTCCTTGCTTGCCAGGATACCTTTTCCAGAGGCCTCGACCAGTTCTACTGAGAATTTGGTTTCATATGGGATCTTCGGTGGGGTGGGTTCTAACGGTTACTTCTCCACTCTTCGGGGCACAAGGCGACTTCGGAGTTTGAAAACACTTGGAAATTCGCAATTATTTGCGGAGCGATATGAAACACAGCGTCTCCGGTTCTATGCAGGACCGGACTTTATTGTCTGTATCAGTTGGCATTTCGTAGTATGTCGAAGGTGTATAACCTATAAGGTCCACGTGGAGATTTGAATTAGTTGAATGATAGATGCCCTTCAATGTATCAGTATTTACGTCTCAAGAATATTGTGAGATGATTGGGAATACAGTGATTTTAAGTCAATATATGCCATGTAGTGTTTTTTTGGATATGTTGTTGTGCGACTAAAACCAAAAAGTCGTTCCTTAACACAGCAGGTTTTGTTGCGTTGTGCTTGTTTGTTTCCACTCTGATGAAGAGAACGTGATTTGAAAGAGTCCTCTGCGTTACATCAGATTAGTCCAAGCTATTGGCGGCGCATATCTTCGAAAAAAATAGCCATTTTTTTATTATGTTTCATTTACTTCTCTATTTTATAAGTTATTTTGGTGAGGATAACCTACTGGGTAATTTACCGCATATTATGGTAAATCACACAGTACAAAGTTCCAGGTGATTGAGGAATGGAGTATTGTTATATGTCTTTCTAGAGGGGCAGTTCTGTTTGAGAGTTTCTGAGTATAACATATCTCAAAAAGCATTGTATTGTTTTGTAGAGATGGCCCTTGTCAACCTGAATTCATCTAGTTCACCTGATTTCTAAATCAACTAAGTGATATTACAATCTCATATCACGTTCATTTTGATTAGTTAACAAAAATTACCATATGATTTTCTTTCCTTAAATACAAAATTTACCATACGATTTTCTTCCCTCCTTGTTGCTTATTAGTTAGGGACTAAGTTACGGAATATCTTCATTCAGAATCAGAACTCAGTAAAAATAATGTTTTCGTCGACAAGCTCAAAGATTTGTTTTATTTCTACGTCAATATGAGAGAATACTAGGGAAAAACTGGAATTATTGAGTGGAAAGTTACAATTCTTACTGATAAGTCCATCCGAAAAAACAAAGTCTAAAATTTAGTGAACGTGCCCCTAGAAGTCCAGAGCTCTCCCAGTCTAAAGATGATCAATAATGAAATATTCTAAAAATACGTGTCTCTATTTAAGAACAATGAATGATATCCCACTATGACGATGATACAGAGATTTCAAAGTCGTAACTCCGATAATTGAAAGTAGATTCGGTAGTCTCCGGCAAAATCTTCTCTCTGCATTTCTGATCCCATGTTAATTAGGAATTTTAGAGGGATTGATTTGGCAATCGCTCGGCCAGAATCAGACTCAATTTGAAAATAACAAAACATGCGGCCATGATGTAATTCAATTCCATAAATAATATTTTATTTGTTACAGACCTTTCGTAGTTTGTTTTCATGATATATCACAAATATTTCTGGATGTCCTTCCGTTATATCTGGATCATTAAAATCAACAGTCAATATTTAAAGGTACATTTTATTAATAAAGTTAATCCATTCAGATAACATTTTTTTCAGTTCATTACATATTATATTACAATGGTTTGGGTGCTCTTTGTTTTGCTTATATTTGAAGTTGGGTATATTGCAATAAATTAATTTGCAACGACTTATCGCTGATCAAATTTAGAATCGATACAAACATATTCTCTATATATTAAATCTATAAAATAGTTTTTAATTTGAGATATATAATAAATATATATATATATATATATATATATATATTTATTGTCAATAGAATACATCTCCCAAATATTTTAAATAAGTAGGAAACCAATTCTCTGGAACAGAAACATTAATGCTAAATACTAGACGTAGTACGACTAATCCAATTATGACAAAATATAAACTCGCACTACAAAAGTTATATATACCGGGTGACAATTTGACACACTTTGCAAACTTTGGTGACTTTGAAATACAGCATAAGAAACACATTATCATGTGTTTTTAATTTTACTAGTATCTCATTTTCGATGGGAATGGAGTAATTTTTAAAATTTCCAATTGAACAAATAAATCCATATATCAGTAAATATTTTACTTTTACCATATGAAGTAGTATTTCTGAAAAGACGCGAACGGTGTTCTTGACCTAAATCATATTTATCACAAGCTGGTATATTATAAAAAAAAAAATAGAAAGATAAAAATATATCCTGTCAAGCTTGTGATAGCTATTTCAAAATACACTAATTGAATCTCATAATTTTGATTCATTTCCAGAATGTTTGAAAAAGGATGCTAGAGAATTCAATGATGTGCTGGTAAATTTGTTGACACCCGACATACCTGACAATAACTGAAAGAAAAACTGAGCATATTAGCAGATTTATCACTTATATTTTAATATATATATATATATATATATATATTTATATTTATGAGAAGCATCAAATTCTACATAGTGACACCTATAATCTGTGCGGCGAAGCTTGGACCTATAGCTTCGTGGAATTTTAACATTAACAGGTCACCAACAGATGTCAGCATGGGCCAACCCACGACATCAATAGTCGTACTCCTAGTGCGTTCAGAGTAACGCAAAACAAATAACGAGAATAAGAGAAATCTGTTACGAATCTAAGAGAGCCCACCACGACTATTGATGTCGTGGGTTGGCCTATGCTGACATCTGTTGGTGACCTGGTAATGTGCACGAAATTTCGTGCCATTAAAATTCCACGATATTAGGTCTAAGCTTCGCCGCACAGATTATAGGTGTCACTATCTATAAATTGATGCTTTTCAGATTTCTGTACTTGCCGATAGGTATTAACTCTACGAGATATCTGATACGAATTTGAAAGAGACCACAGGCCGACCTGATGATTGGGAAACCATGAAACAGGCTGTAGACGGATGGTGGGCTCTCTTGGATTCGTAACAGATTTCTCTTATTCTCTATATATATATATATATATATATATATATATATATATATATATATATATATATATATATATATATTATATATATATATTGAAAAGCAGATTTTTCCCTTGGAAGTGACTGAACTGGTTCTGGTGAATAATTGAGATATTGATAAGATGGTTTTTCCTACGCCACAGAACATTTGGCGGAGGGCAATATAAAGATTAAAATTCAGTCTCCGAGTATAGTTTGGTAATTCAGGTAAAGGTCCGGACAGAATAAATGGTTTCGAACCCAGTTATTCGATAACGTTATATTTGATGCAATCGCCTTTAACCTTCAAAGAACTATTAAAAAACTATACAGATAGGTACCTGGCAACTAGAACCAATGATGTAAAAATATATTTGTCTGCATGTAAATAAATCACAGAAAAATTAATCAAATTACGACTATATATTTTCTAACAAATTTGTCGTATTTACGTCGAATAAAAAATGTACTCTGTTCGCTTCACAAACTGAACACAAATATACAGCTGTTAGTTTGAATCTCAGACGTTAGCAGATTTTGTCTCAGCCCAGTTACTTTTAAAACGTTGAAGTTTATTATTGTGATTATTTTATGTAGGTGAAATGAGTTTCATCGTTTTATAATTTACGAATATTTCGTTGAAAAAATAAATCAAGAAAATCTATTTAGAGTGTATAAAGTTTTATTTTCAAAGCTGGGTTGAGCGGAGCGTTTTCGGCTGTTTGCAATTATCAGAGGGATGAGATGGTAAGTTTGCGATAGATGGACAACTCGAGTTTAAATTTTTCCCTTTTCATCCCTTTTAATTGGGTTGGGGAAAAACTCTTAAGTCTGTCTCCATAGAAATTAATATTTATTAAAGTTCAAGGTACATTGATCTTCTTACAACGTATGCATTTCGAGGATTGCAACCCTCATCTTCAGTGTTCTGTAATTAGTGACACACTCTTTATAAACTCTACTAATATAACGAAAATGTAGGACTTACCTATAGAAATTTATGGGGAAAAAAAATAAATTAAATTAAAAAGTTTTGTGGGCTAGGTGACAACGTGATGTTGTCCCCTTGTTTTTACTCTTAGGAGTGGGACTTTGGATTTAATCCTTATGATTTACATATCTTCACCTTACATTCCAGTCAACCAGCGAAGTCGCAGGGATTTCAATTCATTATAGATCATCATTTCGTGTACAAAATGTTAACCTTGTCATCTCGCAAAGCAGAGTTCCAAAGCAATTTAAATCAACGCGTTCTAGAGAAATGCTTATGGACCTCCAAAACGTTACCACCATGCCACATACCATTAACTATTTTATATTAACGTTCAGTTTGTGTCCGAGATATTCCACTCACTTTTTAATATATTTTTTTTGAGAACCTGATTGTTTAAACATTGAAGAAAATGGACGGAATACATGTTCTATTCTTATATATTTACCTTTTCTATTCAAGACACTCAAATATAGAAAAGAAACATTCAAAATTGTGCGATGGGGGTGGCTGAATAGGCGGTGGCTTCAAGATAAATAACTTGCATCCTCATGAGCACTGAGCGATTCCTTAAATTTCCTCCCTTCACAAATTTCACAGTTATGTTTCATACTTGAAGAAATAAGAGTACAGTAACTTACCCCTAACTCTTCATTTCAGGTTTGTTTGGGGGCCTGTCATATTTTTATTTTTATATTTTATGTTGTTTTGTATGAATGCATATGTGGAGATTGCCAAACTACATATACTGGAAGATCTATCAGACCTAAACCTTCGTGTGAGAGAACATTTACCTAGACCTCAGAAATCTAATTTCGTTTTCCACGTTCAAAAATCATAAGTTTTCACCAACATCAGTAAAATATTACAAAATATATCTGACTATAACTTCAGAAGATTGAATCATCTTGAAAATTTTGAAATTTCTTGCGAAATGATAAGTAATGGTGCTGATTGCTCTAACACACAAATACACTTGAATTGTAATTTCAAACCCGTGTACAAAAACTTCTAGAAATCCCAAGAGGACCTACTCTCATTTGAATTTTTATTTCAACCTTTTATCAATGTAGTCAGGTTACGCCAAATTAGTTACAAATGATTTTACTTGAACCGTTAAGGTAGCCACTCCTTTCGACCTAATCCAACAATTTGATCATACAATTCTGTGGCACTTACTAAGATTATATTTAACATTCTTTATATGTATAGAAAAAGCTCTGATGATGACAGACTTAAACTTTATACACCCTAAATACATTTTCTCCAACCTTCCTTGAAACAAGATTGTGTACAAGTCTTAATCTCATAAAAAAATATATGACACATGTGGTGTAAAAGACCGAAAACACTAGCTTATATTCGCTCTTGAATTTCGATATAACCAATTGCATTATCGCTTAATATCTTAAAAATATATTTTACATTGCATTTACAGTATACAACTCTGTATTCTTACAATTCGTTGATCGTTATTCAGAAACCACCTAAATTACTAATTAGTACTTCATATGTGTTTGGAATATAATTCAATAATTTTATATTCAATGCAATTGTGTTGGACGATAAGAATCAAGGTAAAAATTACAATATTCGACACTTGGTGAAAATAGAAAGGTATCCAAATCATAGGTAATTATTTCAGCCTGATGAACACAACCTTTGGAAGATGGATCTATTCATTTTGTTTCTCAGTGTTCATTGGCACCATTTCCTCGTCATTTATCACAGCCTTTGTTTTTCTTCTATGAATAAGTGGTATGAAACAGCTCAAAATTGTTGCTACACCAAAAAAGGCACTTCCTACCAAAAAAGATATGGTATACGACTTAGTGGTATCGTATAATATCCCTGCCATAGGAGATCCAAGAAATGAACCAACTCCTCTGGACAAAAGAGTGAAGCCAAAAGCACTAGTTAGTTTGTCCAGGCCCAATAAATCTACGAGTATAATGGAACACAGTGAAATGAATCCAGCTGAAATATAAATGATATTAATGAGTAATACATAGTTTAACTTGTATAAGCGAGCTAACTGAAGTAGGGGTTGAACCACATTTTAATTTTAACATAGAAGTCAAATGCAACTACTTCTGAGAATTCGTTGTTTCTGAAAATAATTTGAAGGTTTCCCAAATAATGTAGATCAATAAAAACACTTTTTTTCATAGAGTATGATATTTTTTGTCCTTTGAGCCTACCAATTATAATCAGAACGTTCATCAAATATCTCAAATGCGTTAAGGGTTTTTAGGGAAAAAATATTTGAGAGCATTGTTTGAAATCGTTAGAGAATGACTTGTTTCAAATATTTCGATTTGATTAATATTGTTATCTAATGGTTTTTTCATTATTTTAATGGAAAATGTCAGGAATAAGACATGACTGAAACCCGATAACATTCTGCTGTAATGGTTTTGATCGCTTCCTTCACTAGGAGAACATTGATACCTGATCATTTACATTACATCAGACGAAAATTGAAACGCTTCCCCTCCTCCGCATGCGCAGTGCATACATTTTCTCTAGCCACGGTAGTACGAGTTGTCCTGATCGAAAGGATAATTGAAACAGTTCCCCTTCTACCACTCCAACCGGCCGTTGAGAAGGAAGAGAAGGAGAATCATATCTACTCTCTCCGTTTCATACGTCACAGTCTACGCGCATGCACCGTAGTACGAAACAGTAACGTAACCAGTAGACGCTTGCGTATTATACTGTACATCAGATGAACACGGTTTAATAGCTTTGTTCGCGGATGCAATTCTGAACCAGTTCAGGGACTATTCGCATGCGCAGTCTAAAAATCGGCGTTCGCGGTTCACAGAATTCAGAATTTTTAATAACAGTTCCGTGTTCGCGGATCCCATCGGATCTTTTCAAGATTGATTCGGAATCGGTTCTAGCGGTCCTCGGATTTGTGTTAGGACGGAAAGTTCGCTCCGGCAGCTCATGCGCACTTTAGACCGGTCAGCTGTTGCTGTTTTGGAGTTTGGAGGTTGGTGCAGCAAACAAAAGAAATAAATATAACCTATCTTCACATCATTGTCTCGTTAGCGTATAGTGAATAAGTGACTATTTATTTATTTATAGTTTGAAAATTATTTATTTTCAGTTATTCTTTTCTATGTACCACAGATTTTGGGTGATCTGTGTATCTACCATGTCGGACCAAGAATATTAGAGTATTTTGGTGTGTCCATTCATGACTCTTCCTCCTCAGAGTTTGTTGGAAAGACCAACAATTCCGAAATTACTGATAAAAATGTTTTTAGTATAAAAATAAATCAAATATATACAATAAAACTGATTAATATTCAGTATCACTCATTGCTTCCAAAATACAATACACTAAATTAAGGTTATGTTTATGTTTTAGAAGACTTGTCTGACAGTTCCAAGTTCTCAGTTCTATAATCAGAAAAATCGTTCGCGGTAGAATAAAATCCTGAACCAGTTCATAATTAGGCATGCGCTCTACGACAATCCTGAATTAGTTCTGGACTGGTTCGGAATCGGTTCAGAATTGCACCCGCGAACAAAACTAATATTTATTAGTAAACAATTTCCATTGTGTGACAAGTGAAATGGGGAAAGAGACGAGTACAGAAATAGTGTGAGCTTTCAGAGAACGAAAAAAGCTAATACCAACCAAAAACTACTTTAGAAAGAAATAGATAGTTTTGAGTCGGGCAGTAGGCGTTGAAGGAACACGGTGGACAACATAATCTGCCAACGACCCCAGATACACTGGGTTTTTATTCTTCGAAAAATGTTTCTTTCGTAAAAAATTTCAATTGAAATTATTATTCGCTCTGACCAGGAACAGAGGCTAGACGTTAAAACCTGACGTCCTACTTCCGTGCAGATGTCCTTAGACGTCAGAACATTCGTAACACTTCGTGTTACTTAAACTGTGATTTAACAGTTCGCGCCAATTTCCCGCGTGTGGAGGTGTGTTCGGTATTTTCCAGAATATAATAAACAATGAACGTGAATGTTACTCATGAGTGTAGTGAGTGCAAGCGAACATATAAGCGTTATTACGACTTAGGAAGGCATTTGAAAAAGAAAAGATGAAGAGAAAATTAATACAATTGCGCCTTGAAACGTAAAAAACTGCCAGTTTAAATGCAATGCAATAACTGTAATAAGCTGTTCGGTCCCAAAGATATTTTTTTTAAAGTGCTCAATGCTGCAGACCAATCGTGGAAACCGTAACAAAAGTTTTCTCTATGTGACTATTCTACATCTTTTAAGAAAGAGGTTCGTACACAACATGTAATATGAGAAAATAGATTTTGATAATAATGGGGAATTTATTATTTGGAAAGGAAATGTAGAAAAGGAGAAATTATCAAAATTCGTCAAGGAAAAAGGTTCTCAATCAGGGATAATGAATTATAAAACAGAGGCGACTTTTCAGTACGCAAAAAAGAGCACAAAAACATTTTATGAATATTTTATTATTATGTTTTTCACACATAATTTATTATGGGCTAACATTTTCAATGAATAAATTTTCGATGAGGCCAATTTATAATTTTTAAAACATTTAGAATTTTAGTGATCGGATAATTTGAATAAGAGCAAGGGTACGCTAAAAATATAATTTTTATCTGAATACAATTCTCAAATATATTGTACCTAATTTGAATGACATTGTTTTCCAGAATTTTTCAATAATCGGCCCTTTACCCTCTTTATTACCTACTTCTGGGGTATTAAAATCGTATCGCAATAGTCCACGTTGTAACCTACTCTCATTCAGTTACCGTAAATTTGCTGGTCTAGAGAAATACACGAATATCGACTCACGTTTGCATTGCAGAGTACAGGACGCTTATAAATCACAGACTAAGTAACACGAAGTATTATAGATGATGTGACGTCAGCATGGGGGGACTGCGTACGATCTGCCGCTCACAGTCTAAGTACGGAGTAGAACGTCAGGTTTTAACGTTTAGTGGTTCAACCTATGGAAGATCAACGCAGAGATGAGCCAAGCCATCCTATTCACCAGAAAAAGAACCGCACCATCAGGACATGTCATGAATGACCAACGCATCCCTTGGGCAGACGAAGCCAAGTATCTAGGAGTCATCCTGGACGAAAGATTTACAACACGTGAACATAGGCTCGGACTAGCGAAGGCAGCGAGAAAAAACCTCAACCCCCTCATAGGATGCAGAAGCAACATGGTCCTCCAGTTGAGGCTGCTCCTCATCAGGACCATCATCCTGTACGCATCTGCCGCATGGTACCAATGCGTAGAAACCTACAGGGCAAAGATCCAGCAATTCTTGAACGCCAGCTTGAGAATGGAAGTAAACGCTCATAGATGTACGTCCCGAATATATACATCTACAGGGACCTGAATGTCAATCCAAACTTCATAGACGACCATCTAAGGAAGCACGCCAACGCAAGATTTCAGAAGACGAACACCCACAGGAACCCAGTGATCCAGGACATCCACGAAAACCTGAACCTCGATGATCCCAGGTTCTGAGAGAGGGACAAATATACGCGACCAGCCTACCAGAACCAGTGAACACCGCCAAGAGTAGCATCAGGTGAGTAACAAACTCAATCCAAAACACGTTAGATAGAACAACCACCACACACTGCACTTTCACACCCATCAGGTACATCACCACCATGCACACCCAGCGTCACGCCAGGAACCACATAAAGGGATTTAAAGCAGTCAGAGGCTGACTTCATACCGAAAGAGGTACGATATCAATCTTGCAGGCGTGCCAATTTGGAAGTTGAGGACCGCTCCAAGGGGAGCGGGGTAGGATGGCAAGTGGATAGTAATACTGGTTCACACAAACGAGTAAAGAGGATATATTATACATGGGCACCCAACCTTTCAGGAGGGTGTGTGGTAATATAATAAGTGCTATGATTATCATCGGTAATAGCAGCGAGTTAAAACCGATTAAATCTATTTTCATCAGTTCTAACGAGTGCTACCACCGACGAATAATCATTGCACGAGATATATTTGGTGAGAGAATATAATGGACATTATCAGATAAAATAAACTTCTTAGCGTCAAACTGACAGTCTACAATTTTCATTAGAAACAGTTAACGGATAATATGCGGTGATAATAAAAAATATCATCGATTTGATAGCTACTTCTATTCTGTTGTTTTATCATCTCAGCCAATCACATTAGTCGGAAATGTGACACCATGTGTGATATTCTCGGGGTAATATAAAAAGTGCTATGATTATCATTGGTGATAGCGGCGAGTTAAAACCGATGAAAATAAAACGACTGCTCACGGTTTAACCAAACTCGGTTGTAGGGACCAGGGGCAAATTGCTTAAAAAACCCGCGTTGCAGAAATTGTGTGAAGAGTTACGGGTGTGAAAACAGCCACGGTTTTCTCATCCACGGTTTTCGATCTGGCAACACTGCCTTTCGTAAGCACGCGCTTGATTAGAAAGAACTGTTTTGTGTTTCCGATTAGTTCGCCAAACTCTTCAGCATCTTATTCTCAAACTGGGAAGGTATTATCATTAACGGAGGAAACAAATGATCGCGCATTAGGAAAATGGTAATCATATGTGATATATCAAGTGAGAAATTCTATTTCCAAATTAAGCGATAATTCGTATTTTGGGTGGGTCGGTGGATGTGTGTATTTTAAAATCGCTCGAAGGGAGGGCTGTAGAAGAAAATTTAGGAAGTGACCCGCATAAGTCATTGTCGGGCCGTCAGAGGGGGTACAGAATTTTTTTTTAAATTCAAATATTCACTGAAACTTTATAAGGCGATGGCACGCATACTGAATAGGTACAAAATGATCTTATACATATTAACTTTATTTCCACACCCGCAAAAGTCATTGTCGGGCCGTCAGAGGGGGTACAGAATTTTGTTAAAAATGCAAATATTCACTGAAACTTTATAAGGCGATGGCACGCATACTGAATAGGTACAAAATGATCTTATACATATTAACTTTATTTCCAACCCACAAAAGTCATTGTCGGGCCGTCAGAGGGGGTACAGAATTTTTTTTAAATTCAAATATTCACTGACATTTTATAAGGCGATGGCACGCATACTGAATAGGTACAAATGATCTTATACATATTAACTTCATTTCCACACCCCAAAAGTCATTGTCGGGCCGTCAGAGGGGGTACAAATTTTTTTTTAAATTCAAATATTCACTGAAATTTATAAGGCGATGGCACGCATACTGAATAGGTACAAAATGATCTTATACATATTAACTTTATTTCCAAACCTGCAAAAGTCATTGTCGGGCCGTCAGAGGGGGTACATAATTTTTTTTTAAATTCAAATATTCACTGACATTTTATGAGACGATGGCACGCATACTGAATAGGTACAAAATGATCTTATACATATTAACTTTATTTCCACACCCGCAAAAGTCATTGTCGGGCAGTCACTGGGGGTACATAATTTTTTTTTAATTAAATTCTAAACTAATGTATTTATTTCAAAATAATGTATTTAGATGTGTGACGTAGATTATTCTGTAGCAATTTCAAAAGCTTGCCGCGCAGTTGAATACAAACGCGACAAGCTTTTGAATCTGTTACTCCCAGAATAACCTACGTCACACATTTAAATAAATTATTTTTTACTTCTCATAAATTTTGACAAAAAACTCATTATCTCCGACCCTGAAAACCCCCACATACCAATTTTGAATAGAGTCGGACCAAAATTAAAATACACGTCCGCTATCTTGGAGCAGCCCGCCATTTTGTTTTTCTCCAACAAATTTTCATAATGCATTGTCACCGGAATTATGAAAACCTATCAAATTTCACCTCACTCGGATGCCAGCAAGTGCTTGAAAAATGGATTACAAATTTTGAACCGGAAAGACTGAAAGACAGAGTGACAGACCTACCAACGAAGCAAGTTAAATGAAAACTTGTAATAAAATAACGAGAATCAAGTACACATGCCCAATTTCAACTCGATTGAATGGGTGAAAGGACAAAGTTTGATTGTTTCTCACCCATTCAGTTCGACTGCTATCACGTTATGATTTTAAGGTAATAGCTTTTGATTTTCAAGAAATTCTTCACCCATTCATTTCGAGTGCCCTCGCCTAATAATTATCTGGTAAATATTTGAAATTTTCAAGATGTGGTATTCCCTTTCGACGGTCCTTGAAATTGTATCGGGAAACAATCACGTGATCATGAAAATACCGCCAATTCAACCCGGCTAGAAAAAGATAAAACAATAGAGAATCTTCAGTCTGGTGGCTACTCAACAAGTGTGTGTGTGTGTAATGTTTTTTCGAAGACGCGTTGGATTACTTGGATTTATGTGCTTTGGCGAAAAATATCATATCGTTTTTTTGTGGTTGTGTTTGTTTGGGAGGTGTTAGAGTGTGACGTGCTTTTTGGAAATCAAGCATACCAAGTGAATATTAAGTTTTTTGTACGAACATTAATTTTCATTATAACCTTAAGTGTTTGTGCTCTGCAAAAAGTTTATTGTGTTGCCCTTTGGAAAATTGACCGAGAATCAAAAAAATACAAAGTTGTTTTTGCCATATATTCCACTCTGTAAAAATCAGGTCCTGGTAAGTTCTTTCCTATACCTTACAACTTAATAGTGGATACAATTTTTAATTAACACTTATTATCTATAAGGCAAGCATTCACAATATGGCGCCTAAATCGAAGGTAGACTCGGAAAGTTTGATATATTTTTTTAAATCCCAAAACATTTCATATGATGAGTTGAAAAAATTGACTGCGTAAAAAAATATATATATTCGGAGAGATGAGTCCTAACTCATGTTATTCGATGGATGCGTCAAAATATATATATTCGGAGAGATGAGTCCTAACTCATGTTATTCGATAGTGGTTGCTATCAGGAGAAATATAGGAAATATGTCGAAAGCCTTAGAAGTGTGTGGGTCGAATGAATGTTCAAAGGGTGATAAGCCTTCCAAAATGTTCGAATATCTTAGGAGTAGTGGTCTGACTCGGGAAAAAATGAATTCGATTAAACTTTGGAAGAAGTTTCGGGGACATTTGTGAAAAATTCGGTAACAAAAAATCCAAACGCAATTGTTACAAGATTAAAAAAATGATCATGAGAAAATTCAGTATAGAACACCAACCCGATAAAATGAAGGACAGCTCTGATTCTTTTTCTGTTCGCTTTGAAGGCAATGAAATATCCAGGGAAATAAATATTCATACAATTCCGGAAAGTTATTGATATTGAGATTGGCCGGAATATTCCATCAGGTACCCCTAAGAGAGACAAGTCCATTGAAATTGTAACTGGTAGGAATTTTTCATCTAGTACCCGTATAAGCGAAGGCAACTCCATTGTTAATTTTAGTGGCGTGAATATTTCATCAGATACCCGTAAGAGCGACCAGTCCATTGATATTACAACTGGCAGAAATGCCTCCTCAAGTTTTGAGGAAGTACCGGAAGTAGTTTTAAATATAAATAAAAAAATTGATATGAGTGAGTTGAGACCAAAGAATTCGATAAATAGAAACAATTCCAATTTGTACCGTCCTTCATACAGTTCATGTAAAGTTTATTTGGGGAATTTTCAGATTTCTCCTGAAGAGTTTGTAGCAATGCAAAAAGGGGGAAAATTGGTGGAAGGGCGTTGGACTTATATTTTATGTACAAAATTCAAAAACCTCAACAATATATGCATACTTAATATTAAACAGAAACGGTATGTATCATCTAAAAATAGTTTGAAAATTTATGCATATTGTGCACATAAGAAATGTAACGTTTTCATACTCGTTGTGGATAAATACACCCATTTGAACGTGGCACACAACGTTTCGGTTTATTCATCATGCAGCGATTATAACCACTTGGAACCATCAACGCGCTTTTTAAAGGGAGACGACAGAAAAATTTCTAAAATTGAATTAAAGCTAATCAAAGCTTCTAAGTCTAAAGAAAAAAGGGTAAAAGAGTGTTCGGCTGATATTATTCATGCAGGAAATCTTCAGGAAGTAAAGTCCGATTCTGTGCTGAGTAAAGCAAGATCAGAGGTTCTAGGACAGAATGATAGAAATAAAGATGTTTTTTTCGATTTGTGTCTCATGCAGAGGGATAATGATGATTACATCAAATGTGTTGGTCAGCCATTTCATATATATGTGTATAGTTTAGAACAGCTTGAGATTGCGATGAGAAATGAAGTAGACATCACTATACATATTGATGCAACAGGTAATGTAATCCGACGGCCAAAATTCGTCAAGAAACGAATCTTTTAATACGCTGGAGTTATCGTCACATCGTTCAATAAAAGAATTTGCCCTATTTTAGAAATGATTAGTTGCGATCACGATGCAACATCAATAGGTGTATGGCTTGCTAAATTCAAATCATTCGCTCTCGGAAAAAAGAAAAAATGGCCGCTTTTCAAAAGAGTCGTGACAGATTTTAGTAAAGCATTGATTAACGCAGTTCTATATTTTTGGAATAACCAATCTATGAAAGATTATTTAGATATGGCATTCAGTTTTGCAACATCTGAGGACAAGCACCTGACAAAAAATGCCTTATATGTGGTTTTGAATGTTTAGAAGAAAACATAGGGGTAGTTCAAAAATGTTCGGTATGTTTTCGATTTTGCCATATTCAATGTAACATGGTTGGTGATACATGTCCTCTATGTAGTAAATTGTTACTTAGACAATGAATAGGGGGTGGAAAACTAGTTTATAAATAACTAACACAAGACTTTGTTAAACGCACTTGCACGTTGAAAAAAGAGAAATGAAAACCGGTACTTTTTGCCGAAAAAGAGTTTTTTCTAAAACCTATCACAAAGGAGATACAGTTTGTTGAAAAAAACCTCTGTGAGAACTCCAATTTGCCAAATTTCCCACAAGCCGGTGATCAAATCCTATTCCTTTATGCACTACGTTGAAGTAAATGAGAATACTTTTTTTTTATATATCAATCATCCATATCGGATGTGTGATACGGCAGTTGTGGCCATTTTAAGTTATTTCTTTTACTTCTTTATTTTATCTCTGAGTGAGAGTTTTTTTTTCAGTGTATGCAGAATTTGATTTGATTTGGGAAACCATTTGTTAGAATGTTAGCTTTTATCAAATGGAAATTTCATATTGTATAAATTATATTCAATCTAAGGAGACTCTTCCAAACGAAATTAAACACGATTTTGTTTAGATTTAGAAATGTTCATTTCTAATCCCATGTCTGGAGTTTTGTTTTGAATATTAACGGCGCTCTGACGGAGCCGCCGGCATTGTCCATTGAAATCGTGCAGGTGTCTTTTTCAATAGTCAGCATTATTCCTCGCAAAAACCAAAATTATTGTCTGAAATTCAACACCTCTGTTAGGCGACGAAAAAAACCATTTTTATAATATACATTTCACTGGCATTCGGTATTTGCGGCTAGGGAAGAATCCACGAAAGAAATCGATGAGTTTCCAACACGGCTTTCAATTTTTCGAACTCCAGTACGCACGACTATCCAGAGTCGCTTGCCTACAGACAAACAGACATAATTCGCAGCGAATCTGTCTAATGATTTGTTATATTTTGCAGGCTTTCCAAAAGCCGTTTCCTTGTTAGATGAGCCCGTCTACAATTCTCTTAGGTCCGAGGAGCGTTGCTACAGACATAAATCGCAAATTCTCAAAAAGAGATAGTTGTTTACGAAAATATAGGTTTCAGCCGGCATCTCGCACATCTGGTGAGATTACGGGGAGACAAGATGAGTTTCCAATAGAACCTCCGCGAAACTCAAATTTTTCCAAATTGGATGAACGTAGGGGTGGTGGAAGGTTTTCCCCCCGACTTCCGTTCCAAAAGCGAAGCGGAAGTGGGGGAGAGACGGGCCGAGACGAATGGGGGGATAATGGTCCTGAAAAACTTTTGGCATAATACATGATTCCTTAGAAATCATTAAAGATGAGAGTTTTAGGCCGGGTAGTTTCCGCAGTCGCGAGGAGTCTGTCGCCGGAAACCGAAATCACTGGTGGAGAGCGGCGGAGGGCTCGGTGCCTATTATGGAAATCACCCCACGCGAAGGTTTTTCCCATGATAGGAATATCGACGCTCGTCCCAGTGACTCCACAATGACGGCTCCACAATGACTTTTGGGGAAGAAGGATGGAAGTAGGGATGCAAATGATTGTTTTCTACCTATTCATTTCGAGTGCCATCGTTTAATAAATTTTAGGTAAAAAATGTAATTTGAAAAAAATTCTTCACCCCCTCTGACGGCCCGATTATGACTTTTGCGGATATGGAAGTAAAGTTATTACGTATAAGATCATTTTGTACCCATTCATTATGCGTGCCATCGCCTTATAAGGTTTCAGTGAATATTTGACTTTAAAAAAAAAATTCTGTATCCCCTCTGACGGCCCGACAATGACTTTTGCGGGTGTGGAAATCAAGTTAGTATGTATAAGATCATTTTGTACCTACTCAGTATGCGTGCCATCGCCTTATAAAGTTTCAGTGAATATTTGAATTTAAAAAAAAATCTGTACCCCTTCTGACAATGACTTTTGCGGGTGTGGAAATAAAGTTAATATGTATAAGATCATTTTGTTCCTATTCAGTATGCGTGCCATCGCCTCATGAAATTTCAGTGAATATTTGAATTTAAAAAAAATTCTGTACCCCCTCTGACGGCCCGACAATGACTTTTGTGGGTGTGGAAATAAAGTTAAGTTTATAAGTTTATTCAGCAATAGAAATAGAAATACAGTAGAAATAGAAATACAGTAGTTCAGTAATTTGACAAAAATCAACTCTATTCTAAAATAATATATCTATAAAATCTATTTAGACAATTTGACCTTAACTATTACTGGAATTTGGCGCACTATGGTATTCTAAGATACTGTGTGTGCGACTCTTCTGTTTGTAGAATTGTTTCTGAGGTACTGACTATGTCAATGTTTACATAGGCACAATATATTAAGTACATTAGTTGAGAAAGGAAAAGTAGTTTGATGTGTGTAATTCATTTTAAGTGAAGTTAATATGTATAAGATCATTTTGTACCTATTCAGTATGCGTGCCATCGCCTCATAAAATTTCAGTGAATATTTGAATTAAAAAAAAAATCTGTACCCCCTCTGACGGTCCGACAATGACTTTTGCGGGTGTGGAAATAAAGTTAATATGTATAAGATCATGTTGTACCTATTCAGTATGCGTGCCATCGCCTTATAAAATGTCAGTGAATATTTGAATTAAAAAAAAACTGTACCCCCTCTGACGGCCCGACAATGACTTTTGCGGGTGTGTAAATAAAGTTATTACGTATAAGATCATTTTGTACCCATTCATTATGCGTGCCATCGCCTTATAAAGTTCCAGTGAATATTTGAATTTAAAAAAAAATCTGTACCCCCTCTGACGGCCCGACAATGACTTTTGGGGTGTGGAAATGAAGTTATCACTTATAAGATCATTTTGTACCTATTTAGTATGCGTGCCATCGCCTTATAAAGTTTCAGTGAATATTTAAATTTAAAAAAAAATTCTGTACCCCCTCTGACGGCCCGACAATGACTTTTGCGGGTGTGGAAATGAAGTTAATATGTATAAGATCATTTTGTACCTATTCAGTTGCGTGCCATCGCCTTATAAAGTTTCAGTGAATATTTGAATTTAAAAAAAATTGTCCCCCTCTGACGGCCCGACAATGACTTATGCGGGTCACTTCCTAAATTTTCTTCTACAGCCCTCCCTTCGAACGATTTTAAAATAAACACATCCACCGACCCACCCAAAATACGAATTATCGCTTAATTTGGAAATAGAATTTCTCACTTGATATATCACATATGATTACCATTTTCCTAATGCGCGATCATTTGTTTCCTCCGTTAATGATAATACCTTCCCAGTTTGAGAATAAGATGCTGAAGAGTATAGCGAACTGATCGAAAACACAAAACAGTTCTTTCTAATCAAGCGCGTGCTTACAAATGGCAGTGTTGCCAGATCGAAAACCGTGGATGAGAAAACCGTGGCTGTTTTCACACCCGTTGAAGAGTTAGGTGTAGGTCTCTTAGGCAACCTCAGTGAGACCGTGGCATTACCGCCCAACGTGGTGCCCACACTGTTGAAGCCTTCCGCGGCGCCCTTAGAACATATATCTCCTAGGAAACTAAAAAATAATTTTATTTAAAAAATATTGCTAAATACAAATTTATCTTCGCACATTTAGAAAAAGCTTTTCCACGATGTAGGAATTTGGGAAATGTCCAAGGAAGAAAAAAGCTGATTAAGAAAACAGTAATTCATCAAGAAATAAGAAATCGTTTACTCTCTATTCTGGGAAGGAAAGAATTAGATTTTCAACAGTAAAGAATAATTATTTTTCGAATATATTCAGAAGCAAAATATCTATTTTCTGTTCAAGTGGGAAATAGTCCAGGTTATTATTTTCAGAGATTAAAAGACTGAATTTTTCAAGAGAGAAAAATCTTGCAGTTTAATTTCTTTCGAAATATATATTGTTGAGAAAGTTCTTTTATTACAACACAAGTTTTAACTTTCGGCCTCCCCCAAACTAGGGTCCTTTCGACATTCGTTTGGTGAAATCTAGGACGCTAGCCAGAACCTAGAAAATCGTAAAAATTTATTTGATCTAATTAGTCCGTCGGGAATGGCATCAAAAACGCTCGTTTTAAACACCGACATAAATTTTTGGTATAACAAAATAGACTTTGCAGGTCGATTTATCATGTGACACGCACGGAAAGGAAATCTACAACATTCGTTTAAAGTTATATGGAAAAAACGAAAAAAAAAAATTCAAAAATGAAACCACTATAACAACTGATCTAATGGAGATGTTTTCGCTGATCGAAAGGGATTCCATAAATTGGATGCTAAAAATTTCGTTAATCCTTTTTGTGATACGTATACCTGTTAGAGGTGCCATAAATTGGATGCTAGTTTTTCTTATCTGCACAAATGCATCGCTACTTACTGTTACCCGATTATATATCCAGGCGCGGGTACAGAGGGGGGGGGCAAAATGGGTGCAATTGCCTCCCCCTGACCAAAGCACTTTTTTTAACCAATTTCAAATTTTTTAAATCGTCATTAGGACATCAGTATATTTTCTTAAGTTGTTATTAACGCATCACTACTATAATAAATAAATAATAGTTTGTAAAAACTAAAAAACCCGCTTTTATAGAAAACCAAACTGAAAAAATAGAAAATAAGAAAATAAATTATTTTATTTAAAAAAAAGCGTGGGGTGCATGGTATCGCCTCGGCCAACAATTACCTGTGATCCGAGACATTTCTTATTTTACTTCCCTAGGTGTGTAATGTACATATAATTATTGATACCATGCACCCCACGCTTTTTTTAAATCACATTTTTTTTTTCTCATTTTCTATTTTTTAGTTTGGTTTTCTATAAAAGCGTGTTTTTTAGTTTTTTTAATCTATTATTTATTTCCCACTTTTTAATTTGGTTTATTTATAAATGCGTGTTTTTTTAGTTTTTTATGAAATCTTATTTTGCAAATTAAAAAATGGAATAATCTTATCAAATAGGTGTAGTGTCATCGGTCCTCGATAAATCTACGAAGTTTGAATGAAATCTGACCGTTTAAAGTGGGTCAAAATTGCGCCCAAAGGAGTCGGTTACAAACATAATCTCCGACCCCAAAAACCCCCACATACCAATTTTGAATAGAATTGGACCATAATCACAAAACTCGTCCGCCATTTTGGAGCCGCCATCTAGAATTTTTCAATTTTTTACAAAAGAATCATTCATAATATTGGACCCCAATAACCCCCACATACCAATTTTGAATAGAATCGGACCATAATAAAAAAACTCGTCACCATTTTGGAGCCGCCATCTTGAATTTCTCAGTTTTGACAAAAGAATCATAATCTCTGACCAGAAAACCCTCAGATACCAATTTTGAAGCGAATCGGGCGAAAATCACAAAACTCGTCCGCCATATTGGAGCCGCCATTTTTTTTTCAAACAAAAATTTCCCAAATGCATTGTCACCAGAATTATGTATACCTGCCAAATTTCAAATCATTCGTACGTCTAGAAGTGGGTCAAAATCGCGCTCAAAGGAGTCGGTTACAAACAAACATACAAGCGAGTCGGTTACAAACAAACATACAAGTGAAGCTAATATAAAGCGTAAAAAAAGCTTATGTGCATAGAGTCCGCGCCTCCACAAATTATGTGTTTTGTTTTCTATACGTTTTGTTCCTCCCGCGCACTTGAGAATACAAAACGGGTGTGAAGTTATCCACAACCACAAAATACACTGAGAAAAATGTAACTCGGATCTGTTTCTCGTCAAAATGACAATGGAGGGCTTATTTCAGTAAACGATCAAATTCTGTAGGTTGATAAGTGTAAGAAATTATATTTAGAATGCGTTGTACCCGGGGACGGGGGTGTAATCGGGGTGGAAATGTTGAAAAAATTAAATATACATGCAAACGGCACTGTAGAGTATTTTAGTTTGCAGAATCAAATACAGGAGATTGGAATACATAGCACCTGATATATGAAATCATTTGTCGCCCCGTCGGAGGGTGAGTTTTGGGGGTGGAAATGTTGTAAAAAATCAAAATTCAAATTAAACAGCAGTGTAGAGTTTTCTAATATGCAGAATCAAATTCCGGAGGTCAAAATACATACTACCTGATATATGAAATCATTTTTCGCCCCGTCGGAGGGTGAGTTTTGGGGGTGGAAATGTTGAAAAAAATCAATATTCAGTTTAAACGACGGTGTAGAGTTTTCTAGTATGCAAAATCAAATTCAGGAGGTCGAAATACATACCACCTGATATATGAAATCATTTGTCGCCCCGTCCGAGGGTGAGTTTTGGGGGTGAGAATATTGAAAAAAATCAATATTCAGTTAAAACGACTCTGTAGAGTTTTCTAGTATGCAAAATCAAATTCAGGAGGTCGAAATACATATCACCTGATATATGAAATCATTTGTCGCCCCGTCGGAGGGTGAGTTTTGGGGGTGAGAATATTGGAAAAAATCAATATTCAGTTTAAACGACGGTGTAGAGTTTTCTAGTATGCAAAATCAAATTCAGGAGGTCGAAATACATACCACCTGATATATGAAATCATTTGTCGCCCCGTCCGAGGGTGAGTTTTGGGGGTGAGGATATTGAAAAAAATCAATATTCAGTTTAAACGACGGTGTAGAGTTTTCTAGGATGCAAAATCAAATTCAGGAGGTCGAAATACATAACACCTGATATATGAAATCATTTGTCGCCCCGTCAGAGGGTGAGTTTTGGGAGGGAGAATATTAAAAAAAACAATATTCAGTTTATACGACGCTGTAGAGTTTCCTTGTCTACAAAATCAAATTCAGGAGGTCGAAATACATACCACCTGACATATGAAATCATTTGTCGCCCCGTCGGAGGGTGAGTTTTGGGGGTGCGAATATTGAAAAAAAATCAGAATTCAGTTTAAACGGCAGTGTAGAGTTTTCTAGTATGCAAAATCAAATTCAGTAGGTCGAAATACATACCACCTGATATATGAAATAATTTGTCGCCCGTCAGAGGTGAGTTTTGGGATGAATATTAAAAAACAATATTCAGTTTAAACGACGCTGTAGAGTTTTTTTGTATGCAAAATCAAATTCAGGAGGTCGAAATACATACCACCTGACATATGAAATCATTTGTCGCCCCGTCGGAGGGTGAGTTTTGGGGGTGAGAATATTGAAAAAAATCAATATTCAGTTAAAACGACTCTGTAGAGTTTTCTAGTATGCAGAATCAAATTCAGGAGGTCCAAATACATATCACCTGATAATGAAATCATTTGTCGCCCGTCGGTGAGTTTTGGGGTGAGAATATTGGAAAAATCAATATTCAGTTAAAACGACTCTGTAGAGTTTTCTAGTGTGCAAAATCAAATTCAGGAGGTCGAAATACATACACCTGATATATGAAATCATTTGTCGCCCCGTCGGAGGTGAGTTTGGGGTAAAATGTTGAAGAAAATCAATATTCAGTTTAAACGACGGTGTAGAGTTTTCTAGTATGCAAAATCAAATTCAGGAGGTCGAAATACATACCACCTGATATATGAAATCATTTGTCGCCCCGTCGAGTGAGTTTGGGGTACAAATGTTGAAGAAAATCAATATTCAGTTTAAACGACGGTGTAGAGTTTTCTAGTATGCAAAATCAAATTCAGAGGTCGAAATACATACCACCTGATATATGAAATCATTTGTCGCCCGTCGAGGTGAGTTTTGGGGTGAGAATATTGAAAAAATCAATATTCAGTTAAAACGACTCTGTAGAGTTTTCTATGTGCAAAATCAAATTCAGGAGGTCGAAATACATACTACCTGATATATGAAATCATTTGTCGCCCGTCGGAGTGAGTTTGGGTGAGAATATTGGAAAAATCAATATTCAGTTTAAACGACGTGAGAGTTTCTAGTATGCAAAATCAAATTCAAGAGGTCGAAATACATACCACCTGATATATGAAATCATTTGTCGCCCCGTCGAGGTGAGTTTTGGGGTGAGATATTGAAAAATCAATATTCAGTTTAAACGACGTGTAGAGTTTCAGATAAAATCAAATTCAGGAGGTCGAAATACATACCACTGATATATGAAATCATTTGTCGCCCGTCAGAGGTGAGTTTGGGGTGAGAATATTAAAAAACAATATTCGTTTATACGACGCTGTAGAGTTTCCTGTCTGCAAATCAAATCAGAGGTCGAAATACATACCACCTGACATATGAAATCATTTGTCGCCCGTCGGAGTGAGTTTGGTGCGAATATTAAAAATCAGAATTCAGTTTAAACGGCGTGTAGAGTTTTCTAGTATGCAAAATCAAATTCAGTAGGTCGAAATACAACCACCTGATATATGAAATCATTTGTCGCCGTCAGAGGTGAGTTTGGGATAGAATTAAAAACAATATTCAGTTTAAACGACGCGTAGTTTTGTATCAAATCAAATCAGGAGGTCGAAATACATACCACCTCATATGAAATCATTGTCGCCCGTCAGGAGTTTGGGGTGAGAATATTGAAAATCAATATTCAGTTAAAACGACTCTGTAGAGTTTCTAGAAATCAAATTCAGGAGGTCGAAATACATACACCTGATATATGAAATCATTTGTCGCCCCGTCGTAGGGTGAGTTTTGGGGGTGAGAATATTGAAAAAAATCAATATTCAGTTAAAACGACTCTGTAGAGTTTTCTAGTGTGCAAAATCAAATTCAGGAGGTCGAAATACATACCACCTGACTATATGAAACCATTTGTCGCCCCGTCGAGGGTGAGTTTTGGGGTGAGAATATTGAAAAATCAATATTCAGTTAAAACGACTCTGTAGAGTTTTCTAGTGTGCAAAATCAAATTCAGGAGGTCGAAATACATACTACCGATATATGAAATCATTTGTCGCCCGTCGGAGGTGAGTTTTGGGGTAAATTTGAAAAAATCAATATTCAGTTTAAACGACGTGTAGAGTTTTCTAGTATGCAAAATCAAATTCAGAGGTCGAAATACTACCACTGATATATGAAATCATTTGTCGCCCGTCCGAGGGTGAGTTTTGGGGAGAATATTGAAAAATCAATATTCAGTTAAAACGACTCTGTAGAGTTTTCTAGTTGCAAAATCAAATTCAGGAGGTCGAAATACATACACCTGATATATGAAATCATTTGTCGCCCCGTCGAGGGTGAGTTTTGGGGTAGAATATTGAAAAATCAATATTCAGTTTAAACGACGGTGTAGAGTTTTCTAGTATGCAAAATCAAATTCAGGAGGTCGAAATACATACCACCTGATATATGAAATCATTTGTCGCCCGTCAGAGGGTGAGTTTTGGGGTGAGAATATTAAAAAATCAATATTCAGTTTAAACGACGCTGTAGAGTTTTCTAGATGCAAAATCAAATTCAGGAGGTCGAAATACATACCACCTGATATATGAAATCATTTGTCGCCCCGTCGAGGGTGAGTTTTGGGGTGAGAATATTGAAAAACAATATTCAGTTTAAACGCGTGTAGAGTTTTCTAGTATGCAAAATCAAATTCAGAGGTCGAAATACATACCACCTGAATATGAAATCATTTGTCGCCCCGTCGAGGTGAGTTTTGGGGTGAGAATATTGAAAAAATCAATATTCAGTTAAACGACTCTGTAGAGTTTTCTAGTATGCAAAATCAAATTCAGGAGGTCGAAATACATACCACCTGATATATGAAATCATTTGTCGCCCCGTCGGGGGGTGAGTTTTGGGGATGAGATATTGAAAAAATCAATATTCAGTTTAAACGACTCTGTAGAGTTTTCTAGTATGCAAAATCAAATTCAGGAGGTCGAAAACACATTGATATATGAAATCATTTGTCGCCCCGCATACTAGAAAACTCTACACCGTCGTTAAAACTGAATATTGATTTTTTTCAATATTTCTCACCCCCAAAACTCACCCTCCGACGGGGCGACAAATGATTTCATATATCAGGTGGTATGTATTTCGACCTCCTGAATTTGATTTTGCACACTAGAAAACTCTACAGAGTCGTTTTAACTGAATATTGATTTTTTCAATATTCCACCCCAAAACTCACCCTCGACGGGACAAATGATTTCATATCAGGTAGTATGTATTTCGACCTCTGAATTTGATTTGCATACTAGAAAACTCTACACCGTCGTTTAAACTGAATATTGATTTTTCCAATATTCTCACCCCAAAACTCACTCCGACGGGGCGACAAATGATTTCATATATCAGGTGATATGTATTTCGACCTCCTGAATTTGATTTTGCATACTAGAAAACTCTACAGAGTCGTTTTAACTGAATATTGATTTTTCAATATTCTCACCCCAAAACTCACCTCGACGGGCGACAAATGATTTCATATATCAGTGTATGTATTTCGACCTCCTGAATTTGATTTTGCATACTAGAAAACTCTACACCGTCGTTTAAACTGAATATTGATTTTTCCAATATTCTCACCCAAACTCCTCCGACGGGCGACAAATGATTTCATATATCAGGTGATATGTATTTCGACCTCCTGAATTTGATTTTGCATACTAGAAAACTCTACACCGTCGTTTAAACTGAATATTGATTTTTCCAATATTCTCACCCCAAAACTCACTCGACGACAAATGATTTCATAATCAGGTGATATGTATTTCGACCTCCTGAATTTGATTTTGCATACTAGAAAACTCTACAGAGTCGTTTTAACTGAATATTGATTTTTTTCAATTTCACCCCCAAAACTCACCCTCGAGGGGCGACAAATGATTTCATATATCAGGTGGTATGTATTTCGACCTCCTGAATTTGATTTTGCACACTAGAAAACTCTACAGAGTCGTTTTAACTGAATATTGATTTTTTTCAATATTCTCACCCCCAAAACTCACCCTCTGACGGGGCGACAAATGATATCATATATCAGGTGGTAGTATTTCCTCCAATTTGTTTTAAAATATCAGGTAGTAAATATAATTCCTTACACTTATCAACCTACAGAATTTGATCGTTTACTGAAATAAGCCCTCCATTGTCATTTTGACGAGAAACAGATCCGAGTTACATTTTTCTCAGTGTATTTTGTGGTTGTGGATAACTTCACACCCGTGAATACAAACAAGACAACAGAGAGTTTCGTTCGTTGCGCGCCAACAGTCAACCAACACGCATGGGTGTTGTCGTTGCATGTATACCATTCATGGCAATGATACAAGGTCGAAAAATGAATTCCATATTGAAAAATCAAATTCAAAGAACTGTATGAATTCTCTATTTTTTAAAGGCCTGGAGGAATTCAATAATCTTCCAAAAAATGTTAAAGTATCACAGAATTTGAGAAGCTTCAAGTCTTTTTTTGCTGGAACATATTGTAAATGCTGAACTTTAAGTTATAAATCTTAATCCAAAAATTTTAAAGTTGTAACTTTTTAACTTACTTTTAATATAGTGTTATTGTAATGAAATATCTGTTTCTACTGTTTACCTACCGTTTGTATATTAGGCTTTAGGCTTGCCTATTTCAATAATACTTACTTACATTGACTATGACAGAAAACCGCCTTCTCGGACTTTCCCTTACGCACATCCATATTTCTATTGATACCGAGAAAGTTATTACAAGATTTGCAAAGATGCCGGCCTAAGAATAGATTGGAGTTTGATATTTAAGTTATGAATAACTATTATAATAATATCAATATATCGAGCTACCTACATTACTTCAAATAGTTTTTTTTTAATGTCCACACCCATGCGTTTTTAACTGATAAAAAAAAAGGAGGAGGTTCTCTAGTCGACGCGTATATTTTTTTATGTATGACCACGCATAACTTTTTACAGAATAGTCTGATTTTTATGATTCGTTTTTTATGGTCCCATTTGGATTGGAAAAAAAATCCTCCCAAAGGTAGGAAAATGGGGGATGATTTTTTGTTTGCCCACTGAAGTTCTACTTCTTAACTGATTCTACCGCATAACTTTTTACTGGGTTATCCGATTTGGATGATTCTTTTTTTATTGTATGTAGTATGCTTTGAAGTGGGTTCCATTTGAATTTGAAAAAAAATTACACCCCTTAGAAAAATAGGGGTTGATTTATTGATTTTACACCTGTAAACCGATTCTGTTGAAACTTGGCACACATATGTAGTTCTGATGACACTACAACAAAATGGAGGTCCGTAGTTGATCTGAGGATGGAGACGGAAGACAGTCGAGGGATCTCCTCAACGGTGCACATCAGCTACCTCGTGTTTGGGGTAGCTGACTAATTGACTCACCCATTGACTGATATACGATCAACGCTCAAACCAAACCGCTGGAACTCAGAGCTACAATTTTGACACCAAATTTTTTTTATATTCCATCCCTAAAGGGGTGAAAAGGTGGGTGAGAAGGGGGGTGAAAGTGAAAGTTGGGTTGGTATTGAAATTAGAGTCATGGAAATTAGTATTTGGGCTCTTCTTCACAAATAAAGATAAATGTGTTTCAGGGTTTTTGAAAATTCAAACCCTAAAGGGGTGAAATGAGGGTTGAAAGTCTGTATAGTTAGTTTCAAATAAATTGGTATTTGGGGGTATTTTTTACAAATAAAAAATACGTGTTTGGTGTTTTTGGACATTCAACCTCTAAAGGGTTAGAATGGGGGTTAAATTGGGAAGGGAAGTTTGTATAGAGTTCCGTTCGTTTTCAAGTTGAGGTCATAAAAATTGGTATTTGAGGTCTTTATTACAAATAGAAGAAATATGTATTTCAGGGTTTTTAGAAATTTAACCCCTAAAGGGGTGAAATTGGGGGTGAAAGGTTGTAGGGGGGTTTCGTTAGTTTTCATGTTAGGGTAATAAAAATTGGTATTTGAGGTATAAGTAAGGGATAAAGAAATACATGTTTCATGGTTTTTATAAATGCAACACCTTGTCGGGGGGTGAAAGTTTGTGTGAGGGTTCCGTTAGTTTTGAAGTTAGGGTCATAAAATTTGGTATTTCAGGTCTTTGTTACAAATAAAGAAATACGTGTAACAGTATTTTTAGAAATTCCATCCCTAAAGGAATGAGTGAATTTGTAATAGTCGTCACAACAAATACAAAGTTCAACCAGCTAGTTATAGTATATCACAGTTAATAGTTAAAGTAAGGTGGGTAAGTAAGTATTTCAAAAGTAATACAAATTAAGTAGGTAGCAATTAGTAGATTTTAGCTACAAAAATAAAAAAATAAAACTTTTTAACAAAAAATTAAACTGACGAAAAAAGAAACTGAAAAGCAAATAATTAAATGAATCTTCTCAGTCGCAATAACTAAGCTCCAAAATCAATGTAGATAACTAATTTTGAGTCGACGTCAAACAAACAATCAACGAAGATCATTAAATGACTTTAAAGAAATGATCACAACAAAATAACATAAACATGCAATGTGAAATCTCCAGCGATAAACAATAACATTCCAAAAATGCGCTCTCCGCACGAATACTCGCAACGACGTGTGCCCTCACGTGTGTGCCCGTTCGGGCAGCTGTCTCGCTGATATTGCCTTCGAAAATGCTCATCAATTTCCGGCGAAATGACGCGCCACGCACCCTGCTGCCTTCATTTTACGCTTTACGTAATTAATTTGCTTATTTGTTCGTTTGGCGTCGACTCAAAATTAGTTACTTACATTGGTTTTGGAGGATTAAGACTAAAAAGGTGCATTCAAAGTTTTTATCATTTCATATTTCTATATTTTTTATGACAAATTTTCTGAAAGATATGTTATCACACAAAAAATGTCCCTTTCCCCCCATATTTCGCGCGGTGTGGTGGTGCGTGAAGTTTCGCGCCTCAGCAGTCCGCCAGAAAGAGCAACTATTGGTTTCCATACGTTCTTGAGCTCAATGCTTGGTTGACTAAAGGTGTTATTGGCTTCGATGTAGGCGGCCTCTTTGAACTTTCGTTTGAACCAATGCTCCTCTCTATATAGAACACTTGCGCCGTCCCCTAGAATTCGATGGTGCTCAGTCCAAGCGTGGTCAGCAATTCTAGATTTTGTCGTTTCTCCACGTTGAGTCTATTTCTTGTGCTCATCCAATCTTACCGATAACGGCCTCTCTCCAATGTAGGAATATCCGCATTCACATGGAACTTCATAAATGCAATACTTACTGATTTCATTTTTGTTGTCAGGTTTGGTCTTGGTGAGGAAACTCCGTAAAATACTGCCGGATTGGAAGCAGCTCTTGATGTTGAACTTGTTTCCGATCTTTCGGAGACACCTCTGTCAGGTTTGGTCTTGGTGAGGAAACTCCGTAAAATACTGCCGGATTGGAAGCAGCTCTTGATGTTGAACTTGTTTCCGATCTTTCTGATCCTTTCGGAGACACCTCTGATGTACGGAAGGCAGATCACTGCGCTTTGTTGTTGCTCTTCAGATGTCTTTGTTCTCTGGAGTTGTTTCAATTCGTCTCCTAGGAGTTTCCTGCGGTATCCGGTCCGGTCCTCTCTGATGTGGTTTAATTCGGCATCTAGTGACTCCTCTTCGTTGCTTATGTGCATCGCCCTCTCTACCAATGTTCTCACGATCCCTCTCTTCGTTGAACTCGGATGGTTGGACCTGTAGTTGAGATATTGCCTTGTATATATCTTCTTTCTGTAGACAGAGGTGCGGATTTCATTGCATATTCTCTCAACGTTCACATCGAGGAAGGGTAAGGCACTGTTGTTTTCCATTTCTATCGTAAATTTGGTCGAATCCCTGATTCTTTTAATTCTTGAGAAGAAATCCTAGAGATGTTCATCTCCGTGATTCCATATAATGAAAATGTCATCCACGTACCTCAACCACAGCTTTGGTTTGTATTCTGCCTCCCGTATAGCCAATTCCTCGAACCACTCCATGCACATATGCAATGACGAGGGGTCACTAGATACCGAATTAAACCAAGAGGACCTTCACCGGAATGGATACCCCAAGAAACTCCTAGGAGAAGTATTGATACAACTCCAGAGAACGAAGATATCTGAAGAGCAACAACAAAGCCCAGCAATCTGCCTTCCGTACATCGGAGGTGTCTCTGAGAAGATCATAAGGATCGGAAACAAGTTCAACATCAAGAGCTGCTTTCAATCCGGCAGTACTTTATGGAGTTTCCTCACCAAGACCAAACCTGACAACAAAAATGAAATCAGTAAGTATAGCATTTATGAAGTTCTATGTGTATGCGGAGATTCCTACATTGGAGAGACAAAGAGGACGTTATCGGTAAGATTGGATGAGCACAAGGAATGGACTCAACGTGGAAAAACGTCAAAATCGAGAATTGCTAACCACACCTGCACTGAGCACCATGAATTCTGTGGGACGACGCAAGTTTTCTACATAGAGAGGAGCATTGGTTTAAACGAAAGTTCAAAGAGGCCGCCCGCCTACATCTAAACCAATAACGCCTTCAGTCAACCAAGCGTTGAAATCAAGAACGTAATGGAAACCACTGATTTATGTTTCTCGAGGACTGAAGAGGCGCGAAACTTCACGCACCAAACCGCGCAAATTTACATGCACTATGGCACATGACGGAATTACAGGCACTATTGCACCGACAGACATATAAATTGGTAAGTAGCATCTAAACTTGTCAGTATTCACCTGTAGACGATGGCAGATACAAGCATTCGAAAGTCGATGAACGTCCGAAACGAGAGTAATTAAAATTCAAGCATTCGACACTACAAATGATAACGAAAGCAACTTATTAATCAATTTTTTTTTTTCGAGGATTACCACTTCTGTTGGCAGTATTGGCACAAACCCAGATAAAGTATAATTTGGCAAGCATGTATTTAGCATAATGATACTCATTCAAATTAATTGTTCACATTTCTTTATTGTTTTTTTTTATTTGAATAATTTAGAATTGAAAACAAATTTCAAAAACCTAAGGTTTATTATTTAACAGTTTTGTTTGCGAAATGTATAGTGCGGTCCAAATCACAACTGGCCGATATTCTTACGAAGCCCTTGACCAGCAAGTGTTGCATTTTAAATTTTGTTAAGATTTGTTTTGTATATTTTTGATGTTATCATGGATATATTCGAATAATAAGTGTAAAATTGCTATTCTTTGCATTTTCTATAACACTGCCATCAATTCGAATACAGATATTGAAAACTGCTAATGTCAAGCAGGTTACGAGCTTAATCAGGTATGTAAAGCTGGTCTCTAATTGGGAAGAAATGTGGAAATATTACTGTGTGAAGCACCCAACGCGATACACATTAATACAACCTGAGATTCCGAATAAATACTGGTACGCAGATTATGCGCACTCGGGACAAAACATCACGACCATAGCAAGACTAAAATTTGGCCATGCATGCTGTCCCTCCCACCTACATAAAATTGGTGTGGTGGAATCGGACCTTTGTCATGAGTGCAATGTACGAGGTGACCTGGACCACATTTTTTTTCAATGTCATACATATCGTCAACAAACTACACAAATGATGAGCGACTTGATGGTTGGGAAAATAGAACAACTTGTGAACACTGCCTACCTGATGTCCCTGAACAGAAAAGATGTATACGACGCCATCGTTAGTTTCGTTAAGGCATCTGACTTGAAGTTATGAGCACACCTTGGTTAACCTTTGTTTGTTTATCCTGATGTATTATTACCCCCTATCCGTGGTCTACCTGTACTGTTCAGTAAAAGTTGCCCTGAACGACCCCTGGGCATGAAGTGAGTAACGTTGTCAACGTATCCTTATTGTACTTATATCTCTTGTATGTTTAAACCTTGCCGATCATATTATAGAATCAGTGATACTGGCTGCATAGGACCAGTGCCTCAACGCCAAAAAAAACTGGTCTCATTGAGTCCATCGAGGGTGTGCTCGGAATGGAATAAAAGGTGTGCCGAAGGAACATCTAATCTACCATGAATGAAATCCCACAACTTCAGTGTACTCCCACACAACGAAACAGTATTCTAAAGCTGGGCGAAACTGTAGCCCAATTTTTTACTTCATGCGTTACTTAATTATCTTTTCCGAATTTTTTACGGCTTTCATTACGCGGTTAGCAAATCCTCTTCGGAAGCGATTGTGCGACATGTGTTTCGTGATGAATGTTTACAGGTAATAGTATATTGTGTAACAAGAGATGAAACAAGACGATTCCAGACGGAAATCACCCAAAGTCTGATATCGTGTTTCATATATTTTCCATATTACCCGTAATGAAACTGAAATATTTAATGTAGCGTCGCACTCTGAACATCTTCTGTACCAGTTTTCTACATCTTCTCAACATTAAACCCAGTAGAATCTCTGCCTGATCTTGTCCAAAATTTTATTGACTCCCAGATGTCCTCCTGATTTGCCTTCACGAATTTCCTTCAAGACTTCACTTATCCTCTTCCTGGGCAAAACTGATTAGGAAATTGATTACCTCTCATCAACTGACTCCCATACCCGTTCGAGTAGTCCATTTTCCACTACCAGAGAATCCCATTTCATCCACATTGCCTTGAAGATGGGATCACTCCAGGAAAGTCTGCCACAGTTTTGTTTTCTTTTCCATGTAGAAAGTCCCCAATGTTTGGATTAGTTTCCTGGTCTTGTCTCACATGTGCGATAGTAGTCCTCAGCTAACAGTGCCGTTTATCTGATGCCGGCAACTCCTTCACGGGACCTTGTTCTCTAGGCTGCGGTATTCTAGACAAGACATCTGCATTATTATTTGGTCGTTCTAGACAATGTTTGGTATTAGCGTGATACTGGTTAATCTTTTCCCTGATGGGTGGATAATCAGTAACTTCATTGACTTGGATAGTCTTGGGAGTTTCGCTTTCATAGCCCGTATGCTTCCCGAAGTATTGACCATTCCAGTTTCTTTGTTTTCTGCTCGTCATGACAACCTCACTTACTGCTCCTACCACATCTGAAACAGTTTCCTCTTGACTCTCCTGGCGATCCAGTGCTCGTAGGTGAGAAGGAACGTAGGAGTGTCCTCGAAACTGATGACATACGTGGTGGTAACCTCACCCTGCAATCTCTTTGGAAATTCCCACTCCTACCACACCTGAAGCATTTCCTCATAACTGATTGTTTGCGCTGTTATTCCTGAGTTCAAGTTTCTCTTTCCGAAGTGTTTCTTCCATCGATACCTCTCTTACTTTCGGCCTTGAGGTGTTGAAATCTGCTTTCACTTCCACGGAACGAATCAGAGCCGAAGCTCTGATTAAGATATGTACCGAAGTGCATATCTTAAAGTGTGTCAATTTCAGGGTCCTTCATATTTCGATATGTCTCAATCCATCACTAGATACCTGCACCGCCAACTGTTTTTTGGAATCCTCCAGAGCATCTGGATGGGCAAGCTGGAAAAGTCTCTGCACATCTGCTTCAAACTCCTGCAGACTTTCACCCGATTAAGCATACGTGTTTTCAACTGTGCCCGATTCAGCTGTTCTCGATGTTGGTTGCCATATCTCATAACTGCGATGTAGCTCTTCTGGGATTGTAGAATAGAATATAATACATTTACTGCTTTAAAAACGTACAGTTTATAGCAAGGGTTCGAAAGTACAGGTGCTAACATAGATCAATATTAAGCATGTCTACAAAAGAGATCGAAACTAAAAAAATTACAAACAAACAGGCAAAATAAAGGTCAACAAGAGAAAGAACAGATTAAGGTATAACATAATGATGGAAAAAAACTCATTCATTTATCACGAAAGATCGAAGTCTCAAGATATTAAAGATATAATTGGATATGACTTTGGCAGATTTTGAGGAAATATTATCTAGTGAATAAATAAGGTTGTCTTCTGGGATTGTTAATAATATTGCCAAAGCAGGTCCATCAAAGCCACTATAAGTGCAGTAGCCTTTTTTCATCGTCCCATCCATTGGCTGTTGTCGCAGCTTCAAACTAACTGTTTTCGATATAGAGACTGGCGATTGCCCATCAAAGGTCGGTGGTTTTACGGAATTGTGCGATGTGGTAGCCCTGTCGCGTGAATTCTCAACGATGCAACTTTCTTTTCTAGTTCTTTCAAATGTTTCACTGTTTTCTCATGCATCTCCCACACTTATTTCTTTGCTCCTTCTAGGACTGCTTTGACTTCGTTTTTTATCTGACTGTCCATTTCTTCCACCGTTTTCCAAACTGTGTGGATTTCGGCCCCAATTTTATCAACATCTACCTTCAGGCCTACGATCTGCATAGATGTCGAGCAGATATCATTCAACATTCTGGGTGGTGTTAGCCAGGAAAGTAGTTGTTTTCTGCTCTTCATCTACCAACCTTCAGTTTAATTTATATTAAACTGTCATGGAGAAGACTTTGGGAATTTTTACTCTTTGTTGAACATTCCTCTCCATTTTGCGAAAACAGTGGCTTTCCTCTGTAGTTTAGCTTCAACACGAATCATTTATAACGGAAAGAGTGGTCCAAAATCAGGCCCCAGAGCTTTATTAATAGTGAGTCGCTGTTAAGGCGTGAAATAATCTTTAGCACGGAAGAGGAAGCCAAGTTTGTGTGTAAGAGATTTCACACTGCTTCTGACATGAGAGAGAGTTAAATACTCTTACCACAGATCTAAGAGACTCCTAATAAATGCTACTTCCATAATCTAACAATGGCCTATTTTTCGGGGTGAGATAATCAATAGGAAAGGGTCTAAGGACCCCAGATACCGATTTAGAAATACGTAAATAATCTCGTATATTACACTTTCATGTGCGAATTAAAATTGTCAACATAATTTGATAATTATGACTAATTTGATTGATTTTTAACCTCTTTCTAATAGGTTTGGATTATGTTATTGATTAATTTTCTTAAAATAATTAGGACATGCCCAAGTTTCCATGCTGATTTGTGTTTTTAAAATTCAGTTAGCAGTTTGAATTTGTTTGGATTTGAGTAGAAAACACTTCTATTATATCTTTTTTATAAAGTTTTCTTGAAAGAATATCATCTATAAGGTTTGGACTATAACGGTTATCAATAACTATTTGTTTAATGATATTTAATTATTTATTGAAATTTTCTTCTGAAAGCGGAATATTAATTAATCTATGTATCATACTGTTTTATGCGGCTAATTTATGTTGGTATGGATGCGATACTACGGCATTATTATTCGAAGACTGGTTTAAAAATAAACTTTTAGCAAATATACCACCAAATAGTGTGATTGTGATGGATAATACGAGCTACCACAGTAGAAGGTTAAATAAAGTTCCCTGTTCAAATGACACAATTCTTACCATTCAACACTATATGTATTTTGAAGATGATTATAATAATAAAATCATTTTCAATAAAAAAACGAAATTATTGTGATACATTGAGAGGAGAAATGGCATACAGTGGTAAGACTTCTTCTTTACTATTGCATATTCAATCCAATTGAACACATATGGCATGAGCTGAAAGCATCGGTGAGGAGGAATAATGTTTCGCCAACTTTAAATTCATCTGTGGTAGCTTTGATTCAGTCAGAAATGCAGAATATTCCAAATGAAAGCTGAGAAAATTGTGTAGCGCAGGTACAAAAATTAGAAAAATCATATTTAAATATAGATCAAGTTGCCAGAGAAAACATTGTTGGAAACTTGGATGACGATAGCGACCGTAAAATTTAATTATTTTTATAACTCTATTTTTCGTATTGTATTTGTACCTGTTAAGCTCAATTTAATGAATTTCATTTATTTGCATATTTTCTAATGTAAATTCTTCCTGAAATTTATTAATTTTTTTCCAAAATTTGGATGCATATTATTACGTGCATATAAATAAATTAGTGTCCTATATTGATTGTACACTCTACTTTTCCGTACTGTTTATTTATTACTTGTTATTGAATCAGACGTTATACATCATCTTTACGTTCATATATATATTTATATATTTTCCTTTTTTTCGATAGATAAAAAATAAGTACCTATTTTTTTACTAGTATTTGGAAAACTGTACTTTGTTGCCTACTAGAAGATAAAAAGAATATTTCAGTTTTAAAAATAGTAGTTTTGAAAAACTCATTGTTTATTAATTTACTATAAAGTACCACTTTCCAGACTCGTTAGTAAAAATAATATTTTAAACTAGAAAAATAATGTGTTAAACCGAGCCGTCAATGAAACATATCATCTTGTGAAAATTTCATAGTACGTCTCTGCTTGTGGTCGGCCCCCGTTGAGCCTTATCGGCAATGAATAATAATGAGTCTCTTAGATGTTTGGCAATACTATACCTATGGACTGAGAGCTGGCTACGTAAATTAAAAATGATAAGGTACAAGTGAAATTTTTACATAGAAACCTTCCTTACTAGCTGAAAAGTGTGTAGCTCTGCAGGTAGAAGTCAGTACCGGGGCTGAAAGCGGGGGTGAGCGATCAAAGATTCTTCCAGAGCGCAGCCTGGCGCTCACATAACTCCGAATACTTAATTATTTATCAAGGCCTAGTAGCCGCCTTGAATAAACGCTCGCGTTCAAAGTGAAAGGACCGGGGTTCAATCCCGAGCTGGGTCACGCATTTTTTTTTATTTACTATTACACTCAAATCAACCACAAAACTTCTACAAGCAAAATATATTACCTCAGAACATTCACCCTCATCATCAAATTACATCATTATGATGAAATTACAGATCTTTCTCATAAGCGAATAGCAGGAAGGGATATAAAGCTTTATTTGACTTGAAATAATTTATTATTACATAGGGTATCGCAAAGCATCGCGAGGCGACCTCCCACTGCCACTCTTGAACAATTGAAATTTACGGATAATACTTTCGTTGAACAAATCAGAGCTATCTCCTGGAAAAGGTACGCCGAAAAACCAGGTTCAGAGAAATGTTCAACAGCCTTCGGCCGCTGTGGAGCAAGTCATGCTCTGTGAAAATGTTGTTTCTCTCTTGAGGGGTTGTGAGGGTGAATGTTCTGAGGTAATACATTTTGTTGACTTGTAGAAGTTTTGTGGTTGATTTGAGTGTAATAGTAAATACAATTTAAAAAATGCGTTACCCAGCTCGGGATCGAACCCCAATCCTTTCACTTTGAACGCGAGCGTTTAATCAACGCGGCTACTAGGCCTTGATAAATGAAGTGTTCGGAGTTATGTAAGCTCCAGGCTGCGCTCTGGAAGAATATTTGATCGCCCGCCCCCGCTTTCAGCCCCGGAACTGACTTCTGCCTGCAGAGCTACACACTTGTCAGAAGGTAAGGAAGGTTTCTATGTAAAAATTTTCCTTGTGCCTTATAATTTCACAAGCTTTTATTTAGTTTCACTTGTTAGTTCGTTAGGGTCGAATCTTGCAAGTGAATTTTGACCGCCAACTTTTCGAATTCAAATTTGAGTTATAGTTTCCCTTTCATTTATGTTTGCAATTTATTTTGGGCATTATGATTCACCATGATTTATTTATTACCAACATAAAAAATTTATCTGTCAGATGTGTGAAGTTTGTTTATTTGGAACTGTGAAAGAAGGAGGATTTTTTTGATGAAAACGGCAATATTTTGTGCAAAGTTGTGCCGAAAATAAATAATTTAGGGTGTATTGTTTATGCTGTGAAAAATAGGGAGGCACGTTGAGTGATTTTTGTGCGAGAAAACGGTTCCGGATTCGTGTTCAGGAGACAAAAACACGTAAGAAGAGTTTTTTACCTATATTCAAAGAGCATGTGTACTCAAACTTCATATTTACCCATTAAATAAACAATAAAAAGATTGGACTTTCAAAACTATGAAACCTGGAAGTATAGAATGGAACTCCTACTCATGAAAGAAGAAGTATGTGACATAGGTTATGGAAGAAAAACCTGAAGACGCCGATGTTACTTGGGAAAATAAAAATAACAAAGCCAAAGCTCTAATTGGATTGTTAATCGAAAATTCTCAGTTGATGCACGTAAAAAATCTGAAAACTGCAAACGAATACTACACAGCTCTGAGATATCATCATGAAAAATTGTCGTAATCACTAATCACTGAAAAAGCTATGTAGACTACTCCACGAAGGCGACAATATGGAAACTAATCTCATTAAACTAACGGAGCTAGTAGATAGACTCCCAACCATGGGTGAAAATCTTGCTGACAACTAGTAGCATTCATTCTCAGTAGTTTACCAGAAAGTTACGTCACTATTGTAATGGCATTAGAAACAAGACCTGAAAAGGACTTGACAATAGAACTTGTCAAAGAAAAATTGATACAAGAAAGTAAAAGACGAAATGAAATAAGACGAGACGAACCGAATAGCTATGAAATTGAAAAGTAATAAGGGTAATTTCTATAAAATAAATGAATCTTGCGATTTCTGCAATAGAAGAGGACATACTCGAATGTTGAGTCTACTACTACTAATAATAAAAATAAACAACATTAACAAAATAACCTGACCACAGAGAAACACTTAAAGTAAAGAAATAGTCAACAAAAATGATGAAGAGGAACATGAAACGGAAAATGAAGAGGAACATGGCGATGTATATGAAGCAGAAACTAGAAAAGATAAATACCAAGTATTTTTCATGATGGCACCTTCATCCAGAAAATAATGGCATGTTGATTCAGCCGCTATTTGAATTTTTTCGATTATTTAGATGAAACAATTGGCGAAACAATATACCTAGCTGATGGAACAAAATTAAAATCCGAAGGAGTAGGCTATGGTTGTATGAACATACTGAAAATGGACATTCATAAAAATATAAAATCAAAGATGTACTATATGTTCCACTTATAAATGGAAATTTATTATCCATTAGAAAATTAACTGAAAAAAATTTCACAATTAATTTCAAAAATGGATCTGTCCTGATGCAAAAGCATATTTGAAGGAAAATTTGTATGAACTGTAAATCATGTTAACAAAACAAAACACAGAAAAATGTGACATTGATTTACTACATAGAATAGTGGGACATGGAGATATACAAAGTATCAATTTATTGGAAAAGAAATGACATTAAAATTATAGGCTTCGAAGAAAAGAAACCATATGAAGTATGCATTTGAGGAAAAATGACAACAAAAAGTTTTCCTAAATTATCAGAATATAAAAAAATTGTATTCTGGATTTGATTCATTCAGACTTATGTGGTCCCATGAAAACCAGTACTCCAAGAGGAAATGGATACGTTTTAACGTTCATAGATGAATATAGCAGATATTCACATGTTTATTCACTGAAATAGAAGAATGGAGTTTTCGAAAAATTACAAGAAAAACATAAAAACTCAACAAAAACATAAAAATATTGAGATGCGATGGTAGAGGAGAATACACGTCAAATTCGATGATAGAATACCTCAAGAAAAGGGTATACGTCACGAAATAACAGCACCATATTCGCCGGAACAAAACGGTGTAACAGAAAGAAGAAACTGATATCTGACTGAAATGTATGCTTCTGGAATCATCACTAGACAATAAATTCTGGAGAGAAGCCGTTATGCCAGCCAACTATATTCAAAATCGACTACCAACAAAAGCTTCTCAGAAAACAACAATTTGAACTATGGAATGATATAAAAAAAACGACTAAAGAATAAAAATGAAAAAAAAAAAGCATGAGAATTGGTGGAATGTTCAGAAGACAAACGACTGTGAATGGATATACAAAGTAAAATCTGAAAACAATCCACAGTATCTTTGAGTTCATCGGAAGCAGACTATATTTCATTGAGTGAGGCATGATACGATAATTAATGATGGATTTCAATGAAGACATTAAAAAAATCACAGTATTCGAAGATAACCAAAGCACTTTGAAAATGTTAGATCACGAATGTACAACAAATCGTTCTAAACATATCGACGTGAAATTTCTTTATATCAGAGACCTAAAAAAGAGTGGGGAAATTGAATTCCGATACTGCCCGACAGAAGAAATGCAAGCAGATGTTCTTACCAAACCTTTGGAAGCTATAAAACTCGAGTATTTGCGAGAAAAGAACTGGCCTGAAGATTGCGAATATTTAGATCGAGAAGGGGTGTTGGAATCGACTGAATATTACATTGATATTTCTTATCAAATATATGAATAGTATTATTAATTCACCCATAGATCATAAATCTTATGTTATTTATTCAAGGAAATATTTTCTCAGTTGATATAATTTTTTTTGACATCATATTGTTGTCTGTCACACGTTGAATACACAAGTCATAAAAAACGTTCTTCTGTAGTTGTATGTTTTGGGTATTAACACATTCACTGACCGGACCACCCCTGCGATGGGCACATGACAGTGCTCGCCACGCCGAAGCGTTCGCGCATATAGGTACGAGTTTTTAAACGAAAAAAGTAAATGGCACCGAAAAAACTCATACATGTCACTCGTACCGCGAATGTGATAATATCGTTGTTGTTGGAAAACGCACGTACAGGTCTATTTTAGTTTGGAGGGGGACATTCTGTTGTTTTACCTGCAGCACAGTCACTTCAACCTTCGAGCAGTGGGGTGAACAACCCCAAAAATTTGAATAGGGAATACAGGTCGAGTGGCACATCGTTTGAAAGCCCGTTAAATTCTCTAAACAACGGTGTACACCTTTTCTTGAGTCGAGATAAACTGTTTGTAGAAAAAAAAAATTGTTGATAAACTTAAGCGCTACTAATTGTTGTACGTCACTGGACAACTCAGTTGCATTTTTTTGCAATCTATCATTGGTTTGCTAGAATACTGTGAATGTTTTTGTTAAGTTTTTCCTCTGTAGCCATAAAAATAATTTACACAATAGAACAAACAGATAGAACATGTGTGTCTCAGTGATTTCCATTCGTGAGTGGTATTGTACTTTTAAACTATTCTAAACTAGAAAGAAACAATGGTGTATTCAGATGCAGAGAGGGTTGAGTTGATTGAACAGTGTCACGTCAGTATGTTACAAAATTTAGAGATACGGGATCGGTAGCAAAAAAAAACGGGAAATCGAACCCCCAGTCAGAAATGGCAATTCTGGGCCATGTTACGCTTGACCATAATATGTTAAGTACAAGACATTATATAAGATTCTGTTTCCGGTGTCTCACGAACCAGCATTCAGCGTATTTTGAAACTCCACAAATTCCATCCTTACAAAATTAAATTAACACAAGAACTGAATGAAGATATTTTGATTGGCGTTTACAATTCTGTGAGGTGGTGACAGGGATTGCAAACCACAGTTTCTTTTCAACATCTGTTTTAGTGATGAATGTTCGTTTTTTTTAAATAGTATAGTTAATCGCCATAATTTTCGATGTTGGGCTGATTGATACAAATCCCCACATATTTCATGAGGTACATACGCAACATCCCCAAAAATTGAACGTATGGGCTGGTATTTTTGATGATCGTATCGTTAGCCCTTTGTTCTTAGAAGAAAATCTAACGGGAGAAATGTATCTGGAACTGCTTGAAAACACCATTGAACCCATATGTTAACAAACATTTTTGAAAATGGTGCTCCTCCGCACTATGCTCAGCCTGTTCGGCAGTATTTAGATCAACTCTTCCCAGGCACTGGATTGGTAGGCGAGGTTCTATCGAATGGACCCCTCGATCACCAGACCTGTCTCCCCTAGATTTCTGTCTGTGGGGTCATTTGAAAAGCAGAATTTAGGCTACTCCACCTGCTTCACTCGAAGATTTACGGCAACGAATCACAAATGAATGTCGCCAAATCACCTCAGAAATGCTCCAAAATGTGCGAGAACATTATATATATTCATATTATTGCATGGAAGTTGGAGGTGCGCATTTCGAGCAATTCTCAAGATGAGACTGATTAAGTAAATTTAACTCTACACTCAATATGGTTCATCCCAATTGAAAAAACATGTACACCGTTGTTTAGAGAATTCAACGGACTTTCAAACGATGTGCCACTCGACCCCTATTCCCAATTTAAATTTTAGGGGTTGTTCACCCCACTGCTCGAAGGTTGAAGTGACTGTACTGCAAGTAGGACAACAAAATGTCCCCCTAGAAACTAAAATCGAGCGTTTTTCTACATCTACGATATCATTACCCAAAACCCCCATGTCAGGTTTTCGATGGGCCACCCTGTATAAATACAAACGACAGCCTCTAACAGGCATAACGGGATGACAGGATAATGGGATAATGGAAAACGGGTACCAGCTAGTGTAATCTACAATTGATCTTACCCATGGAAGTTCCATAAACTGCTGTCATTGTAATATAGGCAAAATAGGAATGGCACATTGGAGCTGCTGCTACCGACAACGTCATCACAGCAAGACAAATGTTATTAACCCACAAAGTATTCACGCGGGGAGAATCTGCTATAAATCCACAGATAATACGTCCGACAGTGTTCGTGATTCCAATCATCGAAATCAAGAACGCAGCTTCTTCTCTGGTGAATCCCTATAATAAAGTAAAATGTAAATACATATTAATTTTTTTTCTATTGCATTATTGACATCCGTTGGACATCATGAAAAATGTTAGGTATTTTTCGCAGAAGAAATCCATCTATTTAAAGAAGTTTATATTCCAATTCAAGGAAACTGTATTTGTATAGACATATTCGAATAATGAAAACTTCTGGTGGATTTTTGAAACATTTCAAAATTATTTTTATAAACCTCTATTATTGAGATCGCTACAAATATATTCTTTAAAAATTTTATATATTTTTTTGGAAATTTTGGAAATTATTCCACACAAAAAATATATTTTGAATATATAATTTATATGAGATCCATGTTATTAATAACCATTAAGAAGTATTCGGTAACTTGATAATGATATTTTACTACAGTTTCAGATGGCGCCAACGTCTTTTCTAATTGTAATTTAGTGGTTGATTTCTAATGGGCGCCATCTTCACACTGGAATAAAAGTTCTGGTAATCCGCTTTTGGTATCCCTTCAAAATTATAAACAATATCGAATCGGTAAATTCACCAGGTTTTCTAGATATTTTAACTATGAGTAAGGCTGTTCGGACCACTGGAAGAATACTTGTATTTTTCTTACTGTTTATCCAGCGGGTTTGTGAAGTAAATGTAAATAGCAATATGGTCTAAAAAGTTAATAATAGTAAGAATAAAGTCATTGACCAAAAAATTAACTTTAATGTAAAAAAACGGTGGGGTGCTTATAATCAGTTGTCTTAAATTGTTTATCGCTATCTATTTAAAGGAAAAAAGTAAGCAGAGAGCATCCAATAACGCTTTTATTCACATTAGAATTAATGCTTTTTTTATTTATTTATACTGCAATATAAACAGGCTAGAGGCTAAACAGTTAGAATATACAGGGTGTTACCAAATAAGTGCAAAAGTTTTCAGGGGGTGATTCTTTGTCGAAAATTAAAGGGGGTCTTTCTGTAAACAAAAGCTCTTAGGCCTTTCCTTGAAAATTTACACGCTTCCAAAAATGAGAAAAAGATAATGTTTTTTTCTTGAAATTGCTGAAGAGTTGAAGAAATTGCATTTTGTGGGCATGTTCTACTAATAAAAAGGCTACCTATGAATATTTTTTTAATTTTGTTGTTTTTTTTGAAGGGGTGAAACATGCAACCCCTATTCCATTATTCCCCAGAAACAAAATTTCGCAATTACAATTCATTGCAAAACTTTTTTTACTCCTGTGTTGTGTCCGAAAAAGCAATAGTTTCCTGATAAATAGTTTTGTTTACACAACTTGTGACTTCAATCGTAGTATTTTAAAATTATTCCGCTTGTTTTAACTTTTAATATAGGCATGTACCAGTACCATGTTTTGTTTTAATAGAATATCAAATTAAAAATACAAACAAAACAAAATTATGTGTATTACAACAAAGAAAAAGGCAACAAGATCAAACGGAACGGAGTTATAAAAACTGCTCGAAATGACTACCTCCAACCATTAGACAGGAATCAAGTCTTCGTCTCATAGACTGGCGCAAACGTTGTAATATACCTGGTGTGTTTTGGATTGTCTCGCAGGCTGGAATGATGCGATTCCTCAAATCATTCACACATTCAATGGGGGTCGTATAAACAACTTAGAAATCAAACCGACTTGACAGCCACCTACTAGATTTTTTCGATTTTAAAATACTACGATTGAAGTCACAAGTTGTGCAAACAAAACGTGACGGCCTCCTTTTTCGATTCCATTTACAGAAGATCCGTTCATGCACAATGTTGTATTTTATTTTTTTATTAGAAAGCCATTGCTTTTACGGACACAACATATATTTTCAAATTGAGAAATTTTGTTTCGTTAAAAAGTTCTTGGGAAAAATGGAATAGGGGTTGCATGTTTCGTCCCTTTAAAAGATCACAACAATTTTTTTTTAAAAATCAGCAATTTCAAGAAAAAAAATTATTTTTTTCTCATTTTTGGAAACTTGTAACTTTTCAAGGAAAGGCTTAAGAGCTTTTGTTTACATGAAAGACCCCCTTTAATTTTTGACACCCTGTATGCAATATCAGTTTAGGTTTAATATATCACAAATTCTCACATTATTCTTAATCATCTATTGAGGGGGCTTATTGATATGAAATTAAAAGTCCCGCCTCCTCAGAGCAATGTTTGGAACATTTAATGGTATTTAAGATAGAATATCAGGTATATTCAGTTGTCCATCCAATATATTGATGATAAATATCACATCACTCAAAAATCTTCGGTGAGATAATGTCTCGATGTCGAATTGCAATCTTTGAGTGTTGTAAGATATCATTTTTGGTGAGACTGAAGTTTTCCTGACGAACAAAGACCTCACAAATTTTTTTTGAACTTTTTCTTTCTGAGTGATGTACTAGGATTCCAGATGGCTGAGGCATATTCCATCTTAGACCTTACATAAGCAATAAATAGTTTTGTTAGTGTGTTCCATTTGAATTTGGTGGCATTTCTGAGTACAAAACTCAGCTCTTGTCGCTCCAGTGCGTTTGCTCCTATTGCGTATGGGAATCCATTAGTTTTTTTTTTTTCGTGTGAAAGTCACAACTTTGAATTTGCCATTGAGATTCTTCTGTAGCTCTACAGAATCAGATATATCTCTCACTTCCCTATAGAGTTTGAGGTCATCGGCAAGGGGTAGGAATCCGGAATAATCAATAAACTTGTCAATATCATTAACAAAAACGTCAAATCGTAGTGGACCCAGTGTTGATCCTTGAGGAACTCCTGATGTTGCTCATTTACAAAAATGTCAAAATGTAGTGGAGTTTGTATTGATATACTGCACATATTGCACCCTATTCTGTAGGTATGACTTTATCGCTATCATGTCATTATCTAGTGAGGAACTCTTCATTTTGTTTACGAGTATTGTGTGATTAACTTTATGAAAAGCCTTCGCTAGATCAGTATATATATATATATATATATATATATATATATATATATATATATATAACATCCACTTGTGAGTGAGACTGTACATGTGCTGATATTTCATTTGCAACTAACGTTAAATATGTAGTTGTTTTTTTTTAGAAAGCCTGGTTATTGGGGTATAATTACATTTTCCACATGATTGTAGAACCGATTGTGAATAACCTTTTCAAAAATTTTGGATGGCGATGGAAGTATTGTGATGGGCCTATAGTTATGTATTTCACTGGGATATCTGCTTTTATATATTGGTATACGTACTATTTTCAGTTTATCCGGAAATGGTTTCTTTCAGCAGATATATTGAGAAGTATAGCTAATGGTTTTTTTAGTATTTCCATGTAGCCCTTAAAAAAGTATGATGGGATCTCATCATTACCAACAGCTGCCCTGGGCTTGAGAGTCCTGATACCTGACATATTTCATTCTCAGTTATATTTTTCATTGATAGCTGGTTTAGTCCTTAATCAGGAACCAGCCTTATTTGAGTGGGGATTATATACAGATTTAAAAAAAGCTGAAATGATTTTTATTTTTGAACTGGTTGATATATTTTTAGTGGCCAATGACTTTATTCCTGTTATTTTTAACTTTTTAGTCCATTTTGCTACAAAAACGTGTTTTTTTAGTTTTTTAACCATAATTTTATATTCAATTTTTTAGTTCATATTGCTACAGAAGCGTGGTTTTGAACTCCTCAACTACGGGAGAAAAACTCTTCGATTAATTCATTCACTTGGGAATTAATTAAAACCAGTGCATTCACCAAATATTTGTTATGTAAATTAGGTATTTTTTATATTACAAGCTGATGATATTGATTAGATTACCAGATCACAGCTATGATATTATTGTATTGTCATCGGTTCTCAATAGTTTGCATAATTTCAAAGCATTCGGACGTCTTCAACTGTGTGAAAATTGAATTGGAAGATTTCATTACATTCATACACTTCATCGAGAGCCCATTAATAGTACAAACGATAACTGATAATCATATGACAACTCTGAAAACTGTCATTAAAAAAAAGTTATATTAATGTACTTGGAGATCCAATAAAACTAATTTTGTGAAATCTTCTTATAAAGAACCACGCACACATTTTATGGGAAAAAGATCTATCGGTGAAAATGGCTGGATTTGATATGTTGTAGCTGGATCCATCCTGAGTAAAAGTCTATATTGGCCCAACTCGATCGTATGACCAGATTCAGCGCTAGAGGGCGCCAAATCATGAATTTTGTGATTTTTGGAGAAATTCAGCAGATTAAAAAAATATCAATATCTCATTTATATTCAATATTTTGTGCGACTGGGCATTCCTAAAATTCGTGAGAAGTATTTTTCTATTACACAAAAAAAAACGCGACTGTTTTTCTACAGGGTAGTCAACAATATACGAGGTTATTGAGTTTATCATTGACAATTCAATTCATGTATAAAAAATCGCATATGCCACAGTGCAATTGTCAGTTTGACAGCGGCAAAAGTTAGCTGCAACTTTCACAGCGACAAATGAACTAGTGGTTTTTCCACTTATTCATTTGTTCATTATCGCGGTGTTGGTTGCCAAAATAAATAAAGTTTGCATTGATATGTTTCTAAATTTCTTATTCATTAAATTGTCCTGCCAAATTACACTCGATGTTTGTATTGATATCGGGTAAGTTTGTGTTGTTCAAATTCTAAACTGTTTCCTTTAGCAATTTGATTCGGAAAACTGTCAACCTAAAAACGCTCCACCTTCGGTGTCGCGTTTTTAATAGTTGACAGTTTTTCTCGTCCAATTGCTAGGCAACAGTTTCTCATTAAACAACCCAAATTTACCCGATAAAACACAAACCTCTCGTGCAATTATAAGTGACAATTCAACTCATGTATAAAAAATCGCATATGCCACAGTGCAATTGTCAGTTTGACAGCGGCAAAAGTTAGCTGCAACTTTTACAGTGACAAATGCACTAGTGGTTTTTTCACTTATTCATTGTTTATCAATTATCGCGGTGTTGGTTGCAAAAATAAATGGTTTGACAAGTTTGTCAACAACTTATTGAATTTCTAAGCACTAACAATGAGTCGATTCGGTGAGTCTACGAACGCCGAAATTAGTCAAATTGTTAATACCTGTGTGCCTACTAATACAGTTGCGACGCAATCATCAATCTGGCGACAATTTTCTACGTTTTGCGATGCAAAAAAATATAAATTTGAGCCAGGTACTTCCATCGAGAAATTGAATGTAATATTGCAAGATTGGGCATTTAATATGCGAAAAGGCAACGGAGAAGACTACAAAGAAGCGGTAGTTAAAACAATTTGGAACAGCACCGCTAATATGCTACAGAGTAAATATTATAACGAATTCAATATTGTATTTAACCCTTTCACCGACGTTCAGTTTAATTCATCACGAGCTGCACGTAATGCTAAACTTAAAATCCTACAAGCACAACCCGAAAAGAGAAAATCTAGTGCATCAGCGCTTAATAAATCTGAAGTATTTGCAATGGCCAGATTATATGACGAAAGTGAACTGGAAGGACTTCAAAATAAATTATATCACTTTTGGCTTTTGAATTAGCTTGGCGCGGACGAGAAGCAGCTTACTACAAAACCACTTATTTCGTATCTGAAATTGAAAATAATGGAAAAGAAACTGGACGTATCGAGTATAATCCTCTATTTTCGAAAACAAGACAAGGCGGTAACAATAAATTATGTGACAGCAAATGGATTACGCCTAATATTTTAGAGGAAGATATTTGCCCAATACGTTTATTCAAAAAGTTAATGGAAAAACGAGACACTTTTATAACATTGGACAGAGTATTTCTTACACCAAATCTGTTTTGGAAGAAGAAAAATTCTAAAGGTTGGTATAAGAATGTGCCGATCGGAATTAATGAAATTTCCAAATGGACTAAATGCTCAGCACAACGTATTGATATAGATGTCAAACGTGTCAAAATTACAAATCACTCAAATCGAGCGGCAGCAGTTAGCGAATTAAGTAAAAGCGGAATTGAAGAACAAGCTCTAATAAAAATAACAGGACACAGCAGTTCATCATCAATAAAACCATACTTACTTGTTGACAAAGAGTATCATTCGAGCATTAGTCAATCAATTCGTTTCGAAAAAGAAAAAACTTCAACATCTACTACAGAAATGATTAGCTGTGGCACCCGCAGCGACATCACTGTTCCTAGTATGGATTTCAATGACTGCCTCTTTAATAATTGTACATTCAAATAAAAATGTGTTTATTTTTAATGTTTCATAAATAAAGTTTGCATTGATATGTTTCTAAATTTCTTACTCATTAAATTGTCTTGCCGAATTACACTCGATGTTTGTATTGATATCAGGTAAATTTGTGTTGTTCAAATTCTAAACTGTTTCCTTTAGCAATTTGACTCGAAAAACTGTCAACCTAAAAATGCTCCACCTTCGGTGTCGCGTTTTTAATAGTTGACAGTTTTTCTCATCTAATTGCTAGGCAACAGTTTCTCATTAAACAACCCAAATTTACCCGATAAAATACAAACCTCTCGTGCAATTATGAGTGAGAATCAATCAGAATGGTTTATTGATCAACCAAAATATAATAAAGCTATGAATACAGGGTGTATATATATATATATACCTATATATGTAATTACTCCAAATCACTAATTTTATTATTTTTGGGTGAATTCAGATAAATGAAAAACTTTTACATCTTATTTGTAATCGTTATTCAACTGCAATTCAACTGAGCGTCACTAAGATTCGTGAATGATTTTTCTATAAAACAAAATATTTTCTACAGGGTAGTTTCCAATTTTTAGGTGAAATAATTCGCCTTCGAGACTATGAATTGATTGAGTTAATTATTATTGACGATCGATCAGAATGGAAGTTGATCTCTCAAAATAAAATGCAATCGAAAATACAGAGTGTTTCACATAAGCCAGGCTCCATTTAATTTGAATAAGTAATTACTCTTCTCGAGAATTCAATCATGACTACGTCATATTGTCTGAAGGGTTCGGCGTTAGAGGGCGCCAAATAATCAATTTTGTGTTTTTGTAGGATTAAGCAAGCTACAAAATATGGATTTATTTTGTGAGTCAATCAAAAGAATATATCTGATGTTCAGAAGGAAGTTCTGAGGATATTGAGTATATTTGCCTCTACTATATATCTGAACTGAATGCACTGGGTTAACCCATTTGAATTCAATGAGGATTGTTCTAGGAAAGGGAGATATTTTTTGTGGTTTTTGTTTGCCTAAACAAAAACTAATACTGTCACGACCAAACAATTTCGACTTAAAGGAAGTCGCCACTGTAAGAAAGAGGAAAAGCTGTTTTGAAAAAATATTTTGGAACCATTCATAATTACCTGTGCCTGGTCTGCAAACATATCCATTGCATGATATGGGTTTAGCTGTTGTCCTCTGTTCGAAGTATCATGTGTTCTATTAAGAGGTTGCGAACTAGGATATCCGATATTAGCCTTATATCTGGCATATCCTAGGAACCACAACACACTAGCTATATGTGCACATGATCCCAGAGTCCTAGAGTCTTGCTTGCATGTGCAGTAATATCCTTCGATCAAATCATTCCAACTCAATTCCTGGACTTCCTCAGCCTCCTGAATTTCATTATTGAATGCTATCCATAATTGGTATTTGGTGGTGTTTCGAAATCGAGAATATATCCTTATTCTTATCAATACAGGTTCATCAATCAATTCGTCAATATCTCTATATTCTGCTTCTTCTCGCTGGATGTATGAAGGTGCTAACTGTACTTGATAAATGCCTACTGTAAGATCTCGAAGACTCTGTAACCAGAGACGAGGAAAGTTTGGTACCAACGAGCATTTATCAAGTGAAGACTATCTACGTCCACTCGTGCTTGTACTACGTTGGGTATCTGGGATCGATTTAGCATCTCTCTTGCTAATCTGGCATTTGCCCCCTCCATGGATATAGTCGCATGAAATCTATTTATTATCTCTCCGGCAATACGTTGCAAGTCTCCAAGGTTATGGATATGATTTATGAGAATGGTCTGACCGAATATTTTGAATATGGATTTTATATGACCATTCCGTCCTTCAACGAGCCATCTGGTTTTTTTAACTTATCGCGACTCATTCGCATCTTCTGTTGTCATTTGATGTTGCCTTCGTTGTAGAAATGCTGGCATCTTAGAACTGATACCTAAATTCTCAAGTAGAGGTTCAGCGTCTCTGTACCCGCGATAAATATATCACCATTTTGAAACCACTGACGCATATTTTCAACATCTCTCTCAAACTCATTCCTCAAAATTGCTGCATCATTATTCTGAGAATCGGAAAAATAAGGTCCTTGGATCGTTAAAATGTAGCCATCTGGTGCTATAATCATTAATTCACTACATGACGATCTTTATGTAAGCAGAAAGATTGTCGAATTGCTACTTTTCTATTTGTAAGAGTATGTTCCGTCAACGTAGACTATAGCTTTTGGTGTATTCGGTTCGGCATTATATAGGACATTACTAAATTCATTGACATGCCTGGTGATAAAATGTTCCCGAGATATAGCTTGAAATCCAATATTTTGTGGGATAAATCGTCGGATTAGAGCTGTTAGTACAGAAGTAATTGCCATACTTTCAGCTTGTCTGCTAGTATACTGGTAAATAATCTCAAAAAATTCATCGGACAAACCCTGCCGGAGCTTGCACAAGAATGTGAGATCTTTCTTTGAAATATTTCTATTCCTACTATTGAATCACAATATGTATATAATTCTTGAAATTGCTGTCTTGTTACTTGTTACTTTCATCTGTATATGAATTCTTGTTCGCAGCTTCGCTCCTCAATTCTTTAGAAATGATTGCAATTCTTGTCCCTTCATAATGAAGGGCCTATTGATTTATCTCAGTCCTAGTATTAACTGGTGCAGAAGAAACCCCCGCTCATCCAGATGATGTCTACAAGACATGATATATTCAGGAATATAAATATCTCTCACTCAACACTCAGTCCACGTATATTGATATGCCCGTTACAACTGACACATGAATTGATTGTGCTTTGTGTCAAAACATCCATCCTTAAACAAGCTGGATCTTGTTCAGTTGCGACTATTTCATCATCGATGGATTGACGGCAATTAAAGCATATTCTAGTAAGATTATTGATTTCTAGCAAAGACAAACCATTTTCACCACGTCTGATTATCGCAATTTCGCGACGCTGGACATCAACATCACCAACAATCCTGGACATTCTTTGCAAATGATATGCTGTATGACATATGAAACAGGGTACTATATTTCTAAATGCCATTTCTATAAAACTTCACTCACTATATTACTGGACTTCCAAAATCAGATCACAATTTTTCAGAATTTTGAAATGAATCTTTATTGACAATAACAAGTCATTTTCAAATGAAACAGTAGTTGTTATGACGAAAAACAATGGCTAGTTATTTTGGATGTGCTAGTTAGGAGCTGATGCCGAGAACAGTTCATTGCATCAATTATATGTCGAAATCTTTATCTTTCTTGGATATTATAGTATATCTTCAATGATGAAATAGTTGCAACTGAACAGGATCCAACTTGTTTACGGATCAAAACAAGTAGCAGAAGCAATTCGTGTGTCATTTGTAACGAATATATCATAATGGATCGCATTCAATAATGAAATACACAGGGCTGGGGAAGTTTAGGAACTGAGCTGGAATTATTTGGTGTATGGATACTACTTCACATGCAAGCAAGGCTCTAGGACTCTGGGATAATGTGCACACGTAGCTAGTGTGTTGTGGTTTCTCATATGTGCCAGATATGAGGCTGACATTAGATATCCTAGTTCGCAACTTCTCAATAGGATAGATGACGCTTCGAACAGAGGACAACAGCTGAACTCAAATCATGCAATGGATATGTTTGTAGGCCAGGCATGGGTAAATATAAATAATTCCAAAATACTTTTTTCAAAATGGCTTATTTTTTTTCTTACAGTGGCGACTTTCTTGAAGTGGAAATAGTTATGACAGTAATAGTTCGGAATCATGATCTCTACTAAAAAAAAAATACCACCCAATATCACCGAATTAAAAGATATCCAACAAATTATGAAAATATACGTTCCTCTAGGTTTTTTAATCGAGGGATAGATTAATAACTCCATGCCTATGATTGAACTCTCCTTGAATTAAGATGGGTAAACTCAGTTCATTCATCTCAAATATATAGTAGAGGGAAATATACTCAATATCCTCAGAAAATCAGATACATTTCTTTGAATGACTCACAAAATATGTTTATATTTTTTAGCTCCCTAAATCCTGAAAAAACACAAAATTGATTATTTGGCGCGCTCTATCGCCGAACCTTTAGGTAATACGACGTAGTTGGATTAATAGGAGAATACTTCAGCTCTCTGTTGAGGACGAAGTCATGATTGAATCCTCGAGAAGAGTAATCACTTATTCAAATTAAGTGGAGCCTTCTTTATGTGAAACACTCTGTATTTTCGATTGCCTATTATTTTGAGAGATCAACTTCCATTATGATCGATCGTCAATAAACTCAATCAACTCATAGACTCGAAGACAAATTCTTTCACCTAAAAATTGAGTATATTGGAAACTACCCTGTGGAAAATATTTTTGTTTGTTTTATAGAAAAATCATTCACGAATTTTTGTAACGCTCAGTTGGATTACAGTTGAATAACGATGACAAATAAGACTTAAATGATTTTCATTTATCTGAATTCACCCAAATATAATTACATATACAGGGCGCGCATATGGGTAATATTCTCAAATTTTTTTCAAGAAAATCACTGAAATATTCCAAATGCAAAATCATTTTTTAATTTCTTGTTCGATTTGTGACAAAAAATTTCTCTGACCTTTTTTCCGTATGGGGTGCCGATTTTATGCAAAAAAATAAAACATCTTAACGCGTATTTGTCATTACTTCAATACATTATCTAGTAGCGATGCTAGTAGGCTACTGTCAACATTCTGTTAAATACGAATATCTCAACGAAATGTCAAATTAGCGTTTCTTCATTTTTAAGCTTATAGTTTGGTATAACATCAATGATAATAAGTAATAAATTTTTCTTTTATCGAAAAGAATGGAAAATTATACAAATACGGAATTGTCGGACATGCATTTTGTCTATGGTCGAAGTAATGCAAATGGTCGTCAAGCTCGACGATTGTATGCTGAGTTGTATCCAGGACGTAGGGTACCCCATCACACAATATTTGCTCGTCTTCACCAACGTTTGCGCGAAAATGGTACATTTAAGAAACAAACGACTGACTGCGGGCGCCCTCGAGAAGTACGATCTGTGCAACTAGAAGAAGCAGTTCTCGAGTTAATTGCGGAGTCACCTGAAACGAGTACTCGAAAAATTGCCAACATACTGAATGTTAGCAACTTCACTGTATTCAAAATTCTTAAGGAACAGCAATTGTATCCGTTTCATATTCAACGTGTGCAAGCTCTACTACCTAGAGACTTTTTTCCGCGCCTAGTTTTTTGCCATTGAATTCTTCATCAAATCGCTCAAATTCCTAATTTTTCAAATAGCGTTTTGTTTACTGACGAGGCTAATTTTGGACGACAGCGTATACGAAATTTCCATAACAACCATCTCTGGGCTGAGGAAAATCCAAATGGAATCTTTGAAGCTCATTTTCAGCATCAGTTTTCAGTAAATGTATCGCTTGGGGTACTTGATGATCATTTAATCGGTCCATATTTCTTCCCACAACGACTAACGGGCGACTTTTACCTTACCAGGAAGAGTTACCTGTTCTTCTTGAAGAAATTCCTTTACAGCTGAGACAACACTTCTGGTTCATGCATGATGGTGCACCAGTCCATTTTAGCATTATGGTACGTAATCACTTACATACAGTATATCCAAATCGTTGGATAGGTAGGGGAGTTACAGAACATTGTCCTGCTCGATCTCCGGATTTAAATCCTCTGGATTTTTGCATTTGGGTTTTTTTTAAGTCATCAGTTTATTCCACTCCCGTCAAAAATGTTGAAGACCTGAGGAATCGAATTGTAGCCGGCTGTGAGACTCTGGAGGGGTCTCTACCCCGCCTATCAAACTTTGGCGCTTATCACTGTTCTCGGTCTTACCTTGGGCGCCACCTTCTGATTTATAGTGGAAAATGCCACTTTTGCTCCGGGCAGTCTCAGTGAAGAAAGACACTCCAGGGGTCAATATAGTCGTGACACTGTAACAGGACCAGCAAGGCATGCTTTAATTGCCTTTAACTGGGTTTCGGACCTGGGTGGCGACTGCGCACTAAATGTTTAAATTCTACTCAAGATAGTAAATGAAAGAATACTAAAAACAGGATAAACAGGTATATTAAAAATAAAGAAATACAGGAAGGGCGGCTGACGGCGGCCTCAAGTTATCACAACAAATAAACACATGGCAAGCACTATATACAGAGAAAGCGGGGAGGGTGTTTTCAAGCAAGCGGGGTAAACTCAGCAACCAAAAGCTCTTGCGGTGGGGTATCGTACGGACTCGTATGCAGAAATTACCAGCGCAGCATTGAAATGCATATGTGCCTCTTGCAATCATGCGCACATCGCATCTGTGGTACTTACAAACATTTCCTGATGTCTTTTACCTGATACAACATATTTACCCAAACTCCGATCTCACTGCTTCGGCAAGGCCCGGGACGGTCGTGGACTGCTTCGGTCTTTGGCTCACACTCTGGATACTAGTCGGACGCGTGACTGCTTCTGCTGGGCTCGGCAAGCTACTAAATCTTTGAAATATGTCGAAACGGAACTACAGCCGGCTTCCCCCTCTTTTCCGAATACCTCTCGACCGACTTATATGCGCGCGCCGTTTTGTGGACTCGTAAAATCGTTCGTGCTGTAACGTCAGCTTGCGGCGTGCGCCTCTGTCTCGACTCAACTGTTCTCGGTGGCTTCTATCGGATGAATGTGTTCCGCTCACTGCTTGTGAAATTCTCCTAAGTGGCACGTGATGTGACGTCAGCTCGGTAGCGTGTTTTTTTGGCTCGGCTGGACTGCTGTCTGGGGCTTCTAACGGATGACTGAATTCTCTCGTCGGCGTTTGAACATAGCCCAGCTATGTGTTCTCGAGAGTCGATACCGGCGCAGGTTATATTCGTGCGTGCTATTTAGCTACGCCTCGCGGTGTAAGCGTAATTTCCGGAAGGCGTTCTGTCTGTTTATTAGGATAGATGTAATCCACGGATTCATCACGAGCACGAATGGTATTTCTAGACCTATTATTACTGTCAAGAGGATTTTAATTCCTTACAGGGAGCTTTTGGCTGATAATATAGCGGGAAAATAGTAACTTCGTTACAAGACAATAAGAAATTCACCAGGAATATTTGCGCGAATACGACAATCAATGAGGCGAAGAGTTTAATCTTGTATCACGTCTGAGGGAGGTCATTTAGAACATTTGTTGTAGCTTTGCGGCTATTGATTTATTAGTGTTATTTTCTGTTATTGTTCTGGTTTAACGTTATTGTATTAGATAGTTCTTGATAATGTATTAAATAAATGAAAAATACGCGTTAAGATGTTTTATTTTTTTGCATAAAAACGGCGCCCCATACGAAAAAAACGCAAAAAAGGATTTTTTGTCACAAATTGAACTAGGAATTCAAAAATTATTTTATTTGAAATATCTGTGGCGTATAATTTTTTTCTATAAAGAAATTGAGATCATTACCCGTATGCGCGCCAAAATTCTAAATTGCTTGTCCAAAATTGTGCAATAACTACTCCTTAAAACTCACCAAATTTCATCTGCATATCTCGACCGGTTTCAGAGAAATAAATGAATAGTCAGTTTTTAAGAAAAAACTTCAACACCCCGTATCTCGGAAAACGAAGCATTTGCAGACAAAAGTTATATAGCAAACTGTCATTATTTTTTCAAGCAGAATCCCTGAAGTTTGTCTCACTTATTCCCTAACACCCTGTATATAATATTGACCCTTCATTATTCCAAACACTTGGTATTCATGGCTTTATTATATTTTGGTCGATCAACAAACCATTCTGATTGATCCCCAATGATAAACTCAATCAACTTATAACCTCGTAGGCGAATTCATTCACTGAAGAATTGAGTATATTGTTGACTACCCTGTAGAAAAGCAGTTGTTTTTTTTTCTGTATTATGGAAAAATATTTCTCATGAATTTCAGGAAGGCCCAGTCGCACCATTATTGAATATAAATGAGAGATTGATATTTTTTTATTCAGCTGAATTTCTCCAAAAATCACAAAATTCATGATTTGGCGCCTTCTAGTGCCGAATCTGGTCATAAGATCGAGTTGGGCTACTAGAGACTTTTAGTCAGGATGGTCCAGCTACAACATATAAAAAATCCAGCCATTTTCACCGAAAGACTGTTTTCCATAAGTTGTTTGGGTGGTTCATTCCCCGAATTTTTTTATTACGAGAAAATGAAAAGTCCCCTTACATAATGTTTCAAAAGACCAGGAGTTAGAGTAAAGGTGTAAGCGTGAGGTCGATGGACAGACACACCCAAACACGGACATTTTTGTTCCCATATTATTAGAACACGTGCAAAGCCGCAGAAAAATCCGGTATATGATAAAAATGCATATTTTTACTCGAGGTTGGATTCTTTACAAGGAAATAAATTAAATCTTAGGTATGTTTTGTTTTATTTTATAATAACTAATATCTAAATATCTATCCAATACTTATGGACACCATATTTTTTTCAGAAAATATACTTACATCTGCCATGGCACATTCACCAATATACACAAATGGGATGTATAATCCAAGGAAGGCGGTAAGATTGACCATTGCTATGGCTAGAAATACTGGATCTTTCAAGAGGTCGAGATCAAACAATGGTGCTGAAATTTTAGGAATGATAAATACGTTTATTAGTAATGCGTTGATATTTGCACAACAAAATGAATATAATTGAAAGAATTATTTATCTATATAAAATATTTCATCCAAGCAACCCATTTGGCAAACATGTTCTCTTTTGACTGCTTATTACTTGCTAATTTGACTTGTGAATCACGAAAATTTGTATACCCCTCTACAAAAGAAGCTGTACTCTTCAGAGGAAAAGGAATTGAGTAATTGAATAGAATGAAATGTGAATATTCTTGGAACGCATTCAACTTCTATACCTACTAATTTTTTCGGGTGTATTTCAAATTGATAATCAAAACAACGCATCGGAAGGCACAACCAGAAAGTAAATCGTTTAATAGCTCCATTACAAATAAATTACTGAGTAGAAGTATTAAATTACTTGCAGGTTAGACTAATGAGAGCATGGAAAACCTTTCAATGCAAAGGTTGCAATATCCTGTTTTTGCTTAGATCAGTAAAATATGACTTTGTTCTCTAAGATTCCGTCAGGAAATATTAGGTTACATCTTTTTTTATTATCCACCTTCCGAACTAAAGTCAAAAGTTTTGAAGAAAATTAAATCGCAAAAAAATATTTTTTTACTTTTGTTCTCATATAGAAAATATTGATTAATCAGTTTTGGAAATGTTATGTCTGAAATTCATATTTTATCTCTCAATTGTTTTATGAATAATAATATAATTCGGGTTATTGAATGCATGTCTGAGAACTTCTAGCAAACAAAAACACCCACTTCACTAAATAATTTCCACTAAATTGGGTTTACAAAACCGCAACAACAATCACGATGTATTATGTTAAATAAGGCATGTAGCAGTGGGTATATTAATATAATTGAGAATATTAAGGATAATCCACTAGGTGATTAATAGGACGGACCTCTTTAATCTTCAGTTGAACGAATTCAACAAAGGAGAATTATTCAAGTTGATCTGGCCATCAAGTTAATATTATGACTTTTTGCATTCATTAATTTCTACACTTTCTAGAAGGAAGAGTTTAGAACCTTTGTTTTCAATGTGAAATATTCTTCAAAAAGCATTTTCTTCAGAGTATGACGGGTGTGAAGTTATCCACAACCACAAAATACACTGAGAAAAATGTAACTCGGATCTGTTTCTCGTTAAAATGACAATGGAGGGCTTATTTCAGTTAACGATCAAATTCTGTAGGTTGATAAGTGTAAGAAATTATATTTAGAATGCGTTGTACCCGGGGACGGGGGTGTAATCGGGGTGGAAATGTTGAAAAAATTAAATATACATGCAAACGGCACTGTAGAGTATTTTAGTTTGCAGAATCAAATACAGGAGATTGGAATACATAGCACCTAATATATGAAATCATTTGTCGCCCCATCGGAGGGTGAGTTTTGGGGGTGAAAATGTTGTAAAAAATCAAAATTTAAATTAAACAGCAGTGTAGAGTTTTCTAGTATGCAAAATCAAATTCAGGAGGTCGAAATACATACCACCTGATATATGAAATCATTTGTCGCCCCGTCGGAGGGTGAGTTTTGGAGGTGGAAATGTTGAAAAAAATCAATATTCAGTTTAAACGACGGTGTAGAGTTTTCTAGTGTGCAAATTCAAATTCGGGAGGTCGAAATACATACCACCTGATATATGAAATCATTTGTCGCCCCGTCAAAGGGTGAGTTTTGGAGGTTTTCAATATTCTCACCCCCAAAACTCACCCTCCGACGGGGCGACAAATGATTTCATATATCAGGTGGTATGTATTTCGACCCCCTGAATTCGATTTTGTATACTAGAAAACTCTACACCGTCGTTTAAACTGAATATTGATTTTTTTTAATATTCTCACCCCTAAAACTCACCCTCCGACGGGGCGACAAATGTTTTCATATATCAGGTGGTATGTATTTCGACTTCCTGAATTTGGATTTTGCATACTAGAAAACTCTACACCGTCGTTTAAACTGAATATTGATTTTTTTAATATTCTCACCCCCAAAACTCACCCTCCGACGGGGCGACAAATGATTTCATATATCAGGTGGTATGTATTTCGACCTCCTGAATTTGATTTTGCATACTAGAAAACTCTACACCGTCGTTTAAACTGAATATTGATTTTTTTCAATATTCTCACCCCAAAACTCACCCTCAGACGGGCCGACAAATGATTTCATATATCAGGTGGTATGTATTCCGACCTCTGAATTTGATTTTGCATACTAGAAAACTCTACACTGCCGTTTAAACTGAATTTTTTTTTTTAATATTCTCACCCCCAAAACTCACCCTCCGACGGGGCGACAAATGATTTCATATTTCAGGTGGTATGTATTTCGACCTCCTGAATTTGATTTTGCATACAAGAAAACTCTACAGCGTCGTTTAAACTGAATATTGTTTTTTTTCAATATTCTCACCCCCAAAACTCACCCTCCGACGGGGCGACAAATGATTTCATATATTAGGTGGTATCTATTTCGACCTCCTGAATTTGATTTTGCATACTAGAAAACTCTACACCGTCGTTTAAACTGATTATTGATTTTTTTCAATATTCCCACCCCCAAAACTCACCCTCCGACGGGGCGACAAATGATTTCATATATCAGGTTGTATGTATTTCGACCTCCTGAATTTGATTTTGCATACTAGAAAACTCTACACCGTCGTTTAAACTGATTATTGATTTTTTTCAATATTCCCACCCCCAAAACTCACCCTCCGACGGGGCGACAAATGATTTCATATATCAGGTAGTATGTATTTTGACCTCCGGAATTTGATTCTGCATATTAGAAAACTCTACACTGCTGTTTAATTTGAATTTTGATTTTTCACAACATTTCCACCCCCAAAACTCACCCTCCGACGGGGCGACAAATGATTTCATTATCAGGTGCTATGTATTCCAATCTCCTGTATTTGATTCTGCAAACTAAAATACTCTACAGTGCCGTTTGCATGTATATTTAATTTTTTCAACATTTCCACCCCGATTACACCTCCGTCCCCGGGTACAACGCATTCTAAATATAATTTCTCACACTTATCAACCTACAGAATTTGATCGTTTACTGAAATAAGCCCTCCATTGTCATTTTGACGAGAAACAGATCCGAGTTACATTTTTCTTAGTGTATTTTGTGGTTGTGGATAACTTCACACCCGTCAGAGTATGCACATTTCTTGATATTGAAGGAATATTGTTACTATTACATTTGATAAAAACTTCATTTTTTAATTTTAAAACTGTCATAAAATCCAAAATTGATGGAGAACAATAATGAAATGAATTGTTAATTGTAGGTAATATTACGAAATCGTTAACAAAACAATGTTTTTCAGTCAAGAGGCGAGTAGCAAAAATTGAATTTGTTTCTCCGTTGACAAAACAGTTCCTATGTTCTGATAATAGTTTTTTAAATGTTATACCTGTTTGGCCTATGTAAAAATCTGCACAAGACCCACAAGTTGATTCATATACTCCAGATTTATCAGATCTCTCAGTTTTTTCTTTATTGTTCCTAATGAATCTACGTAAATTATAGTCTGTTTTGTATGCAATATTAATGTTGTTTTTACGTGAGAAAGTTGTGTTTTTTTTTTCGGGAGAATGGCCTAAATGTGTATTAACATTGAAATTATGTTTTTTGTTTTGAGTAGGAAACACTTCTCGAAAAGCTTTTTTATAAAGTTGTCTTGAAAGAATATAATCCATCAAGTTTGAACTATAACCATTATTGATAGCAATTTTTTAAGTATATTTAATTCTTTATTAACATTTTCTCCTGAAAGAGAAATATTGATCAGTCTATGTATCATACTATTATATGTAGCTAATTTATGTGTGTGTGTGTGAGCGTGAATAAATTTAGGCTTTGGGGTATACCAATTAGCCAGACTTTTTTACCTTTTGAATAGAATTCAGACATTGGCGTATTTATGCAATAGTTTTTTTTCTCTTTTATTTTTCCTTCTTCAATCTCGATTAATTTTTTCATGCTTGCTTACTTTTTCTTTTATTTTATTTTTTCTATTATTTTTGCACTGTTTTCTACAATTTGTGTTTTACATCCTATCATCGGTTACAATATTTGCGTTAGTATTTATAAGGTTGTGGATTACAGTTTCATTTTACATCTTGTTCAGATATTAATTTTTATTATATATTATATATTCCTGAAAACTTTTCCAGGACAAAGAAATAAAAATCCTTTCTTTCCCTAAAAACCTTATTCGGAGTATTACGAACATTCAAAAAAACAATTAGCATAATCGTTCCATCCGTTGTTTTTATGAAATAAAATAAAATGTTACCGTGACCGGGATTCGTTCCTGTGACTTTCTGCGCGGTAGGCGACAGTGTAACCGCTGAGCTATTTCCTCGTTTGGTAATAAATGACTTGATAGCCTTTTCGGCTAAATTTCTTATATACCCGAATTTTCCAATTTCCGGGCAACTTTCCTAATTTTTTCAACCATCATTGGGCTATTAGGAACATTAAAAAAAAAATTATCCAAATCTGTCCAGTTTTGCGCTTACAAAAAATCGAGATTCATTTTTATTATATAGATTTAGGCCATCCTACCGAAAAAGAAACTACTTTCTTACGTAAAAACAACATTAATATTGCATAAAAAACAGATAATAATGTAAGTGAATTCATTAAGAATAATAAAGCTAAAACTGAGATGTCTGTTGATATAAATTAACTCGTGGGTCTTGTGCAAGTTTTTACATAGGCCAAACAGGCAGAGCATTTAAAAAACGATAATCAGAACATAGGAACTATTTTGTCAACGGAAAAACAAATTCAACTTTTGCTACTCGCCTCTTGACTGAAAAACATTGTTTTGTTAACGATTTAGAAATGTTACATATAGAAAGGAAAGGTTTTAAACTTGACCTTCTAGAAAGTTTATAAATTAATAAATGCAAAAAGTCGCAATATTTGCTTGATGACAGATCAACTTAAATAATTATCCTTTGTTGAATGTGTCTTAATGGATATATTCCCCGTCCTATTAATTACCTATTGGATTATACTTAATATTCCTAATATTCTCTATACGATTTATATACCTAATACTACCTGCCTTAATTGTTGAGTTAGTATTATATCCACCTGAAGAAGCTATTGTATAGTGAACACGTGTCGTGGTTTCGTAAATCCAGTTTAGTGAAAATCATTTAGTGAAGTGAGTGTCTTTTGTTTGCTTTAATGTGGATTTTCATCAAGTATCGGCCACATCAATTCAAAATCTGAGAATTATATTAAAGTAATAATATGTTACTTACTCGCTTTGGATTTGTGTAGTGGTAAGCTGAGTACGCTCTGACGATAATCGTGCAGTGATTTTTGTGACTGGCATTCTTTGAGATTCGTAACGGAGCCCGTATAAAATGCATCCTTTCTTGACAGAGGAGGAAGAACCTGGCTTCGTCTACTTTTGTTGCTCGAAATTGATATTCTTGATATGGTGATATCTGGCTGAAAAACAAGGATAAAATATCGGAATGATTACTGGTATTGGTACTCTAGACGCTAAACACTTTCATTAGAATTCATGCAAAAAAAATACTGGAGATTTTTTCTATTCCACAAAGTGGGCATCTGGGAATCGGGTCGACAAAAAATACTTTTTGCGCACATTCAAGATTGATCCAGACTTTGAAAAAGGTCGCGCAAATTGTAGTTGAACGCTTTATTGACCAACCCTCAGAAGTTAATAAAAAATGAATGAAAAATGAGCCCGCCCCCCCCCCCCCGCACAAGCTCAACTTTAGATGCCATTATTCAGAAAATACATTCCACATGTTAAAAAAAGACACTTTTCCAATCAGAAGTTTAATGAAATAATTAGTAGTGTCGGGAAAATTTTCATTTTCTATTTATTACAGAAAATATAAAGTTTTCAATTGTAGTTCTTTTTTTTAAAAAAAAAATCCTTTTCAACACGAATACTTTCTAATAGATTAGAAAGTTACTAAAGTTTATATATCTGTCGCAGATAATTCCATATCTGATTCTATGAACATCGTGTTGATACTTTCAAGCATATCAAAAGGAATAAGGACGTATCTCTCTTATTTTTTCCTTTTCTATCTAACCTCGTGAAAGGGGAAAAATCGAAATACTCATTAACAAACATCTACTTCAAATAGTAATAATCTATTGAACATTTTCCATATTAGTTTTAACAGTAAACATGCATGGGACATATTTTTCATTGGAAAACAACGATAGTTTCAGAATCAATAAACTGAAATCTACTTCTTCGAATGGCCGCGCTTTCGGGTTTTTCAATTGCAATTCGGCACAAATATTCAGAAAATCACAAAATATGAATGTTTTCATTATCATAGGAGTTCGGCCTACAAAATTAATTATGAATATGAGTTTTTTACTGCCAATTATTCAAAAATATTACTATAAACAATGGATTGGTGAAGTTACTCCGTCAGATTACTTATATTACAAACAAATGAAGTTTTCAGGATGGATAAACACAATTCCACTTCACAATTGAGCAAGACTGAAGCATTTTCTAAGAATAAAATTAATTCATATGATATTTGTGATGAAAGATTAGGCAAACACATTTGTTGGCCCACCGGTCTGAATTTATGGCCTTCTGTCAGAAAAGTACGCGGCCTATTATGGATTTAAAAAAATCATAACCATAAATCATCGCTATGTTTTCCTGTGGATTTTAGGTAAACTTCTAGAAACCCGGCATTTACAATTTAATTGGTAGTTCGGAGATAGAGGATGGAATTCGTTTTTGAAATTAAGTCCTTATAATAAGTACTTCACCAAAAAAATCGTTCTACAAACCTTTATCCTCTAAAATTTTGAGGATATTTTTCAAGTTCTTACTGTGAGGAAATAATATGGTGGTCATTCTCAGGCCATATTTCTTTTTGTTCATGAAACAGTCGTGGAAAATAGCTGTGACAGACTGATAAGTGGATACGTGAATGACCTCGAGAGACGAGACGAGATGATATTTTTCTCGATAACTTCTCGGCGAGAGGCTAGACGAGCCAATAATTTTTTGACGAATCGTGAAGAGTCGATAATTTCTTGATGGAAGCCGAGACAAGACAATTTTTGATTGAAGTTCCCGGAGGTGATTTGAGTCCGATAATAGAATCCTTGGAAGAAAATGCTAGAAATCTGGAAGAGAAGCTTGAAGAAAATTCTAGAAATCTGGAAGAGAAGCTTCAAGAAAATTCTAGAAATCTGGAAGAGAAGCTTCTAGAAAATTCAAGAAGCTTGGAAGAAAATGCTAGAAATCTGGAAGAGAAGTTTCAAGAAAATTCTAGAAATCTGGAAGAGAAGCTTCTAGAAAATTCAAGAAGCCTGGAAGAAAATGCAAGAAGCCTGGAAGAGAAGTTCCTGGAAAACACAGAAGGCCTAAAAAAAGAATTGTGTGGTGTGGCTAATTTTCTAGAAGAAAGAATGGGAACCGTTGAGACAGAGATAGATAAAATTAGGGAGCAAATGAACACGGAGGTAGATAAAATCAAAGATGGGGTCGAGGCAGAAATGGACAAAATAAAGGAAACAATCAGTAAGCTGGAAAAACGAATTAATAGTGCGCCCTCCACAGAGATGGTTAACGAAAATGCAATGCTGGACTTGAGTTTGAACTTGGATAAAGTTCAAGAGGGAATAAAAGATGTCAAGATCAATTCAGAAATAGGGAAGCTTTCCATGAAGCCGCCTCAGTTCGACGGAAAACTCCATGGGCAAATTACCGCCGGCAGTTTGAAGCAGCGGCCAAAGCAAACGGATGGAATGCAGGGGAAAGAGCTGTAGCACTGACACTTGCATTACGTGGAGAAGCGACAAATATTCTACAAACTCTCACCGCCCAAGAACAGGAGGACTATGATCAGCTGATTAAACATCTAGAATTACGATATGGCCACGCCCATTTGGAACACGTATACCACTCCCAGCTGAAAAATCGCTGTCAGAAATCGGGCGAATCCTTACAAGAATTTGAAACTGACATTGCACGCTTGGTTCGTCTCGCATATCCAGCCATACCGGAAAATGTAATGGAGCGATTAGCGGTTCAGGCATTCTTGGATGGACTCCGTGACCAAGAAACCAGACAAGCGTTGATATTAGCTCGTCCAACACATCTCGTAGACGCACTGGCACGAGCTTTGAATTCGAAGCAGCAAAACAATGCTGCAAAACCCAAAGTAAAGTTCAAACGATTGAGGAAGACTCACCGGAGCCTGCTAACTTGGAAGCTGCCATAAGAAAAGTGATGAAGGAAGTGTTGCCTGAGAAAAGACAGATAAGATGCCGGAATTGGAAAATTGGACATGTGCGTAGCAAATGTCCAACATTCATCGACTCCGATGCAGGAAAACTAAAAAGGTCGACGAGAAGGGGCAATCGTCAGCATGTGTCCGACAAGCATCGGTTAAAAACGCATATGTCACTATCCTTCAACGACAGAACAAAGGTGTCCTTAGTACACGGACTCATCAATAACGAGCCTTGCACCATGCTGCTAGATACAGGTGCGACTAGGACAATTCTCGGCCTTCCTTTGCCAGAACACCGGAACGGATTGAACCGACAACTTGGAAGCTACGCACAGCAACAGGGGAGCCAGCTACTGTATATGGCGAGCTACGGATTGAAATAATTTTGGGCAGCACTAAAGTGAAACATCAGGCACTTGTAGCGGACATCGAAGACGATGCAATCATCGGAATGGACATCATGAATTCCAGAGGGTTTGAATTGATTTCAAAGACGGCGTCCTACGTGTCAACGGAGAAGAGCTGGTGCTTCATGGGAGAAGTGAGGGTTGATCCGTGTGTTGTTGGCTGAAGATGTAAGCGTACCTGAGAGGGCTGAAACCATTCTGGAGGCTCGCCTGGACGGGAGTACGAGCAGTGGAAACGTGGTGATGTTCGAGCCCAAACTTCATGATGAGAAAATTGGACGAGGGATTGCACTAGGGAAGACCTTGTTGCGTGCTGACAAATTTGTGCCCGTAAGGGTCATGAATGTCAATTATTTTCCAGTGACCTTGAAGAAAGGAACAATATTGGGGCACTGCTCGCCAGTTTCCTCAGTGATCCGGAGTGTACGAGGTACGATTAGCCAACCCAACAACTTGCCCACAGAACTAGAAAAATTAGTTGCCATCTCTTCCAAAGATATAAAACCAGCTCAACAGCCCAAACTAAGAGATTTAGTTAAGAAGTACCAAGACATCTTCGATACCGGACAAGGAAAAGGAGGTCGAACTAATGTGGTCCAGCACAAGATTGATACTGGGGTGCCCGACCGATCCGGCAATCAGCAAGAAGACTTCCTCTTGCCAAGAAGGAAGAGGCTGACAAAATAGTCAGCGATATGGGAAAAGAAGGAGTTATCGAACCATCTGACAGTCCCTGGTCCTCTCCAGTCGTACTGGTGAAGAAAAAGGATGGATCGACACGCTTTTGTGTAGACTATCGCCAACTTAATAATGTCACGAAGAAGGACAGTTACCTCTCCCGAGAATAGATGACACCCTAGACACGTTGGCTGGTTCCACGATTTTCTCGACCCTTGATCTGAAGAGTGGATACTGGCAAGTAGAACTGGCTCAGGAAGATCGAGAAAAGACTGCTTTACCATCGGCTCAGGATTGTGGCAGTTCACCGTTATGCCATTCGGCTCTTTAATGCTCCCGCCACATTCGAAAGATTGATGGAAACAGTACTGAAGGGACTCTCGTGGAACACGTGTCTAGTGTATCTCGACGACATAATTGTGGTCGGCAGATCGTTTGAGGACCACGTGAAAACTTGGAGGAAGTATTCCTGCGACGGAGGAACTACGGATTGAAGCTGAGCCCAAGAAATGCCATCTGTTCCAAAAGAAGTACGATACCTCGGCCACGTTGTCTCTGGAGAAGGAGTAGCAGTGGACGACCAGAAGATCAAAGCTGTTAAGGATTGGCCCATCCCAAAAGACATTCACCAACTTCGAAGTTTCCTTGGTTTATGCACATACTATCGCCGATATGTGCTGGGATTCGCCAACATCGCTAAACCACTGACCAAGCTCACGGAAGGCCAAACAAAGTTCCAGTGGTCCGAAGAATGTCAAGACTCATTCAGGAAGCTGAAAGGAGCTTTGATCAACGCACCTATACTGAGCTATCCCCTACCCAAAGGGAAATTCATTTTGGATACGGACGCCAGCAACGTGGAACTTGGAGCTGTCCTATCTCAGATCCAGGAGGGACAGGAGAAGGTCATTGGTTATTTCAGCAAGACGCTTAGCAAACCAGAGCGCAATTACTGTGTCACCAGGCGAGAGCTGTTAGCTGTTGTAAAGGAGTGGAACACTTCTACAAGTACGTGTATGGAAGAAGATTCCTGTTGAGAACTGACCATGCAGCTCTCAAATGGCTCTTACAGTTCAAAAATCCTGAGGGTCAAGTAGCACGTTGGATCGAGAGACTCCAAGAATTCGATTTCGAGATCGAACATCGAGCCGGAACTAGCCATAAGAATGCAGATGCCTTGTCGCGAAGACCATGTCCAGATGATTGCTCACATTGCCGACGAGCAGAAGAGAAAGAAGCAACACTTTGTAGAACCGCGGCAATGGATGACAACTGGAATGACAGCAAGATCCAGAAAGACCAAGAGAGAGACCCCGACCTTGGATTAGTCGTCAGCTGGAAGAAGGGCAATCGAAGACCATCATGGCAGGAAGTCGCAGGTTACTCGCCGGCTGTTAAGTCCTATTGGGCACAATGGAACTCTCTTATTCTGGACAATGGGATCCTGAAACGTGTGCTGGAGGCCGATATTGGTGGGGAAGACAGACGCCAAATAATTGTTCCCAGGAACAGAAGAGAGGAAGTGCTGCGGGAAATCCATGATGGAGTCGCCGGAGGACATCTGGGAGTGACGAAGACCCTGCAGAAAGTGAGGCAACGGTTTTACTGGGCCAATTGTCAAGCTGACGTCCAGGACTGGTGCAGGAAGTGCGCTGTATGCGCTGCTAGCAATGGACCTCGAATACGACCCAAGGCCCCGATGCGTCAGTACAACGTAGGCAGCCCGTTCGAGAGAATCGCCATTGACATCGCCGGCCCGTTTCCCGTATCCGACCACGGGAATAAATACATCCTTGTGGCAATGGACTACTTCAGTAAGTGGGCGGAAGCCTATGCCCTGCCCAACCAGGAAGCCATCACCGTCGCCGACGTCTTGGTGAAAGAATGGATATGTCGATTCGGTATTCCAATGGAGCTGCACTCGGATCAAGGCAGAAATTTCGAATCCAACCTTTTCCAAGAAATATGTCTACTGCTGAACATCCGCAAGACAAGAACCACGGCCCTACATCCGCAGTCCGATGGAATGGTGGAACGGATGAACAGGACGATCAACCGCCACTTGTCCAAGGTTGTCTGACCATCAAAGAGACTGGGACCAGTATCTTCATTTGTTCCTGATGGCCTATCGATCCGCAGCACACGAGTCAACCGGTCAAACTCCTGCTAGTATTATAATGGGCCGAGAACTGCGACTGCCTTGTGACCTGAAGTTTGGGATACCGCCAGGACAAGACACTGCGGGAGAGGACTACGTCAGCAAACTTCGGCAGAGAATGGACGACATCCACGAACGAGTCCGGTTGAACATCCAGAGTGCCAGCGATAAAATGAAGAAGACCTATGACATCAAGGCCGACGCTGGAGGATTTAAGGTTGATGATCTGGTTTGGCTGTACAACCCCAAACGTCGTCGTGGGCTATCACCAAAGTTGCGGAACTCGTGGGAAGGCCCGTATAAAATCGTGAAAAGGATAAACGACCTTGTGTACCGAACCATAAGCCACCCGAGGGAAACCAAGGGTCGTCCATTTCAACAGGTTGGCCCCTTACGCTGGAAACCATGACCAAGTTCGCACCCTCAAGCCACCAGAGGATGATATGACGTTCGAGAAGTTTATGTCCTTGTATTCAAACGGGCAGAAAGTTCTACATGGGGTTACTAGAGAGGAGTCACGAACCTTTCGAGGTGCCTGCTGACTACGCACTAGCGCATGTGTGGCAGAAGATCTTCAAATGTCCAGGGCATCGCCGTAGTGTTCTCCAAGAAATTTGGTCAACTCCAAACACTGCGGGAGCAGAATCCAGAAGTTGGTGGGGTGCTACAGTTGAAGAAAGGCCAGAGAAACATCTACTACCTAGTTACCAAGAGGCATTCCCAAGATAAACCGTCCTATGAAGATGTCTGGAAGAGTCTCACCAAACTAAGAGATACTATGGTGGACCAGAATCTGGTGGATCTAGCAATTCCAAAATTGTCCTGTGGTATTGATGGGTTGGACTGGAGAGTCATAAGAAGTATGCTGGAGGCGATATTCAGATCCAGCGGCGTCAAGATTTTGGTTTGCTGTAACCCTCTTCCACGACCGATCATGAAGACCGTGGAGTGTTACTTCCATCGAACTTCACGGTGCAGATATGGGGAGTCATGCAGATATCGTCACACTCCAAGGATGAAATTTCGGGACGAAATGTCTTTAAGAAGGGGGCAATGTAACGAACCTAGGCCGGACCTGTCGCCTCACGTGTTGCCATCGACAGCGATGAGATCATCCCCGGAGATATTCGAGAACCATCCAGTCGCTCTGCCGCGAAAAAACAACGGTCAATATTGGAAACAATTGGAATATGCTAGTCGCCAACCGTCCGAATTCGAAACATCGAGAATGCTGTATCGGAGATAAATAGACAGCCCTCAAGAGGGAGTACACAGTCTGAACGAGCCCATACGATCGAGCTATACCAGTGGAGTAGTAATATAAATTGAGTTGTAGATTAAGTGTGAAATAAATTAGTATAAACCAAGTTAAGTTTATTTACGTTACAATATAGTGGAGTCTTCATCAAATTGAAGTTATTTTTCTTGTTGCGTATAATTTTTTTAGTGCTACTGTGGCATGAATTTGTATAAAGTGTTATTAAGTTTAGTATATGGATTTTTTAAAATTTCATTCCTTGGGTTTTGTAACAGCATTTTCAGAGAGCAAGTATACACCGTACCTCGTTTTTTTGTTTCGAAAATCGCTACTCATTAATTTTCGGACATCTAAGTAATATTGAAAAATCTCCAGGCATTCATTTCATTCATCTAGGCGAATTGGAGAGTTCCGTGGATATTGTACATGGTCCCAAAGACATGAACTAATGTATTCTTTATTCAGGGGACTTATTCCATGTTTGCGATTAACCAATTTAAATATATTCATTCCAGCATGTGCTTTTCTCATAGTTTGGGATTATTGAAATCCCGAGGATTATTACCAGATTACCAAATCTTAATTGCCTCTCTTGTAGCACAAATTATCTATTCTTTACCACCAACGAAAGACGCTGCATGGTACCATGCATTTAGGACATATCGCCAAGTCGAAAAATGCTGTGAAATCTTAAAAAATCCATGCGACCGGGACTGGAAACTTACCAATTGTCTCACTCCATTAACAATGTCTCAGAAATCTGCCGCAGATACCTAATTGAATGTCATTTCATGCAAATGCAAAAAAGGATGCGGTGGAGCATGTAGCTACAAAAAAGGTGGTCTGATGTATGCGGATTCATGCGAGAATGCACCAGAGGTCATCATCGAGAGCGACGACGAAGATGAGACAATGACATGGATGGAAACACATATACCCAGTGCGGGAAATGGGCTAGAGGATAACACTGACGACGAAGACAATTATGAAGACATCAACATTAATCGACCTGGGCCATCAAAAACAAAAAAATAATAGAAATATACTCGGGGACATAAATTACGGAATACTCAATTGCAAAAAAAACACTTGTGGAATAGGCCTACTGGGGATACCACAATTTAAAAAAAAACACGCCGTTTACGCCACCTCATGGTTGTGTAGAAATGAGTTGATTTTGAATTTACAAAATTATGATTATATAATGCCGAGTCATGGGCTGATGACAAGGCATTGAGTCATAGGAGATGAGCTATTGGCTATGATATGATAAATAATATTCATTCCTTCCCGTACCGTCCGGGTTATAACTTGTGCTGTTGTTTTGTAAAATTAGTTGTTAGAAATCAAAGAAAAAAATCCAAACGAAGAGACGAAACCGTAAGCAGAAATTCATCCAAACAAAAGGAAGACACCGTAAGCAGAAATTCATCCAAACGAAAGGAAGAAACCGAATTCGACCCAAGAACATCGGATATTATAGATTGGTTGGAAATAATATTCACCATTATGCTATAACTTATAAAAGGTCAGATAGTTTCATTGTGTATCAAGTTCTGAATAAATTGAAAGGAACTGCAAAAATGATAGCTTTATTCAGAGCGAAAAAGGTTGGTCAGAGCTTACTTGGGGGAATGGAAAAAAATATTGAAAACTACTTTCCAGAGTACTCGAAATACTTACGAGCTAGTCATGGATATTGCGAATCACAGAGCACAGAAAGGTTACCCGTTGAACGATTTTAATTTTCAACATGTGGCAAAAATCAATAAATTATAGTTACATTTTTTGGCTCCGATAAAAGTATCACTTGTGATAGGTGCCATCAACGATAAAAATATTTCATCTGCTGTTGAAGCTTCAAATATAAGAGATCCAAATATCTTATCAACTTATTTGAAAAATGTTCATTCCCCACCCACGAAACTCTTAAGAAAATACTGCCCCTGGGAGTGGAATGAATGCCACAAGGAAATAGCAAATGAGCTGAAAAATAAAATATCATCCAAACCCATTCTAACGGCATTTAATCCAGCTCTCCCACATTGGTCTACACTGATGCTAGTAGGGAAGGTTCTGCCGGGATTATTATGCAAAAATAAGGAAAAAACCAGTAGCCTTTTTCAGTAAACAAACCACCGACTAAGAGAAAAATTACCATTTGTTCGAGCTAGAGCTATTAGTAACCTTGGAAAGATTCAAATATTACTTGATGGGGTACGAATTTACGATTATCACCGATTGTAATGCAGTTAAACGTGCCTTGAATAAACAAAGTATAATTCCAAGAATAGCTCGTTGGGATCTATTCCTGCAGGACTTTTGTTATAAGATCGAACATAGAGCGGGTTCACAAATACAACACGTGGATGACCTAAGTTGTAATTTTCAAAATGACACATCATTTAATGAAATTCTCGTAAGTGAAAATGATTACTTACGCGAAGCTCTGGATCAAGATAAAAGTATTGAAGAAATAAAAACGATTCTTCTCAGTGGCGACAGGCAAAACAACAAAAATATTTTTGAAAATTTCGATTGACGGGAAAACAAAGTGTATAAATTGACAGCGCATGGACGAAGATGGGTAGTGCCAAAAAAATGCAGGTGGCGAATTGTTAAAGCCAGCCATGATGAATGCGGTCATTTTGCTATCGAAAAAAACTCGAAAGAATAAAACAGCACTATTGGTTCCTAAAATGAGAAGGTTTGTAAAGAAGTACTGCACTGTATATACCATAAGGAAGTTGGAGGAAAAAAACCAGGCTATCTCCACTCACTTCCCAAGTATGCTCGACCACACCATACCTTACACATGGACCACTTGGTGCTACTCGTGGAAACGAAAGTTGGAAACCAGTATCTTTTAGTCATAGTAGATGGATTTACGAAAGCAGTTCCTGACACTTCAGCGAAACACGTCATCGAAAAACTGGGCGACTTGTTTTCACTCCTGGGAAACCCAAGGAGAATAATAACCGATGCGGGAAAAGCTTTCACATCTAAACGCTTGGGGAGATTCACAGAGAACAAAGGAATCACACTGTTCTACTATTGACAACGGCGGTTGGGATTTCAAGAAGTAACGGCCAAGCAGAACGAATGAACAAAACAATTCTGGACGCTCTCGCTACAACAGGGGCAAGCTCGTCTTCCGACAATTGGGTTGTGAATTTAATAAAAATTCAACAAGGCATCAACAGCACCAAACACCGAATCACGAAAAGTACGCATGCAGGGTTACTTTTTGGTTTTAATTTGAAAACAGATAATGATAGGTTCAGCAGTGACGAAGACTTTCCAATCGACGTAACCAAAATCAGGGCAGACGCAGCAAAAAGGCTGGACAATAGCAGAGCCAAACAAAACACTACTTTCAATAAAAAGAGAGGACCTTCGAGAAAGTTTGAAGTTGGTACCTTTGTTTTAACGAAAGTTACTAGTTCCCTGCAATCAATCAAAGCAAGAAACTCCTTCCAAAGTATCGAGGTCCATTCGAGGTGGTAGAAGTATTTTCTAATGACCATTATAAAGTGAAAGAAGATCGTCATACGGAAGGATCAAGTCGCCCCTATGAAGCTGTGGTAGTAGGGGAGATTCAGAAAAATTAGGTACGTACATTTTTTCCAAGGGCCAACCTTAGATGGCAAAGATTGGCCCTCAGATGGCAAAGGTGGGCCCTCAGATGGCAAAGGTTGGCCCTTAGAAGGCAAAGGTTGGCCCTTAGATGGCAAAGGTTGGCCCTTAGATGACAAAGGTTGGCCCTTAGATGGCATATGTTCAGCCCTTAGATAGCATATGCTCAGCCCTTAGATGGCAAAGTTCAAGATGGCATAGGTTCAGCCCTTAGATGGCAATGTTCACCCTAGACGGCAGAAATTGGCCCTTAAACGGGTGTTGGTCAAATAATGACAAAGTTGGATTGTACAGCAAGCAACATTGTCGATGGCACAAAAAACAACAATGATAAATTTTGATGAATGCCTTCATTTCGGGAAAATGTCATAGGCTGATGACAAGGCATTGAGATATGTTATGATATATTCCCGTACCGTCGTGTGTAAATGTTCGTTGTATGAAATTAGTTGTTCAGTTAGCTATCCAGAATTAGCTTAAAGGTGTTGAGACAAGTTGTTGTACAGTAAGCAACATGGTCGATGGCACAAACAACAATGATAAATTTTGATGAATGCTCATACATAGTGATGACAAGATTGAGTCATAGGATGAGCTATGCATGATGATAAATATATTCTATGAAAATTGTGTTGTTGTTAATACAGGTTATCTGGTGTCAGTATTAGTTAGTTAACGGTGTTGTAATAATGAAAGTTGATTGTCAGCAGTACATGGTCGATGGAAATAAAAAAACAATAATAATTCTGAAGAATGCCATTATTAAGAAATATGCTGATGAGAGTGAGTCATAGAGATATTGTCTATGATATGATAAATATTTATTCTTCCGTACCGTCGTATACTGTGTTAAAATGTTGTTCGTTCGTTACAAGATTGCGAGTCAACCGGATCATTTCAAACCCTCGAAATGATTGTCCAAGCTATGGTATGAAAATGAAAGATTATTTCAAATCAACATTTGAAATATCACCTATTTGCCCATCTTTGAACATCGAGATATTGATGAAAGTATTTAAAGAAAACCTCACGCAGTATTTTGCTAAAGAAAGTCATTTTAGAATTAATGATATTATTGAATTGAATACCTCCCAAAAGTAGATGATCAAGGCAAGAGATTCTCCTCGTTTGTCTTTTCGAAACAAGAGAAGGAAGACGAGGCAAGAGAATGAGATATTAAGATAATTCGAGAACGTATTGATAATTAGAACGAATTGAACCTATTTTTAGGAAAGGTGGATATTAGTAACATTTATTTAATTATTTTTAATACTTGAATATACTTTGTTATTTTTTGTCAGTCTTTCAATTGAATTCTCCATTCGGTGATTTTCTATTGTCTTGAATTTTCAAATATCATAATTATTTGTTGATTATGACAATTATCTTCATATTTCTTTTTTTATTATTTCCACAAATAGACGGGAATAATAAAAAAAACAGAAATGTGGGAATGGGTTGTCGATGAGTCAACAAAATAATTATATGATGTTTGGAGAATGTCAAGACGAACACATTAAAGGAAATGACCCGTGTGGAGAAGTTTCAATTGAAAAAGATGCAACAGAAAAATAACAAAGTGTAATTATTTCAAGTGACACAAGTGTAAAAAAACTAAATTAAATAAAGTTGTTTACTGTCAGATTGGTGCACTCACCCTGTTCCTCCTTAAAAAATAGGTTCCAATCTGTTCGTTCTGAATTATCAATATGACGTTATTCTCTCGAATTATCTTGTCTTGCCTCGTCTTGCCTTCTCTTGTTTCGAAAAAGACAAAACGAGATGAGAATCTCTTGCCTTGGTGGCATTGCTATTTTGAAGTAACTGGAGTGATTTCAATTCAATAATATCTTAATTTCTAAAAATGACTCTTCTTGTGCCCCAGAACCCAAAAATACTGTCAGTACGAGTGTTTGTCTTTAAAATACTTCTCATCAATATCTCGATTAAGTTCAAAGATGGGCCAAATAGGTTGAGTAGTTTCAAAATGTTGATTGTTGAAATAAATTCTCAATCTTTCATTTTCATACCAATTATGGCAAAGTATAATAGTTGGACAATCCAAGTTTTCGACATTTTGGGGGGGGGGGGTTCGAAATGATCCGGTTGATCGTACGACAATCTGTATGTTACTAGACACGAACAACTAATTTTACAATACAACAACACAAGTTATAACCCGGACGGTACGGGAAGGAATTAATATTATTTATCATATCATAGACAATAGCTCATCTCCTATGACTCAATGCCTTCTCATCAGCCTATGACATTTTCCTGTAATGAAGGCATTCTTCAGGATTTATTATTGTTGTTTTTTTTGTGCCATCGACCATGTTGCTTGCTGTACAATCCAACTTTGTCATTATTTTACCAACACCCGTTTAAGGGCTAATTTCTGGGAATACGACACCAGATAACACCCTGTATGTAACTAGACACGAACAACTAATTTTACAATACAACAACACAAGTTTTAACCCGGACGGTACGGGAAGGAATGAATATTATTTATCATATCATAGACAATAGCTCATCTCCTATGACTCAATGCCTTGTCATCAGCCTATGACATTTTCCCGAAATGAAGGCATTCATCAAAATTTATCATTGTTGTTTTTTTTGTGCCATCGACCATGTTGCTTGCTGTACAATCCAACTTTGTCATTATTTTACCAACACCCGTTTAAGGGCTAATTTCTGGGAATACGACACCAGATAACACCCTGTATGTAACTAGACACGAACAACTAATTTTACAATACAACAACACAAGTTTTAACCCGGACGGTACGGGAAGGAATGAACATTATTTATCATATCATAGACAATAGCTCATCTCCCATGACTCAATGCCTTGTCATCAGCCTATGACATTTTCCCGAAATGAAGGCATTCATCAAAATTTATCATTGTTGTTTTTTTTGTGCCATCGACCATGTGAAAGACGAAATATGTATATACATGGCAATGACCTAATGGCCTACTTATCGCAAAATGTATTTGGTTTATTTGTGACATCTACTAGACCAATCTTATCAAACGTTTAAAAATAAACCAACAAAACAATATAGTTCCCTTATGTCCGTGAATTAACGAAAAAATGAACTGTATACCCAAAATAATAATTGTTAATAGACTTAAAAAAAGGAATTTATATATTCGACCTGTATGTACGTGATTTTTTCACCAGAGAAATATCTTAGCCCATTTGTGTGTCTTTATATGAATAGGGTCAGTCAGAAGTATGTATGTCCGCCACTATTATTTAACCGATTCGAATGCTCTTTATATAAAGTGATAATAATAATAATACATTTATTTCACTAGTTAAAAAGTACAATGCAGAAGCAAAAGCAATTACCAGTGTACAATGACTAGAAAGAAGTCACAGAGAGTGTTAATTATAAGAAAGAGTAAAAGAAACGGAATCTAAAATTGTTTGAGTAAAAATATATTATAATCAACTATTGAATATTGAAGTTCAGCTAAAAATTTCGTCGATCGTGTAGCATTTTTTCTCGATAAGACTACGTTTCAGTGCAGATTTGAAGATATTTATGTCCGTCTAACTTATTAAATAATTTTGGTCCTAGTTAGAGATGACGTTTTTAGAGAGGTACGATGTGCATTGGGTACTAGTAAATCTTTCGAACGAGTTGAATATTCATGAGCTTGTCGGTAGGATGAGTACAGCGATCTGTTTTTATAAACGAAGATGAAAACTTCGTAGATATATAGACCAGCAACCGTGAGTATTTTAAGTTCTTTGAAAGTTTTTCTACAAGATTGATGCCATCCCAGATTAGCCACGATGCGAATGGCATATTTTTGAAGAATGATCACCCTGTTAGCAGATGACCCCAAAGCCCAGTTTAGAATCCCATACCGCAGATGGCAGTTGATGGTTGCATACTATAGATTCACCAAGACCTCCTTACCACAGTGGTTTGCCATAAACCTCAGCGCAAAACAGTCTTTACGCAGTTTCTCACAGAGTAATTCAATGTGCGGTGTCCATGTTAGTTTGTAAGCTAAAGTGAGACCTAGCATTTTGCCAGTTCTACACGATTCAACGTGCAGTTCATTATTTTCAAAAATATTAAGAGTTTCAGTAGAACTACTCAGGGTGAAATTTATCAGTGTAGTTTCAGTTGGTTCTTATTGGCCCATGTAATTATCCTTTCGTATACAGTCTCTGTACTATATGCTACGGCTAACGTATTAAGATCCGTGATCAGGAAGTTTGTGTCATCCGCATATACGATCACCTGAACTGATGAGAGAGTATGAAAGTAGTTAATTGAGTCGTTAGCATAAATTAGGAAAAGTAAAGGTGCGAGTATGGAACCTTGAGGAACACCTTGTTCGATAATTGCTACTTGACTTTGGGTATTTTTAATAACTACTTACTGTCACTCAAGTAGGACTTCATCAGCTCCAAGTCAATCCCTCTAATACCATATCGCTCCACTTTTAGCAATAGAAGCTTATGATTCACAAAATCGAAAGCTCTCGAAAAGTCGATGGACAACCCGCAAACATGAAACTTGCAATCTAGAGCAGTTATTACGTGTTCATTAAATTCATAAAGTGCTGTTTCGGAGGTTTTGTTACGAGTGAAACCATGTTGATGTGGTGAGAGTATTTTGTTCATCGAGAAGAAAGAAAGTAGCTGTTTTTGTGTTAATCTCGAAAAGTTTTGATAAGATGGAGAGTAATTTTCAAACAAATTACAGTCACCTTTTTTGAAAATTGGTGTTACTAAAGCCATTTTAGTTTTTCTGGGAAGATTCCGTGTTCAGAAGACAAATTTATGAAATATTTCAGCGGTTGACAGAGTACATGGGCCCATTTTTTTAAAAGATTATTGGAGATCTCGTCATGACCGCTTGCGCTAGAATTCTTCAATTCTTTTATCAAAATGATAACATCATGCTCAGTTACTGGGTGTATGAAAAAAGATCTTTGACAAGCAGATATATTATTTTCCATGAAACGTTCATCGATATCAATTTGTTTCTGAGCTCTAGAGAAGTGACAACCGAAATTGTTAGCCATGACCGTCTCGGATAGTACACTATCACCATCATGAATAATGATACCATTAGATTTGTTTGCTCTTTTACTAATTTTGATTACTGTCTGCCACATGGTTTTGGTTTTATTGCTTGAAACTGATATTTTGTGATTTATGCTCTTTTTTAATTCCTCTCTGTAGGTTTGAGTTATTTGCCTACTCAGTTCTTTGTACTCCGCATTTTCCCTCGCGCATTCGGAGTATAGAGAGACTAGATTTTTCAGTTCGTATAGTTCTGGAGTAGTATTGATAGTGGATTTGTTTGATTGTTTTTGGAAATGCTAAATGATAGTTCAATGTAATAATGCATTGGGTTGTGAAAAACCGCATAGGCTTTGTTCGGGCAAGTCTCTCTGTAAATGTCGACCCAAGATTCATTTTCCATTAAAAAAGTGTTTATATAGTCCTCTGAAAATACTCTTTCACTATGACTATGCTACTATCCAGATCTTTGTACTTCTTCATGGGAAAATGTATGATTTGTGCAAAATGATCAGACAGATTGAGATCTTTGACTACTGCCCTATATTCAGATCCTTCCTTGATAATGAAGTTATCTATACACGTCCTCAAGCTGGAAGTTACTCTTGTTGGTTCCGAATTAGTATATTTCATATTGAAACATGCCAATAGATCACGAAGTAAGTAAAAATTCATACTTTCAACCGAGAAGTTAATGTTGAAGTCCGCTCCTATTACAACATTGACAATAATCTCAGTTACTAGAGTTAATAGCCCATTGAGAGAATTTAAAAATGAGTTAAAGTTACCTGGTGGTGGTCTACACAAGAACTGTATCGTGATTCCACAACATTCAACAACTCCCTCTAGCACTGCCTTCAGCGAACTTTCCTCACGATTATAGATTGCTACACCACCATTTTTCGTTTTACTTCTGCAGAAATATGCACATAAACCAAATTTTTTAAGCTTTATCACATCTAACTGATCATAAGGACCCATAAATAGACATTGTATATACAATGTAGAAGTGGTTATGTGCGAAATTTCCACCAATGTGATTGCAACTTTTGCGTAATAATCCACTAGACTCAGAGAGGGATCTCAGCCCTATTTTTGTGTCATTTTATATACGCCGGGGTGGGCCAGAAGTAGGCTATTGTTATTAATCGGATTCTATATTCGACCTGTATGTATATATGTGTAAATGTATGTGTACCAGTTTCTTGAAAATTATCTAACCGATTTGAATACAACTTTTTGATCGTCAATCCTACAGACCCCGAGAAGAATCATAGCTCATCAATTTGAATGCAATCATAAATATCCTAAAGATGCAAAATATTTTATAATAGTAATTCTTCCAATATAAACCAACATATAAATGTATTTACTTTTCAACACTGTATTAAAAACAATGGTGATTAGACAATCAATTGTATAAACAAGTAGAAATTTCACTGCTTTCATATTGGTATTGTAACGAAGCATTTTTTCCAAGCTCCGTTACTAAGAACGGCTAACCAAAACTTTGAAGTAACTTTGGTACGTTGGGGTTCAATATTAATTATGGTCTGGCAACAAAATAATGCCCGTTTAGAAAATAAGTGTAAATATAAAAAGCTACTGGAACGATCACAAAAACGAGCAAAAGAAAGTACAACGTACACAAAGACTGAAAGACATTTCTGACTGTTTTTACTATGATGGTAGAAAAAGGTGAATGTATATTATTTTAAGGGGACAAAAAAATACGCTGTTTTTTGGTCCAGTTCTTATGTCAATCAGACAAAAAGAGGGTCTTTCTTTATACGGTTTTTGTCACATATTTCTTTTAAATCCGGTGGATATAAAATTCGAGATTTAATTAGGATCGCTCTATTTACTTCCGTGTCGAGCACAAGCTCTTTTACTTCCCGTCCGAGAGCGCGCCCCTTTGGCTTCCGTTCCGAGAACATTTTTTTTTATTCTCCAGAACAAGTGATTGAAATCGTTCTGCGAGTCGCGAGTCAAAGAAAATGGTTTTCCGTAAAGCATAAGCATTCATGCAAAAGCTTCGTCTAAATAGTGAGGTAACCGTAAGTGAAACATTGTGTATAATGCTTTGATTGTGCCATTAAGACACCTTCATAGCCATATTTCCCTGTTGTATATATTTCTCCCCAGTGTATTTGATAGCAGTTTGAGTTTATCAGTGTAGCAAAATGCCTCATTGATTTTATTTTGTTCGTTTATGAATATATCAGCTGTGGAAGTATTTCAATCGCACAGGTGTAAAATGTTCCAGTTCCGTGAATTTCACGATAAATCAAGATATGTATTATTTGTTATTTCGGATTGATTTATGTCGTGGGGTATTTTTGTTTAATAAAGAATATATATATATATATATATATATATATAAATAATTCCTATCACTACGATAGCTGTCTCACCAATTGACCGTCGTAACTTCATTTATTTTGTATTTATTCACCATCCTACGGTACTCGAGAGGATTGCCATTGGTATTTGTTTCATTTCTAACTCAGGCAAGTATTTAGAGTTCAATAGAAGTCATAGCGTCCTGGTACTCGATTAAACGAAATAGTAAATTTGACATTTTCCATCTATTCCGATGCTGTGGAATTTCAATATCCTATAGCACGAGATCGATGAACCATTCGATCTCACCGTACCTTGAGTTACGATTTCAGGTGCCGTCGAGGATCACAATATGTCAGTTTTTCTAGCTGCTCAAGTTGTGATGCTTGGCCGAACGAGAGCTAATCAATTAGATCTCAAGTTACTTTTTTTTCTCAAGATTCTTGCAGAGTCCCGTTTTCCGTCTTGAATTGACAATTAGACTAATATACAGATATCAGGGCTTTTAATTTAGAATAAAGTTCCTGAAGGTGGTTTCATAAGATACTTGCATTTGAATAAGTTAAAGTAATTGTGAATAAAATGAGTAATACACGTTGATGTCTCGTACGTAGAACCCTAGCATATATAACTGCTTCCTGCTAAGTTGGTACTTAGCTAGAGGTAGATCAGGAATGTGATAACCCTTTCACAAAGGGCGGTTCGAGATATCAAGTGGTTCTATTTTCTTTCCATGAAGCTCAAAGTAATTATCACGAGTAGCCCGTGAAGTTGTTTTTGTATTGAGACGAATTAATAAAGTCATTACGTTAAAGTGGACGAATTTAATTCCCACGCATATCAGAAAAATCACTTTTTGAACTTAGGTTAAAATGAAATAGGAAAATCGATCTCTTTGGTGACAAAGTAAGATATAGCGAGCATCTCGCAAAGATATTGTATAATTATATTTTATTGGAGGTGTTCTAATTTATAATAATAATCTTTATTCACAATCAAAATACAATCGCAGATCACTGGAATCACAAGTATTACAATTAGATTGAGATTGATGGTGTGGACAAAGCAGCAAAAGCCGATAAGTGTAAGAACACTTGTTTCAGCATTGTTCATAGTTGGAACTTATAAACTGATGAGTTTACGTTCTGTCCATTTTAGTGAATAAAAAATCAAGTTGAAGTTCTCATAACCTTGTGTAATAAATTCAAATTGTGAAAATTGCACAAGTTGAAGTTTAAGTGCGAATTTACACGATCCAATAAATTGGTCAATTTTGTGACCTTGAATTTTATTGATAGGTGTAAACAGAAAATTGTCGTCAATTTGAACTTGACCAATGAATTGATGAGTTTAGAATCGGTTCTAATTTTTCATCAATTTTTAGTGACAATTTGTAGTAACTTTCGGCCATGAATTGGATGCCTGCTAGAACAGATATTTTCAGGTTATATGTTATTATTTACGCGATTTCTACCCCAACCGCGAGAAAAATGATAGGTCGAAAAAAAAAAATTACGTTGCATTACATTCGCAGCAATGTGCATTGCTGAATATAAAAGTCAGAGATGTAGAAGATGGTGGATTAGATCTTGGATTGAGAAAAGTGGGAACTTGACATTAGTTCACGAAAAATTCCTGAGTGCAGATCCTAATCAATTCAAACGATATTTGAGAATGGATCAGAGTCAATTCATTAAGCTATTGAATAATATTCGGAACTTTTCCTATAGTTGAACCATTTCTTGTCAGTATGTTGGTATTCCTGAGTAAAAACTGTTGCCAAAATTGACCAATAAATTGTCAGGTGTAAATATAACCCATATTGGTCAATTTTATTGATCAATTTTATTGGATCGTGTAAATTCGCACTAAATAAAATGGTTATATTGTGGTTACAATAAGAAACTTCTATGGAAAGTACCTTTCCCTTTTTCAAGCATATAGAATCCAAATAGTGTTTAAGTTAGGATAGAGACAGGTCTGTCTGTCCTACTGTGAAACCGGAGTCCAGTCCCAAGGGCTGTAACTGAAGCCTATAGACCTTTGGACATTTCAATTGAGTCAAGAAACCAGATCCCTGGACATTCCGTATCTCCATATATTGCTACCCCTGGTAAGTGGAGTAAACCACTATAAAATCTGGCGCCCGAGGGTAAAAGTTGAGTTTAAAAATAGTTTGAAAAAGTGTCTTGGAGTCATAAATAACGTGAGATTCTAGGAAGAATAGTTATTATTCCCGACCCTAGAAAATCGCTTTACAGTTATGAGAAAGCATAAATAAAGTTTTATCAATATTTGGCGGTATTTATTTATGAATCCTTACCTTCTCAACACGAATCCGAAGTCCAAACGTGGTGCTTTCAAATACTTTCCGAGTTGCGGATCTTCAAAAATCAAAACAATGTAATTTCTCAGCTCTATTTTCGGCTACTGGAAACACTCAACATTCTTCTACTCATAACCGTTTGATGGACCGTTTGCACCAATACAATTTTAAGCTTAGCTTTTTCAAACTCTTCTTAAATTAAGAGCTAGGCTTAAAATTGTTCTTATTGCACCAGTGCATTTTTAGCAGAGCTTAGTTAGGCTATTATGTATTAAGTACCAATATTGATAATAAAGACAGCAATCCTTACCTCCTCAACACGAATCCGAAGTCCAAACGCGGTGCTTTCAAACACTTTCCGAGTTGCGGATCTTCAAAAGTCAAAACAATGTAATTTCTCAGCTCTATTTTCGGCTACTGGAAACACTCAACATTCTTCTCACTCATAACCGTTTGATGGGCCGTTTGCACCAATACAATTTTAAGCTTAGCTTTTTTAAACTCTTCTTTAATCAAGAGCTAGGCTTAAAATTGTTCTTATTGCACCAGTGCATTTTTAGCAGAGCTTAGTTAAGCTATTATGTATTAAGTACCAATATTGATAATAAAGACAGCAAATGTGAAACCAAAACAATTGAAATATGACGATCGCTCGGACTCTTTCTAATCGGCAAAGTTGAATTATTGCGCATGCGCGAAAATGGAGGCGAGGCATGTATCCGTTGATGTTCGGTTGCCATAACTACGCGCTGCCAATATGACAAGGAAAGACATATATAATTATTTCCCTTTCATTGCATTGCTCTTATGACCAGTTATCAATATTCCAGTTAATAAATATATGAGTTAAGCTCGGATTTAAGATCAAATGAACTAACACAACTTCACTTCAGTCTTTCTAACCTATTTTTTGTCATTACTACGTTCATTGTAATGAACAAAATTGTTTGTGAATTGTTTTTTCTCATAATACGAAATTTGAATGAGATATATGGAAAATGACTCTGATATTTTTCATGATGACCTAGACATTCTAATAGTCATTGACATTGACATTATTTTAAAGGTTTCGGCTTCATAAAGAAACACTAATGCAATTTATTTCAATAATTATACGTGAATTGGAATACCCAACAAACTGTAGGTAAACTATCATACTTTTTTATCATTGGGGCAGGACAACCTCCTGTACCATTAATTTCTGCCATCTGCGACCACTTTCCTTGAGTTTTTTTATTTTCATAGAATTATTTTCTCAACACTGCTGCTTCCCTAGAGTTTCCATTTGGACAAGCAGCATTGAATTCAGTGGCAATTTTATCCCTAATTCTCTTTTTTGGATGCTAGTTACTGCATCTGTTTTTTATTTTCAACAATGTCTTTATATTTGTGAATTATATTCAACAAAGTAATTTTTCTTGGCTAGTAAAGTTTTGACAACGAATCCTTTCATTTTCTATACTGACGGATTACAAAAAATAAGCCTTATAAGCAGGGCCGACCAGAGGGGTGGGCAAAATCCCCGGGGCCCGGTGCCACGCCCAACTCGCTGGCCCGCTGCTGATCTTAGCGCGACGTCTAGGCTAGGGATGACTCAGTGTTTTAAGCACAATAAAGAACTGTTTAAGATCGACTATGGGTCAACAGAGATTGTCAGCTTTTGGGTTAGATATAAATTCTGGATTATAGAAGGACGTAGAACTATTAGAGCTGCAATTTCAAAATGTATTTGTTGCAAACAAGCAAAAATTCAGGAGTGACTCCTTCTGCCGTGTTTTGAAGTTGTAGGTGTAGATCTCGCTGGCCCTCTTTCTGAAAAGTGGTCAGGAAGCATGGATTGCTCTCTTACGTGTGGTGTATATCGAGCAGTACATTTAGAATTATTGTTGTCCCTTTCTACAGAAATATTTCTACAGACTTTTCGGCGTCTCATAGCAAATCTGACAATGGAACAAATTTTGTAGGGGCTTCTAACGCATTTAAAAAACTGGATTGGACGAAAATATCTGAGTACAGTTCTGCTGAAAAAATCAATTGGAACAGCTTCTTGGTGGGGTGGTTTTTGGGAAAGGCTTATTCGTCTTTTGAAGGATTTATTGCGTAGAATATTAGGTATACCAATAACATTTGTTTCTGATTCTTTTGAAGAATTGGCACCTTTAACTCCAGCCTTGTTTATCCAAGACATACGGGAAATAGGTGTACCTGATTGTGATATGATTGATGTGGGGAATTAACTGGACGAGCTTATCACAGAAAGAGTTGAGGAAAAGATTCCGTATTGATTACTTGGGGCAACTCAAAAGTCGTCATGAGGGTAAAGTTTTGAGACAACTGAAAGTTGGTGAAATCGTTTTAGTGAGAAATGATAGTCATAAGAAAATTGAGTGGTCGTTAGCTCGGATTCAGGATCTCATCTCGAGTAGGAATTGATGAGGTATCTGATGTTAATGCAACAAAAAATGAGGATGATATCAATAGAAGAATCAGAAACACACGAAGTGGTCGTGTAATAAAATCGTCTACTAGATTCAGTTTTTGCTAGTTTACATTGTTACTTGCTTGTTGTTCATAATATGTTTTTATCGGTAATGCAATTCAATTCTTGAGTTGAATTGCATGGTGGGAGTATGTTCCGATATAATCCAACATAATGAAATGTATATTAAAAACAATGGTGATTAGACAATCAATTGTATAAACAAGTAGAAGTGTCACTGCTTTAATATTGGTACTGAAAAAGCACAAATAAAGTTTTACTGTGCAGTTTTGTCTATTCGGACCTTATATTCACTGGGAAATATTAATAGTTATTCAATCAACTAGTTATTCAATCAATGGTGGCGATTGATGATCGAGATATTTTAACGCGAGAGCGAAGCGAGCGCGTTAATGTTCGAGATCATTAATCACCATTTTTAACCGACGAAATCAAAAAGGAAGGAGGTTCTCTAGTCGACGCGTATATATTTTTTTATGTATGACCACACATAACTTTTTACGGAGTAGTTCGATTTTGATGATTCTTCTTTCATTGGATAGGGTGTACTTCGAAGTCCCATTTGAATTTGAAAAAAAAATCCTCCCTCAAGGGTAGCAAAATGGAGAAAATTGATCATTTACCCTCTGAATTTTGGTTCGTTAACCGATTCTATCGGGCATAACTTTGTACTGGGTTGTCTGATTTGGATGATTCTTCCTTTATTAGATAGTGTATTCCTCGTAGTTGATCATATTTGAATTCGGGATGGAATAATCCACCCCTTTGCGTAGTAAAATAGGGGATGATTGATTTTTCACTTCTGAACAATGGCACACATATGTAGTTGACATTGACAGATTGCTATTGTCAGTATTTTTGTTCTTCTACAATGGAATTATATACAAATTACATTTTTACAATTAGTAGATTTTTACGAAGGCGTAGAAGTGCCACACTTTGTTTTTATTTTACAATTCCGACTTGTATCTCGGAATTCCGACTTGTAATTCGGAATTCCGACTTGTAACTCGGAATTCCGACATAGACGTAAGTCGAAATTCCGACTTGTATCTCGGAATTCCTACTTGTATCTCGGAATTCCGATTGAACGGAATTCCGACTTGTAATTCGGAATTCCGACTTGTATCTCGGAATTCCGACTTGTATTTCGGAACTCCGACATAGAGGTCATAACAATGAAAAAACATTGAACAAATGCGATTATTATAATATATATATATATATATATATATATATATACATATATATATATATATATATATATATACGGACTCTTTTTTTCAAATCCAAGAAATTCTTGAAAGACAATCCTAAATTGATTCTCACACAATCAGACAAAGGCAATGTAATAGTCATAATGGATAAGGATCAATATCTCAACCTATCCAATGACATCATAATCAACAGTAGCTCATATGTAGAACTACAGAAAGTCCCTACCTCAGCAATTCACAGAAAAGCCAATTAATTAATTAAAGTAATGTATACAACAAACCAAATTGATGAAGTTATGAAAAAGAAACTCGCCTGCTATAATGGTATTTCTCCAAAATTCAATGTATTCTAAAGTTAAAGATAAAACTCCATTACTTTCAATGTCAAATGTATTCCTTGTCATGGTTGTAATAAACAATATATTGGTCAAACGCAAAGATCATTATCGAACAGAATAATTTCTCATAAAAGTGACTACCGATTGCATCCTGAAAAATGTGCTTTGGCAGAACATGTGAATAAATTTGACCACGATTACGATTCAGTGAAAGTACTAGCGACAGAGTCACATATATCTAAGAGAACATTCTTAGAAATGGCTTTCATTTCTCAAGAAAAGAATTGTATAAATAAAAAAACAGATATTAACCACTTGAGTGAGATCTACTATTATTTATTGTCGAGCGAAATCTCTTATTTATTGTCCTTAGATATCAATCAAAATTGACAACAATGTAATATAAAATAATAGTTCTTTTTAACATTACCGCTGCCTGGTAACATCAGTTGGTACTAAGCTAACAGTTGGCAACAATGTAACTATTTCCAAGTGACACCCGCCAGGTGTCGTTGGCTTAAATTAATTCCTAACCTGTCAGTTTCACTTGTCACACCACATAGAGTACACAGTCATATTTATATAATTTTAAACAACGCTAATGTGGTTGTAGTAACTTTGAACTTCGTTTTATTCCTCGATCTACGTTTTTTTTTCCTTATATATCACTATGTTAGATAAATATGTTTAACATAATTGAAACCAACCTCAACAAAGTTGTAAGTAGCATATTGTTTCGCACTTGAATATGTATTACTATTGGTTTTTTCATCTATTGTAGTATCCCTGATGAAGGAAATAAGCATTTCCGAAAGCTTGGATAAACCTTAAAGAGCTTACTTTTTCATTGCTGCTTACCCCAATATCCCTAGTTTTGTACCTAACTAGTCAGCAAATACTTCCCACACACTTTTTATATATATATATATATATATATATATATATACCGGGTGTCCCAGTATACCTGTTCCAATGGACTATCTCAGCCATTTCGAAAGATAAAAATTTGAAAATTTGATGATCTCCAATTCGTTCAAGGAACCGTCAACTGAGAAAAACAAAAATTGAAAGTCACTTCCGGTCAAACCGGATAATTTTGAGTAGAAATAAAAAATTACAAAAAATATACAGGGTGCTATTTGAAATAAAAAAGTCAGAGTCACTTCCGGTCAAACCGGAAGTGACTTTCAACTTTCAACTTTTGTTTTTTTCAGCTGAAGGTTCCTTGAACGAATTGGAGATCATGAAATTTTCAAATTTTTATCTTTCGAAATGGCTGAGATAATCCATTGGAACAGGTATTCCCGGAAACCCGGTATATATATATATATATATATATATATATATATATATATATATATATATATATATATATATATATATATATATATTGCTTTCTTATAAGAAACTCACCTAAATGGACAGACTGTGAGAATTTCAAATTACAAACTGTATGCAAATGATCGGATTGGGTTTCAATTATGATACTGGCACTGAAGCTGTAGGTTTTGTCTTATAGGGGAGTGGTCTTCATAGATTGATCAGTGTTTATAATCCACCTCATAATTGAATACAGCGGGAAGGAAGCCTTCTTTTCCTCCACCTTTCAACATATTACAGTGCTAAACTAATTCTACTTATACAGTTCAGTGATGAAAATATCTATATACAAATTTATTGTTTCTCTCTTGAAGGGGTTGGAGGTGAAAAGAAATTTGTGGCATGGGAGCATTGGAAGTCCAAACAACCAAGCTTACCCTCCTATGTCGGGGGTGAAGTGGTTGTCTCTATTGTTGTTGGTAGGTATTGCCAGAAATATACTTGGCTTAGTTTTTATTAATAATTCATTTCGTTTGAATCGCCTCCTGCTATTAATGCGATTATTTCGTATTCTTTTCAATTTTCAATATTTAACTTGATTCAATTTGGAAAATGCATTTATGACTCAAAATTGACAGAAAATATAATAAAAAAACCGGCTTAAAATAAACATCTTATAGAGTGCTTACCCCCTTTTATGTAACAATTGTTACTGGGGAGGTGAAATAAAATACAGATGGATTTTTATTTGATTCGGACTCGAACCCAGGGCTTCTTGTACTCGAGGCAAACGACTTATCAGTACCGCTAATGGCTTTGTTAGAATTCAGTACTTTATTGCGGGTCTCTTTCTTCCTGATATATCTTCGAGTTCAGATATAATAATAATATAATATTTAATAATATAGAACACCAAACAATATTACATTACATTATTATGTTACATTATGTTCTATATCCAATGAGCTGCACGATAGAATATAACAAACTGTGTGTGCAGTAACTCCTAACTTAATGAATATATTGTCTATATCTAGGGTATATTGAATATGATGACGTACTTTGAGAGATATTCTCCAGTATGTACAAAAATCTCTCAAACATTATATATTTAAATTTAAATTGTGCTTACCTTAAGCTAACTATAAATTATAAATTTGAAAAATTCTTATACTAAGTCTAAATCCGAATTAGAAGGAAATTAAAGCTATATTTGATCAAATTGAACTCAGCGAAAATTAAACTTAACTTTCTTTAATCCACATATCAATCTTGAGCTTATTTCTTTTGTATGATTGTGTTTTCAATTGCAGGGGCAAGGCATTAAAAGCCTTTGGACCAGTAAAATTTATGTGCTTTTGCATGGCTAAGTGCTTGACAGAGGGAAGTAGTACATTTTGTTGAGATGCATTTCTCGTGTTTAATTGATGCTTCAATTCTAATTTATAGTAAGGCCTTTTGAGCATAAACCTGATTATTGATTTAACATGTAGTTGTTCCAATGTAAGAAAATTATAGTTTTTAAACAAGATTTCGGTTGAAAATCGCTTTTTTTTAAAATACATTACTTTAATCACATATTTCTGTACTACAAATAAAGGTTCCAATACTGTCTTACAGGCACTTCCCCAGACCACTAGGCCATAGTTTATCACCGACTCAACAAGAGAGTAATAAACCATTCTAAGAATCTTTCCTTGTAGCACATTTCTTAGTTCATAAAATTTATATATGAGTTTTCTTATTTTACCTACTACATACAAAACATGTGTTTTCCAAGTTAAATTTTCATCAACAAATACTCCCAAGTATTTAAGAGATTGCGTTCTTTCTACCTTGTGTTTGCATTTACAGTCATTTACAGTCCTAGTACAACCAGAGTCATGAATTTTTAAGATTGTGAACATCGGCAAATTTACCCGAGTAAATCCGAAGGCTATAAACTTTGTTTTTTGCACATTTAGTGACAATAGACTGTAGTCCAACCATTCTTTTATTTTTGTTATCGCAGTTTCTGCTTCACTCAGAGTAGCTTCCCAAGTTTCTCCAATCACAATTACCGCAGTGTCGTCCGCAAAACAGAAAACGCTCCCTGTGTCAAGTAGAGAGAGTATATCATTAATATACAGGTTGAACAAATAGGGACCAAGTACTGTACCCTGTGGCACACCAAATCCCAACTCTAGAGGATCGCTTAGACTACTATTTATTCTTACACGTTGGGTTCTATTCGTCAAGTATGATTTAAACAAATCATTTGCTACTCCTCTAATGCCCATATTGTTTAATCTGTGGAGTAGGATATATCGGCCCATGTCTTCTGGGCTGATTATCGTGAATTCTTAGATTTGTAATGTCCCTGGTGAGCAAACATTTAGGGATGTGAAATTTGTAAAATTTATTAGAAATTTTGGTTATGTATTCTGTTAACTTTTCGACATTTCCACCTCACTGTTCTTTACCCTTAACTTCTCGAAGATTTTCGCATTTGTGAACTTCTTCGAAAAGTTAATAACCTCAGTTTCTTAGGGTTCAGTCTAATCTTGTTGTTCTCCAGAGAGGGTGTCATCCGCAAATATAGCCGTCTTCGTGCGAGCGAAGGTCGGAAAGTCATGTGTATACAGAGAGTACAAGATTGGTGAAAGCGAGGACCCCAACTGCTCCAACTGGAAACTCCGCCGAGCTTGTATCATTAACTGTCACCTTCTCGCCCAGTTAGGTAAGAATCTAGTATTTTAACAAGATAAATAGGCATGTTGGCCTTTGTCATTTTGACGATAAACCCTTCTGTCCAGACTGTATAGAAGGTTTTTTGCGTATCCAACAGGACCATAACCGTTTTCTGTGTTTTTGTGGAAGGATTTCTTCACCCCGTGAACAAGTCGATCTATTTGAGAGGTCGTAAAATGACCTTTCCTGAACCCGAATTGCTCAGGCGGAATGAGTTTCAGCCTCCCCTCGAAATCCATAACTCTCTTCAGCAAAATCATATCCACCACCTTTGCTACGACGCTTGAGAGAGATATGATCTGCCTTATGTATGGGTACTACCTCAGCTTTCTTTAGACAATATGGGTAGTGCTGCCACTTGATTATTGCATTGATTATGTATATTAACTATACCAACGATTTCTTTGGCAGATTCTTGAGAAGAACCGTGTCCAATTTATTGATACCGGGTGCTTTGTTTTAACCGTTTGATTGTTTCTACCACTTCTTCGTAATTTGCAATGAATTGTTGAAATTCTCGCAGGTTTATATTTGTCGGTAGGAGTTCTCTGATGTCTGCTTCCAATTCGTATTATTGTAGTCATACCGTGTTCTTTCGATTTTCTGTTCCAACCATTTATTCATAAATGCGACGAGTGATTTCTCCTGTCTTCCACTCTTCAAAATACCCATGGAACAGTTCAGTGTTCAGTTGTAAGAATCAGACAGGCATGTGCGAGAATCTTGGAAACAATACTTGACAACAGTGTTCAGTGTTCTGAATCACACTAAGTCACAATGATGGCCGATATTATTTTGAAATCAGTACAATTCTGTGTTTTTTGTGTTCTTACGACTGATTTTTTTATAATTGTGATTTGATAAGTGCCTCAAAGCTGTGTTGACCTCATCTACTAGTTCTGACTTTTTCTTCCAGTTAGACATAAAGGTTCGTTTGTTTTCATCACTTTGGAATTTAATATTCCTCTAGTGAATATATATCGCAAGCAATGTTTAGACTCCTTACCTCCCGATCAGAAAATGTCATGATTGCATACTTTTCCGATTTATCTACAAAGTTGAAAGCATCAAATTACTCCATGCTAAGAGCTACACTTAGTACAAAAGAAGATATTGATATTACAAAATATTCGAAATTACGTGCTTTCTTGAAACGTCAAAGTGACAACTATAAACCAATGAAGTCAAAAGTTTTGTTAGATGAACAAATCGGAACGTTTATTTCTCAAGCGCCAGATTATATATATACTTAATGAATAAGAAACGTTTAGAATGTAAGAATTTTAAAATTGCCTAGATATTTATTAGGGTTTACTTTTTAGGATGCCTTAATATTTGGTGTTGGCGGTGCATGTCTCCGTGATGAACTATATCAATTGAATTTGAATGACAGAAGATTTTGGATCTAAGCTTTTGATTAAAATACCCGATAATTAAACGAACAAACCAAGATCATTTGTGATAAACGAAACTTATATGAAAATATGTTGCATGTCGTCCAGAAAATTGTGAAAGTTTCCGCTTTTCTTCAAATATTCAAATGAGAGAGGTTGCAGGCAAGTAGTGGGACATCAGTTTGGCAAAATGCCTCAAATTGTCGCAAATTTTCTAAATTTGCCCTATGCACATGAATACACAGGATATTGTTTCCGTCGCTCCTCTGCGAGAATTTTGGTTAATGCTGGGGCAGATTTAATTGCTTTAAAGAGGCATGGGAAATGTCAATCCTCAACCGTTGCCGAGGAATATATAGAGGAATATTTTACAAATGAAGTAGACATAGCAGATACAATATTTAGAGAGGGAAGTGACAAAGAGAAATATGTTAATACTATTAGTATTATTGTCGAAGAAGAAAAACAGCAATAACGTCGCTGACTTTTCAGGTAACATAACAAATAAATTTAGAGGGGGAAGTTACAAAGAGAATGACTTTTCAGGTAGAGTTCAGCCTATATTTAATCATTGTACAAACTGCAACATAACTATAAATATACAAAAATAGTTATAATAAACGTTCCATATGTGTAATAATATATTCAATAAATGTTCATAATGTGAGTTAGTTGTTTTCGTGTATTTATTTACTGCCTAAAATGTATATAAAAAACCGGTACGGACCGATTTTGACGGAGTTTTGTTGCTTAGCGGACTAAAATACTAGATTAGCGTATTTTGGAGTCTGAAGTTGCTCCGAGAAAGTAGGCATTTCTTCTTGTTTCACTTTCTGCCTCTGTTCCTTCCTCTTTTTCTTTCTGATTCTGTTCGATCTGCTTCTGTCGACGTTTCTCCTGAATTCAATTTTCTTTCAGCAGTCGTCTTTCTTGCTCGTCAAATTATTGCTTGATCATTTCAATTATGGCCTACATATCGTCTTGGGGTGGGTTTCTTGTATTCACCATCAACATTTCTCAAATAGTCACTAAAATCCACACTTCCGACACCAACTGCTAAAAATATGGGGTTTGTGGCTATTAAAATACCGAATTAATTATTGTCCGTTTATTTACACTTCACAAAAACAACATAATTTCGCACTCTGACAATTGTATCAATCAATCGAAATTCACTACTGAAATATCGCGAACGATACTGTATCTGACTCACTTCTGATATAAATGAATGAATGTTCCAAACTTTTTTTGCCGTAGTTCAGTGTTTCTTATATACATGTCGTCCAAACACTGTTTTCCCGACATGTCTCGAAGAAGCTCGGTTCTTGACAAGCTCTCGATGTTTATTTGATGTTTTGGGAATCTCAACATGAAATCGGCAGCGCGCGATAACTTGCAGTGGCGTAGTATATCCGTTTTAGTAACAATGCAGAAAGTCATTGGGGTAGTCCTCGATATGTCCTGTGAATTAAAAGTAGGCAGAATTCTGCTGGCATAACTTATGTCAATTCTGATTTTTTTGAGGGTATATTTTCAATTTGTATCCTTTCTGCAAATGAAAAGGGTTAATTCAGAAGGTCATTTTGAAACTGGTGGTCAATTTATTTTTCCTCCAGGCTTGACTTCCACCCTTCATCCATTTTGCCAATAGATTTCATTGATACAGATGGTCAATAGTAGACGTACATTTTCTGCAGTATGTATCGCGAATTCATTTCCACCCTTTACCCAATTCTCCCAATTGCTCAATCTCATTGACAATGATGTTTATACCCATCATTATCCTCAATCTACACTCTGAAAAATCCAGTTGTAATTGGAACTAGTTAAAAATATTTTTTGCCGGCGTCACTCGTTTTTAGACCTCTGAAATAAGAGTGGTAACTTCACACCGGTTGAGAAAATGACTCGCATACTGAGGATTCCGTTTCATCATTTTCTTAATTACTTTTATTTAATCAATTGCAAAAAAGAGTGTATTGTTCATAACGTAGTTTCATTATTATTTTTCACTGCCCATCCACATAGCCACGAATATTAGTTAACATTTTAGCGGAGAAGGAGTTGAAATAATTCTGACATTCACGAACAAAAATGAATGTTGGCAGACCAAACCCAGGAAGATGGCGAAACCTCATTACATGTGCCGTTCCACTGAGAAGGCCTCACAAGGCCAGAGTTGATTCAATATGGAGAAGAAAACCAGAGAGAGCTATACGTAACAATCGTTTTCAAGGCTGTGGGGTCTCATGCAGAAGACTAAGCTAGATAGTGATATCTAAAATATACAGCGACATCCACAATAGATATGTAAAGGTCACGGTGGATAAGGCCCAGAAGCGAACTCCCAGTTCTAAATGTAATCTACACTGCTAAACAAACTCCGTCGTCATTTCCAATACTTGTACTACTTTTGTGCGAGTAAATTTACTTGCATATTGTATAAGTGTATTGGCAAAGAAGCGCAAGAGATGTCTGAACGTACGTAGAGATAAGTCTTCTAGGCGCACATTTAGGGTCTAGATACGTCCATTGAAAGATCTTTACGTCTATTTTTTAGGAAAGTCTCATATCTTTTCAGATTCGTACACCCTATCAAGGATAAGCAAATAGAGTCTAATCACTCCATCAGACATTGACACCGCATAGATAATTGCTTGCAAAAAAGTATTGAAATTTTTTGGGATTACATTTTTAAGACCGGAGTAAAAAAAGAAATTGCATTGTGACGTGCGGTTCTGCTGCTAAACTACTTTACCCGAGCAACAAACTTTTTTGTAAGCGAATGTAATGAAATAATGATAAAATTTTATTTGCGTAGAAAACGTTTTCAGTAACCATTCTAGGTATAACCATATCAGCAATGTGATGTCTGTTGCAGTCGAAAAATAAAAAATCACTGAACCGTAGACAGGAGCTCAAACAACAACAAACAATTATAAAAAAATCATTTGTAAGCCGTTCAAACCCACGAAATTAATCCACACGAAAAGTAAACAATTCGACGGTTATACAGATGTGACTGTCTTTTCAAGATTCTCGCACGCACCTCTAGCAGTGAATTTATTCTTTGTTATTGGCAGTTTGTTTTCACTATATACCAAACACCAAATTGTTCCGTGCTATGTATTAGGGTATTCAGTGAATATAGATAATTTCAATACTTTGCATGGAACAGACGAAATCATCATATTCATTTTTATATTGACATTCCATAAACAATTTTATATCATTTTCAAGTTCATGCTTTAGACAAGAAATATCATCAAAAACCATTCAGATATTTCTGTATTGAACAGAATTTAATTCGATAAAGAATAATAAAACCCCCTCACGGTCGACTATGTCATTGCACATGTTCCATATTTGATGATTTGTCGAGAAAATGTTATGCTGCCTGTTCCTTTGATGAAACCAAGGGAAAAGTTCTCGAAATTCCATTGGTATTTATTTCAAGTGAACAGACTATAAGGAGGGGGTTTGTGATGATTGCACCATTTTCTTCGCAATCGCCTTATTCCAACTCAATTTCTTAAAAAAAACAGAGAAGAGACCGGAAGTTGTAAATGAACTAGTTATATTGGCCATCTAAATAAATGGATCATGGAACAAGAAGAATTAAAAGTCACTTTCATCAAGAAGAGAATCAATAGAACATCCACCATATTTGCAGAATGTTCAGCAGAATTACATCATAAAATACTAAACCATAAGAAGATATATATAGATGGGCAAAGATATGTAGTTTATGAAGACCTAAGTGTTTCCAGATGTTTCAAATGTCTATCATAAAAGTGATAAGTGCAATAGAAATGACATTGTGAATGTTGTACAGAAAACCATGCCAACACAGCTTGCACAAAGGTAGACAACTTTAAATGTATCAACTGTATAGAGTCAAATGCTAAATATAAAACTAAATATAATACAAATCACAAGACATCAGATCCCCAATGTTTATCATACATGTATCACTTGAATATATTGAAAAGTAAAATTGATTACACGTTTTAATGTTTTAACCTGAAGAGGATGAAATACTAGAACAAATAGAGTTTTTAGAACAGGATCTTGATGGCGACTTAGTTGATGAAAATTCATTCAAACAGAGAGTGGTATTAGAGGATATTAGAAGTATCAACAAAAATTTCGACCAACTTCTCATTTTAATTGAACAATATGAGCTACAATACTGTGATATAATTATCTTAAGCGAGTGTTTTCAAATTGTATCAACCGACCTATACAATATTCCTGGCTATAATACCTTCTATAATAATGCAGATCTCAACAAAAATGATGGAGTGATGATTTTCACAAAAAAGCAACTTGATGTAGAAGTAAGTCATATCAAATTAACTTCTAGCCAAACAACGTTCAGTAGAATTACTTTTATAAAAGAAGATATTTCTTTTGGTATCACAGCTGTATATAAGTCTTCTCCAGTCAAAGAAAATTCATTCAATTCGGATGTATTAACATATTTTGAAAGCCACTTGAATAAGAACATTGAAATTTTCACAGGGGACATAAATATTAATATAAGAGAGAATACTAACAATCACGTTAATGAATACCTATCTTTAATGGGACGGCATGGATTCGCTCCCTACATAACATCCCCTACTCGTCTGTTAGCATGTCTCGATCACATCTTTGTTAGACAAAAATTAAAAATGAATACACTGAAATTAAAATTTTTCAGATTAGATACTGATGTGACTGATCATCTGCCAGTAATGATTAATATAAGCAGAAATAATCCAAGTTACCAAAACAACGGACCAAACTCATGAATACATAAACTTAAAAACTAAAAAAAAAAGTTCACTTAGCTACAGAAAACTTTATTAAAAGCTTGAAGGAAATCATAAAATCATGTACAACAAAACGCATGATAAAAAATAGCAAACACAAAAAAATTAAAGATTGGATTTCAGATGGTCTGATTACTTCCATATAGCACAGAGACAAACTTAAGAGACAACTTATGAAAAATCATAGTCCAGAATTAGAAGCAGAATATAAACATTATCGTAACTATGTCAATAAATTAATAAAAACCCAAAAATTCGAACATTATAAACAGAAAATAGATGACAACAAAACAAATATAATTTTGTTTTATAGAATAATGGCAGATGCTACAAATCAAAAGAGTAAAAAAAATAAAACAACTCTCAATATAACAGATGAAAATGGTCATGAGTTCATTAATAATATCGAAATAGCTAATTTCTGTAATAATTACTTCATTAATATAGGCACTGAAATGGAGAAAAAAATTGATTATGCACAAAACCCGTACCCCATAAATACATACTCAACTTCATCAATGTTTTTAAAACCAGTGAATGAAAATGAAGTGATTGAACAAATCAACAATTTAAAAAATAACTCTGCCCCGGGCAAAGACGGAATTAAAAGTGAAATCATCAAGTTCACCCATCTTCACATTGCAAAACCTCTAACTCACATTATCAATCTTATGTTCACCTCTGGGCAAATCCCATCCTACTTCAAAACATCCATAGTAACACCAATACATAAGTCCGGACAAAAGAACAAAATTGAAAATTATCGCCTAGTAAGCCTAATAAATAACTTTGCCAAAATATTTGAAAAATGTCTAAAAACCAGATTAACCAACTTTTTGAAATCTAATAACTTATTATCTGAAAATCGATTTGGTTTCACACAAGGAAAAAGCACTACAGATGCAATATACAGTCTAACATCAGAAATAACACATAATCTCAACAACAACAAAAAAGCAATAGTAGTTTTTATAGACCTGGCGAAGGCATTCGATACAGTACCCCATGAAAAACTTACAGATGTATTAAACCACTCTGGAGTCAGGGGTACTGTATTGGAAATTTTCAAAAATTACCTTTCAAATAGAGATCAATACGTAAGAATTAATGAAAGCATCAGCTCACCTCAAAAAATAAAGATCGGTGTTCCACAAGGTACAATCCTGGGACCAATCCTTTTAATAACATATATAAACTCCCTACTTAACACAAATATTGAGGGTGAAATACTATCTTACGCAGATGATACAGCTGTCATATTCACGGGAGAAAACTGGGAAGAAGTCGAAAAACATGTAAAAGAAGATATGAAGAAGATGAAAAACTGGCTACAAACGTTCAAACTATCATTGAACATAACTAAAACAAATTACATAGCTTTCTCATTAACAAATGCTAACATACCTACGTATAATAAAATATTAGTAGAAGAAAACACAAATTTTTAAATAACATCAGTATCAAAAACAAAGTATCTAGGTGTGATAATTGATCAAAATCTCAAATGGACAGACCACATAAACTATCTAACTAATAAAATTCGGAAATTGATTAGAAAGTTCTACATTTTACGAGAGTTTTTGAGCACTAAATTGTTAATAACTGTCTTTAAAACATTGATTGAGGCACTTATTAGGTATGGTATAATAGTGTGGGGTGGAACATACAAAAACAACACAAAACCATTACAGGTAATACAAAATTACATCTTGAAAATAATTTTCAACAAAAACAGATTATATGCTACCAGTCTATTATACAACGAGAGTATCTGTGATATGAGTTGCCTATATATCCATTTATCATGTTCTTATTTTTATAAATCACAGAATTTAAAAAAATTCATTGATCATCAGTATTCTACCAGATCGAACACCAAAAAACTATTGAAAATTCCAAAATGCAATACAACCCTTAACCTGAAATTCATTGACTACTTAGCTCCTAAATTTTATAATCTGTTGCCCATAAATATTAGAAATATAAACAAATTGAACATTTTTAAGAAACAATGTAAAACATACATTGTCACAAACCTCGAAACATTCAGAAATATCCTCCAATACCTCTCAACAAGCAGTAATAAAATATTTCAAATTTTTATTTATATTGGCTATAAATTTTATATTTTAATCACATATTTATGTTATGGTAAATTAAGTTTATGATTGCAATTCAATTAACTAACTATATGCTCCGTATGCAATCTTAAGGCACATACAGGTGTTGTTACACCTAGGTGCATACAATAGATTGTATAAATGTATATGTCAGAGAATTATTAGATTATCCTAGAAACAATACTAATGGACCGAACATTGTAAACATGGTAATCATGTAGTTGTTGTGAATTGTTAACTGAAATTGTTAATTGTAATTATAAATTGTAAATTGTATTGAATCTATGCAATGGGTTCAATAAATAAATAAAATATACAAAATAAAATATACAATATCTCCAAGGCACAAATCCACCAAAATATTAGCTATTAAATTCTACGGTTCACGTCAATTCGCCAAGAAATGCCCGTATATTTCCATATAAAAAATCACCGACCTTTACAACTTCTTGAGTAACGGATAATGAAATCGAATTCAAATCATTATTGATGCAATATGTCGGCGAGTTCGTTCGACAAGAAATTATTGAATGCACCAAAGACATGTGTCTTGGTAATCGATTATGGTGAGATTACATGTGCACTCTAGTCGCTCCCACGTACAATTGCCCAACTCTAAGTATGTCACATTACGCCAAATTAGAATACATGTTCAGTAGGTAGTGAGATATCTGACCCCAAAATCTCATCCTATCCCACTAGGCCAATCATTACGGACAATCAAGTAACAGTAAGTAAAAAAAGATAATTTTTTTTTGAATTTTACAACCTTTTCGGGGTCCGAAAAATGTAAAAAAGAAAAAAAAAAACTTGAGAGGTGTCAAGGGTCACCCGGATGGAACGAAGTTCCTTTCGATTAATTAGTGAAGGAATTGTATTTTTTTTTTTTAAGTTATAATAATATTTTTTATATATCTAATATATGAAATTCTCGTGTCACAATGTTAGTTACCTTACTCCTCCGAAACGGCTTTACTGATTTTTACCAAATTTTATATGCATATTCAGTAGGTCTGAGAATCGGCTACTATCTATTTTTCATACCCCTAAGTGATAAGGGTTGTTCACCCTTAACATTTTTTTTTTAATTTTTGGACAAAATTTTGTGTTTTTATTTTTTTATGATACAGTATTCAAAAATACATACAACCCTAAATTTTCACCCTTCTACGATCAACCCCTATTTTTTTGGCAAGATTTTTATTTTCATTACTCTTAATTTTCACCCTTCTACGATCAACCCCTATCAGAATAGAAAAACGGGAAAACAGGAAAACGGGAATAACGGGATAACGAAAAAACGGGAAAACGTGATAACGGGGTGACAGGATAAGGACATAACGGGAAAACGGAATAACGGGATAAATAAAAAAACGGGATAACAGGAAAACGGGATAACGGGAATAGCGGGAAAACGGGTAACGGGAGACAGGATAAGGGGAGGAAAAGGGATAGAGCAAAAATGGGATAACAGGAAAACGGGAAACAATAAGGGAAAACGAACAGGATAAGGGGATAACGGGAAAACGGGAATAACGGGAATAACGGGAAAACGAGATAACGAGACAACAGGAAGCGGAAGGAGTCAAAAGCATAATCTAGATGGAACAACATAAAGAAAAACATAGAAATAAAAAATTATACGCGGACATTGGACAGGACAACGTCTGTCGGGTCAGCTAGTATATATATATATATATATATATATAGATATATATATATGCACTATGTCTGTCTATCCTTTCGTACACGTCATAGATGCGCGGGACTTTGTAAACACAACAGATTGTGTATATATATATATATATATATATATATATATATATATATACTCTCTCGACTTCGTAAACACAACAGCATATAGGTTAGAACACGCACGGCTTGCTAAATACATACGCATTGATATTGTAATATTAAAATATAATTTGCTTTTAAATTTATTAAAGTTATGACACGTACACTTGCTAAACACACAATAATGGAGAGATTATAACGCGTATGACTTGGTTAGCACAATAGTAAAGAGAAGTTATAATGCGTACTTGCTAAAAATACATAAGCATTTATTATTGTCTGTATAAAATCTCTACTTACCTAACTCCATCAGCAATATCCGGAACTTGTGCAGAAACACTGTCAGGATTCATTATTGTTATTATTTTTTATTATTTATTATGTACAAAAAACCTGTATACACTCAACAAAAATAATCGTCGCGACACCACACTGTTCAATGTGAAATAGAAAGATGAAACGAAAATAACTGGCTTGCTTTCTATGAGAGAGAGAGAGAGAGAGAGACAGACAGAGAAACACGCGCACGCCGCACGGCTTACAACCATAGCAAAAGTCTCGTTACAACTTTTGGTCTTAATTTATTCCGTCTAGCCCTCTTTCGCAACGCGCGATAAGGAACTGCGTTCCAACATTAATTTGCTATATTTCAGCAAAAAACAAGTTTCTCGATGAATCCTTCCCTAGTCGAGAGTTTAAGCGATGACGCGAGAACATCCTTCGTCAACGGATACACAAAAAAAAACTTATTGGGAATGTTAGCATCAATATAGACAAACGTAGTGCCATTAGGTCTTTGAAAATACGTCACTTCCGGCTTTTTAGGGATATTGTGGAAAATACCCATTTTTCGGGAAACATTTAGTTATGTTAATTTTAAGTATCTCCTTATTAAAACTTGAAAAAAGCCTGTACAGAGTGGTTAGAAAATGTATGATCGACCCAAGAGAAAGAATGAAATAAGAAAATGATATAGAATTGAAAATTATATCTAAGTTTAAATGGCTGCTACCATGCCACAATATGAGGGGTGCGAGACAATACCTAAATAATATTTTCAATGTTTTTATGTAATCGACAGATATTCGGATCTTTTCTGGTCCGATAGATCTCCAGATCTGAGCCCTCTCAATTATCTTGCATGCCGTTACTTGATACTGAAAGTATACCTACAAAGGCCATTTCAAAATATTTACCATTTGGAGAGGGTAATAGGTGAAGAAATCAAAATATAACTTTAGACGTGATGAGGGTTTGTCTGATTTCTGACTGGGCGAATCGTCATAAAATTCGAATTTTATGGTATCACATAAACATTTTGGATATAGATCGAGTATAGAAATGTAATACGAGAATTTTCTCGAAGGGCTAAAGAAACGAAATGAAAGATTAGCATGTTTTTAAGGTAAATAAGTAATAATAAAAGGACTATTAGCTTGAGTTGCATATTTAGTATTTTTTAGTTTCTTAAAAATGTACTTTGGAAATGTTAAACATTTAGAGCAAAAAACTTGTATATGATTTTGAATTCAAAGTACATAATATGTTCCTATTCAATTTTACTCTAAAATAAAAATTAAGGGTTCTCAATTTCATTATTTTCTCAACACCCTATAGGTACATGCTATTTCCAAGTTATAATAACTAATATTATTTTTTCTGCAAGCAGAACTTTTCAAAGAGTTACCTTTGTTCATAAAAATAAAAAAGTTTTCCATGTGTAGAGAACTTGTGGTACTGGTTCTCGAAAGGTCCGATTTTACGGCGTTTCGGCAAAATCACACTTGCCATCCAGGTGATGTCTCGTTTTAGAACTTAATCGAGTTTCCTTAAAGATGGCATGTTATATCACTCAATTTCATCCATTGTTGTCCAGTATCATTTGGTCGTGATATTAACGAAGTTTTCAATCATTATATTTAGGTCTTTAATAGTAGTTTATGTAACAAAAACGTAAAATGAGGCTATAGCGGACGAATCGTCGTCGTAATTTATTTGGAGACGATGTCCGCTGAAGCCATTTTCGAACGTTGCATACAACGTTTTTTAATCAGCTTTCCAAATAATCAAAATGGAAACGCCACAAATATTCAGTATATCTACGTTTTTAATATTTTTTTTCTATTGACAAGAGTCATGAAATATTGTTCACTACTCCTATTTTCCTACGTTACATGAAAATGTTGCCCAGAAGCATTTCGTTTGAAACGTTACATGAAAACGTTACGCAGAAGCGTTTCGTTTAAAACGTTAGATGAAAACGTTACCCAGAAGCGTTTCGTGTGAAACGTTACATGAAAACTTGCACAGAAGCGTTTCCTTTAGACATTACATGAAAACGTTGCCCAGAAGTGTTTTGTTGAAACGTTGCAGTCAATTTCGATCTTAAAACTTTACTGTCATCACGCCCAAAAAAAATCACTTCTTGAAGTTATTTCATGCCATTTCCCCAACAAAAATTAGCTATTCCATATTTTAGGAATATTATTAAAATTTACTTCTATAGGAATTTCGAGAAAATCTTTGCAGCACTTAAAAAACCATGAACTTTTTTAAAATCCCTCAAGTTTCGTGAAAAATATTATAGGTTTGGGTGCAAGTGCCTGCGACGAATGAACAGACGCGATGGTGGAGGCAGGGGTCCTTGGTACTCCCATTGAGTTTCATCGTTGAGCTAGTCTATCTCCTACGAAAGATATCGCAGCTCCTGTCAAGAAGCGCTTCCACGGTACCTCCTGGAACTGTCACCGTTATATTCGGTCGGCGGTCATCACTGGACAGTGTTGTAGCGGTTGCGGCATTATTTGTGCATAGCTGGACGGGCTTCGTATCGCTCCAGTGCTTCTGTGTCGCTCGGCATTGGCTCTGGTAGTGTCCATTTTGTCCACATCTCCAACATTCTCTAGATTGGTCGTGGGCCGCCCTCCTTTCGACGTGCGTGAGCGGGACACTGCTGATTAGTTAACGGTTCTCGTGGGTAGCTGGGTCTCGAAGCAGAAACATTTTCGGAGGTCTGATGAAGGAAGAAATATCGGTGAAGTCTTTGCGGTGGACCTGTTGGCGGTAATCCGTTCAGAGATTATAATAGAGCCAATTCAATTGCTGCTCAGGGGTTATGACTCCGTGGCGGCGGATGGGCATTTGTAAGTAGGTGATATACGCTGACACGCTTTCGTCCAGAAGTTGTGTTCACCAGCTAATCGCTGCTTCCAGGTCTATCTTAGGAGAAGAAGTCTCCCCATCTGGTCCAGCATGCCCAGTTATTTTTAAACCAGAGCGCAGGCATTCCCTGTAGCAATTCCGGCATGGCTTGCAATAGGCGATCTGGGGCAATGTCTCGGTACTCCTGTATTTCCTCTAGTCTTCGAGGAAAGCGGCGGGATTGGTTGTTTTATCAAAAGCTATCCTCCAATCTTTGACTTTCAACGGGGCCATTCCTAAGCTCGTGGTCGGTACTGGTGGCGGCTGGGAAAACGGTATGCCCAAGAGTGTCCCTGTGAGCACATTGCTCATGGTAGGATTCCATGTACTCGTCAAGGCTATAGTTGGCACTATGGGCGGCTGTGTGGTGGTTGTGGTGACTCCTGTCGTCGTAGCGGGGAATTGGAACGGGTTTGTGACGATCGGGATGGGTGACGCTCGTCCCTCTCAGAATAATTTTACCTCGCTTCTCGCCTACGGTGCCGGTGGTCTCCAGAGGTCGTTCGATTATAGACTCCTAGAGTAGAGTAAAGTATTTGAAGGTTTCTTAAATTTACTCTGGAGTTGAGTACTATTTATGTAATATTCGAACGGTGCGGAATATATTTGGAGTTGTTTACAAAGTCCGAGTGACAGAAGTTCTGACATCAGAAATATAGGTTATTGTTAAAAAAAACGAAAAATGGCAGGAACAATGAAAGTTGATGAAAACCGGAGAAAAATATTGTTGACAATAGCAGATAACTTTTCTAGAATATTGTTCGCCAATTGTAAATTAAATGTTAGTATTTATGGTAGGGAATGACAATTGTATATTCGAATGCCATGTGATGGTTTCGAAGCAGTTTTATTAAAAACACGTCCTAAGTTAAGAATTCGAGTGACACAGTATGAACTTTGTAGACCATATGTTTCTCCAAGATTACAACTATTATCAGTGAATAGTATTAAACACATACACATAAATAATCTCACTCTTGGGTTGGCTGTGAGATTGTGACAGCATAAAGAAATTTTCCGTCCCCTAGAGATGTGTCAATTTTCTGGAGTTAAATAAACCTAGCTATTTTGTAGAGTTACGAGAGTTAACTCGGTAGCGAATACTCGGGTATTTTCGAACGACAGTCTTATAGTAAAATATACACAACTTTCCGATTTTCGAACGATATTTAGTAAATTCTACTCGATGGAGTTAATAATCGAACGCACCCCAGGGGGAACCTAGTGAGTAGTTCCTCCTTCCGCAGGTGATATATCCACCCGACGCGGGTTTCGGTGGGATCGCCTCCTTTGCTAGAATTTAGCGGATCTGGCCCTCCATCGTCCCTACATTGCCCGCTGGTACTTCGGTAGGGTGGCTATCTTTTGAGTCAAAGTTGACAATCTGTCAAAATGACGGATCGCGAGATTCAAGACGCGGGCAGGTTTTGACCTATTTTTTTATATCAGCGGACTCGGTATGCCATGAAAACGGCGCCAAATTTGTAAGGGTCTTTTTCCTCTACAATCAAATTCTAGCGCCCAATTACGGTTTTCTGGTTATCTCGGGTGCCACCTTCTGTTCACCGTGGGAAGGGCTACTTGATCACTTGAATCACGGAGTGAGATTTTGCAATATCTACTCCCCCACTGACAACTCTTATTTTCCTCCTGCTCGCTATACACTAAAATCACAGACGTTCCTATTCCTATCTCTATCATGTGCGACTGTTAGTGGACAGAGACGTTGCAATGTTTTCGACCTCACTGATAGCTCTCATTTTCTTTCGGCTAACTACCAAAAAATCAAATCACGAAGAACGCGCACGGCACACCTTCGAACAGCTATATGGCGGAATAAATATATTGGTCTAGTTAAGTTTACTTTGCGAATTCAAACCTAAAATGAATGGCATTTATATGATTATTAATAACGGAGATGTGATTTTGATTATTTTTAGGGTCGTTGGTTGCTTTACTCAACTGGAAAAATAGTAACTTCGTTACAGTGCATGCATCTGGATTAGTGTTCTTGAATCTTGTTGTGCATAGTAAGTGGGGATATTTTTCTTGGGTTTTGGAATCGGGTTGACAGAAACACCATTTTATTAGATCATTTGGACAACGATTCGTCCCTAACTGGGGACTTCTTCAGATTTAGCCATTTATTTATTTCTACATATTCTGGAAAAAAATTGTGATAAATTTTGTTTTGATGAAATTGTTTTTACCTACCTAAGCAACAAAGAATGGTTACTCAACATTGTATTCTTCTCTTTTTCTTCATTATTCGTTGTAATTAGTTACTTTGAATTTTATTTCTAGGTTTGTTATGAACGATGAAGGCGACAAAATGGGTGTTGTGAATGTGAAGTAGGTTAATACGTTAAGAGCATGTGCGACTTCTAGTTGGTCGTCGTGGATCGACTATTAGTAGGGCTATGTGTGTAGGAGGGATTAGGATTGGAACCTACGTGTTGATATTGTGAACTTTATAAGAGGGTGTAATATATTTGGTTTAGTTTGTTAATGTCAGTACTGTTATTTATGGCGTTTTGATATTTGTTTATGTATATCATTTCTTTTATGCAACGTTTTTCTTTATTTTTCTCAAATGCTAAGATTTTGGTGTTTTCAATCTTGGATGATATGTTTATTTAAGGCAGTACTTGATTTTTTATATATATTTGTGGCCGTTGAGACTGTTGTGATGTAATATCTATATATTCTTTGTTTGAAGGTTGTAGACGATGGGGTAACTTGATTACTATAATGGATTTAAAAGGTTTTCACGACGTTTCGAATGCTTGTATCTGCAATCGTCTTCAGGTGAATACGAGTACAACGTCGTGAAAACCTTTTAAATCCATTAAGACGATGGCTGTCCGAAACGATAGTAATCAAATATATTCTTTGTTGCAATCATTGCATAGAATACTATAAATAAGTTTCGAGTTTTTCATTCTGGGAATTTGACTTTTGAGAGGGGTGAAACATCTCTTCTTTAATAAGTTATGTAGCTTGAAGCACACCTCAATTTTTTTTTATTCAAAATGTTTTTAACATTCTCAGAGAGGCCGTGTACATATGGAAGAGCAATTTAGTTACCTGGCTTTGTGTTTTTTTTTGTTCTTTTGTTCAGAATTGCAAACTATAATATTAGAGGGCATGAAAACAGAAGAATTCCAAACAAATGGTTGTGTGCGTGTGTGTCCTTCCGACGCAGGCTCCTTCACCCATATATTTATTGACTACTAATAGTATTGATAATAAGGATAGCCTATGAGAAACTGTACATCGATTTCCAGGAACGGTAGCTCATAAATAAAGATGCGATTTTATTCGTCCATCTCGTACCAGTAGTCGTCGTTTCGCATGAAAAATTGAAATATCAAAAGCTTATTTCATATATAGTAAATTTCCACTAGGGTCACATAAGTGTGAATTAGCTATTGAACAAACTAAAAAAAGGTATACAATTAACTGACTTCCAATTATTGTCAGTCCGAAATGAATCAATTACAAATAAACTTGAAGAAATTGATTGATCGATAGTTTCCTAGTCAAAATATGAGATGAATAAACTAACTTTAAATATGTATGTCACAGGTCGTAATTAAAAAGTTGCGCATGCGCAGTGGTTTTCTCGACTTAACTTCGTTCACATTGGGTCTCATGGAGTGTTATCAATATTGGTAATCAATTGAATACATTTTCTAGACACTCTGTTCTGCTTTCTGACTACAGAACTGAGGGTATTTCACTAGAAAAAAGTTTATTTTTTAAACGTTTTCTTTGAAATAAATTTCAATGCAAGAGGTCTATCATTTTCCTATTAAAAATATGCATTTATTTCCATTGAAAAACTACTTTTTTCAATGGAAATAAATCTGTAAAAACTGCGAACAATATATGTGGCGTTTTCGTTCTGTTGCCTCGATTCGTTCGCTAAAGCTTCATCTTGCGTAATCGTTACATAATCTACTATTTATTGAGTGGGAGTTGTTATCGTAAACATTTTTTGGAACATTTGTTTAAGTCATAATTTAGGCATACTGAGAGCATGTAAAAATTCTATTATTCAACAAGTTGTTCAAGGTTATGCTTCAATGGTTGGCGCGTGTTTATTTTGGGAATGAATCGCCAAAAAAAAATTTGTTGATTTGTGTTGGATTATTATCAATTTTATATTTACACAATGATTCAATACATCGCCCGACAGCACTTCATTGTGAAATCGACTTTTGCGAGTGTCAGCGCGATCGTTTTATTTTTATTTTGCTATGTTTTGGAATTCCGTCGCCAATTCGCAATTCATTCTTGGATATGTGTTAGAGAAATAAGATCAGTATATGTGTACAAAGGAAAATACGATTTATGTGTATTATTTTTTCACCCTTGTAGTATGCTCACTTTCTGCACTGTGTCCCGATTTTCTACATTATCTAGTTTCTGTAAAAAGGATTATAAAAACTATTTTAACTGTCAATCTATCGAAAAGTTGGAGAACGAAAATAATCTCAATGAATTATCTCGTATTCTATTTATTGAATTAACCTCAACAGATCACGAGTTCTTGTTATGGATGAATTTTGTATATCTCTTTAAAATGAAAAATCCCCGAAGATAAGGAGCACTATTTTTGCTAATGTGAGGAATAGAGTTCATTTAGTGTGGATAACGTGAATATATAATTTACATATTTGAATTATTTCTCGAATATAGAGCATTACAAGTATATAAACAGTTATCAAGATGACCAATCGTTTGATAATAGGTACTCAATTTTATTCTTTGGAAGATATATTCAGACAATATACGGGATTCGGAAATATAAAAAAAAAACACGAAAAATTATACATGATGACTACAGAAAAAACGAGGGTTTGACGTAGCCCTGTATTAACCTTGAATTACTGTTTGTCATCAATCATATGGTTCATATTCGGATGTCATAGTACAGTAGATTCAGATTGTAAAAAAACCGACGGCGCGGCCAGTCGGAAAGGTAGATTACAGAATGTATTTATAGATTCTGAAATTGACAACCATCAAACTAACGAATCATATGTAAAAAAATATATTGGGAACAAAAACAACTTTGTTTTTTGTATGAACCTTGAACTGTTCAATCAAAAGTTGGTGAAGGATTCATGAAGGGAGAACATGCTTCCTAACATTTTAATGTAATTCTGACTCAAATCAAAAGAAAGGTATAACCATCACACAAGGATATAGACAGTACACACTTGGGTTTAAAACTTAGAAAATAATTTGACCAGATCATGATGGCCTATCTGGTCAAATCATTTTCTACCTGTTGGAGTCTGTGTTATAAAAGGTAACATAACCCCACCACTTTATATCTTTTAAAATGTTATTTATATTGTTTAAATTGTATTATAGACTTGAAAAAGCCTGGAGGCTTCCAGGGGAAACGTCGCACCAAATTATAAAAAACACAGATTCTATACTAGATTTTATTTTTATATTCATACAGAACCAATCCCCAAGAAAGTGCCCCCTATGATATATATATATATATATATATATATATATATATATATATATATATATATATATATATATATATATATATATATATATACCGGGTGTCAACGAATCTATTAGACAAGTCATAACTTCTAGAATATTAGGTGTATCAGAATGAGATTTGATATAGGTAAATGGTATGTGAAGGGGAGAGTTTTCGCATATTTTTCATTTTCCGGTCACTTCCAGTTTCCTGGGAAATGGCTCTGGTTTTAAATTTTTAAATGGAATACATCAAAATGTGACATTTTAAAAAGTTTGTTTTTACGCCTACTTCATTTTTTTTAAAGTCACTTTTTATATTGCATCTTGGTGGACATGATCGGACGTAAACTAATCTGAGGACCTCAGGTGATGTCAGAAAATTACAATCGCAAAGTTTCAGTGACTAGTATGATAGATAGGAATAAGACTAAGACAAGTTGGCAAAATTACTATTATTTTTCAAATGACGACCATTTTTTGACAAGCACTTTCCGAAAAAAGGAAATTCTAACCATACTAATTTATTTGCGATTAGATTAAAAATAAGAACATAAATTAAATATTACTAAGGAAAATACTGGATAATAATTTATTTACTTTTGTCAAGTGTGCTATGGATAATAATTCATTTACTTTTCCTGTAGTTAATTCCTCCTTGTTCAAGACACATTTCAGCTCGTTCAATTGTCTCTCCCAACACGTTTCGTAACATTTGAGGCGTCAGAATTATTTATTCGAAGATTTCAAGTGGCTGAGGCTGTTGCATAGTAAACCTTTTCTTTAACATATGAGCACAGTGCACAGAGCACAGTGAGATCCGGTGAGCGGGCATGCCACCGTACTGGACCATTGGTTGCAATAACTTGATCATTAAAATGATCTATTAAGTAATTAAGAACTTATCTGGTATTATGAGGGGGTGCTCCATCTTTTTGGAAGTAAATTCGCGTAAAACTGCTAAAGGTAGATTATTAAGATGATCCTCGATTTCATTTTGAAGAAAACCTAAGTACCTAATCCCTGTTAACTGACCTTGAAACAATATTAGCCAAATTATTATGTTTCCAACGATACCAGCCCAGACATTGACGCCAAACCTCTCTCGAAAATTGCCCTCTCTCATTACATGTTGATTTTGTTGGGCCCAGTACCGAGTATTTTGCTTATTGAACATCCATTATTTGTAAATCGTGATTCATCGGAAAATAGAATGAAGTTGATTAAAATTGGGTTAACTCTATAATTTTGAAGCAGCCAATCACAGAACACTACCCGACTATCGCCATTGTCAGCATATAAATGTTGATGTAACTGATATTTAAATGCTCGATATCGTGCTTTTTCAGTATTTTTCATGCTGATTCGTGACTTATCTGCATTTCTTGACTAATTTCTCTTTAAGAAACCGTTTTATCAACCTCAACCATAGCAAGAACCTTAATCTCAGTCTATTCATTTATGATAAACCTGAGCTGAATGTTGCCGATTGTGATATCTCTGAGCATACAACTCAGCAGCATTCCTTGAATTTCTATGACATTCTCCAAATATTAATAACATATCCACTATTTCACTTTGAGTATACATTATTATGAAGAAAATTAAACAGACATTTTTTCGAAAATTAAGAAACTTTTACTGCCTGCTCATAAAGCTGATGTCACTGTCATTACCCAAGTGAGTGTTTTGTTTTCCAAAGAAGATTTGATAAAAATTACTGCAAAATATTATGCATCATGGCTATCCTTGGCACATTTACAAAAGTAAATAAATTATTATCCAGTATTTTCCTTAGTAATATTTAATTTATGTTCTTATTTCCAATCCAATCGCAAATAAATTAGTATCGTTAGATTCGTCAAAAAATCGTTTTTTCGGAAAGTGCTTGTCAAAAAATGGTTGCCATTTGAGAAATAATAATAATTTTGCCAACTTGTCTCATTCCTATCCATCATACCAGTCACTAAAACTTTGCGATTGTAAGTTTCTGACATCACCTGAGGTCCTCAGATTAGTTTACTTGACTCTAAAAAACTGAAGTAGGCGTTTTTTTTTTTAATGTCACATTGCGATCCAGAATTGTCTCAGAAATCCAGAAATGTTACAACATACAGGGTTTCCATTTAAAAATTGAAAGTGAAAAATATGCGAAAACTGTCCTCTATACCAAATCTCATTTCGGTTCCCCTAATATTCTAGAAGTTATGACTTGTCTAATAGATTCGTTGACACCCGGTAAAAAGGGTAATTTTGAGTTCTGGGGACCATCATCGGCGAAAATATATAAGAAATATTGTTATGATGACTTCCTCCATAGTTAGTATTTCTATTGAAATCTACCTAAAATACTATTTTTGCATAATTTTCCATTTATTGAGCGCTAGTATTGGCGCTGAACTCATTATCTATGAAATACCAAAAATTCAGGAATAGTTCAGGATCCTTTAGAATATGTACAATGTGTTATTTGTATATATTAAATTTGCAACAAATGTATAGTAACGCAACTTTATATTAGATAATATTTCACTTGTGTGTCTGAAAAAAGTTTTGAAATTCTGAAAACTAGAATTAATGCATCATTCTAGTTTTCAGAATTTTAAAACTTTTTTCAGACATATTATGTCATTTTGATATGAAGTTCCGTGGAGATTTCTATATTTCTTAAAATAATTACAATTTGCAGCCTCGCTTGCAAACTGGAACCTTGTGATTTCAACAAAAATTAACTTTTTGATCTAATCATCCTTTAAACGTTTTACGGTAACGGACATTGCTCATTGTTTACTCGAGGGCAATGTGGGAAAATAATGCAAAAAGTATTTTTTTGTTACAAGCACAGAGATCCAAATTACGTTGGAGTTGCACATTTATATATATATATATATATATATATATATCTACTGTAATATATATATATATATATATACAGTGCATTCCATTTAAAACGAGCCACCCTGAATAACTTTTGGTACAATGATTTTCAGGAAAAATAAAAAAACACGTCAACAATAGTATACAGGGGGACACATTTTGACATATTCACATTTGATGTTACTTCCACTATCGCACCCCCAGAGCATGTCACCATTTTTTTCAAATGGATCACCCTATATTGTTTCGCATTATCAGTTGCTCCATGATGAGCAGATTTCAACAAAGTATGAAACATATGGTCTGATGCATATGGTTCGGGAGCTACAAATTATTTGGATGAAAACGAGCCACCCTGAATAACTTTTGAAACAATGATTTGCAGTAAAAATAAAAAAACAGGTCAACAATGTATACAGGAGGCCACATTTTGAAATATTCGTTCTAGAGACAAATGAAGCAATAAATCAGAAAAAGAGATTTTTTATTAAATTCTTGAATCAAAATCTGATGACTTGACAATGAGAAAAAAAACATTTCTATAGTAAATGTTCAAAAACGTCTCCACCAACTTCCATACAATGGTACAAACGAGCTTCCATTGCCGCCCTCACATGGTTGAGAATATCGGGAGTTATTTCTCTGCAATGCCTAATGTTATTCTCTCTCAAATCTTCTAATGTTGTTGATTCTATCTCATACACTTTAGACTTCAAATGACCCCATAGAAAGAAATCTACAGGAGTGAGATCCGGAGACCTTGGGGGCCATTCTATAGGACCTCTTCTGCCAATCCAGCGACCAGGAAAATGATCATCCAAAAATTGTCGCACTGGAGCTGCATAATGAGGAGGTGCACCATCCTGCTGAAAAGCTATTTCTTGTTCGAATAAATTCATATCCTCCTCAATTGCCCTATTGATGCACGGTATTATTCGATTCTCCAACATATCCAAATATTTCTCACCAGTCAGATTACCATCGATAAAAAAAGGTTCTATGATGTGGTCACCTAAAATTCCTGCCCAAACATTCAGTTTTTGAGGTCGTTGGGTATGAACTTGACGGTATAAATGAGGATACGTATCACTCCAATATCGACAATTTTGCTGATTCACCTCTCCATTCAAACTAAACGTACTTTCATCCGAAAAACAAATTGTATTCAAGAAATTCGGATGCAAGTTGATCCGTTCTGTGAGACTTTCACAAAACTCGATACGTCTATCGAAATCATCTTCGTTCAATTCATGAACTAGTCTACTCTTATATGGATGAAATTTGTACTTATGAAGGATCCTGAAAACATTTGTACGACTGATTCCTGTTCTCGAGATAACTTAGTAAGAGATTGCGTATTTTCCATTAGTCCAACGTGCCCTGAAACTGCAATACAAATAGCTTCATCGTTGACAACTCCTGAACGGTTATGCTTTTTATTGCTAACAGATCCAGTTTCCATAAATTTGTTCAATACTTCCGAAACGTATTTGTGTCGTACATTTCTTCCTGGTTGATTATCATTGAACATACGGGCAGCAGCTCTAGCACTATTTCCATTCTGGTAGTACAAACTCACTATTTCAATCCGTTCTCGAAGCGTATAAGCCATTGCTTCTCAAGAATTCACAAAAACAGAAACACCAATTGTAACTTCACCTGGTAGGTAATCGTTATTGTAGAATGAGACAAATACAAAATGAAGAGAATATCGAATTCAAACTTAACTAGGCAAAATAAGACTTTTTTGAAGTATACTTCAAAAAAACACCTATGAAACCTAGGTAACAGATTGTACAGAAGTTCATTCAGGGTGGCTCGTTTTCAACTCAAATAATTTGTAGCTCCCGAACCATATGCGTCAGACCATAATTTTATACTTTGTTGAAATCTGCTCATCATGGAGCATCTGATAATGCGAAACAATATAGGGTGATCCATTTGAAAAAAAATGGTGACATGCTCTGGGGGTGCGATAGTGGAACTAACATCAAATGTGAATATGTCAAAATGTGTCCCCCTGTTTACTATTGTTGACGTGTTTTTTCATTTTTCCTGAAAATCATTGTACCAAAAGTTATTCAGGGTGGCTCGTTTTAAATGGAATGCACTGTATATATATATTACAGTAGATATATATATATATATATATATATATATATATACAGGGTGTAACTGAATAAGTGTAAAACATTTAAGGAGGTGATTCCTCATCGAAAAAAAGATAGGATCTTTCATATAAAGAAACTTCATTGGAGCATCCCTTGTTAAGATACAGCCCCTTAAAGGGGGTACATAAAATTTGTATAACAATTTTTTTCACAAGCACTGAAAAGTTACAATATTGAAATTAACCTGACGTTTTGTACTACCAAAAGACACTTAGCCAGTAATTTATTTGGTTTACCCCATGGTTGTAAGGGTGAAAACGCAACCCCTAAAATTTATTTCCAATGTAACTTTTGTCTTATTATTTGTTTACCATTTAAAAATTTATTTCCGATAGCCTGTTTCATTCTAAACAAAAAATGTCTCTTGGGTTTTTTGCCCAAAATAAACCAGTAAGCAGCAAAACATTATTTTACGAACAACTACAGAGATACATCGTCATAAATGCGAACTGGATTTATTGTTATTTTGTAGTTAGTACCTGCATTAAACGATTAAAGGGTAATAAACAAAACTAAGTTATTAATAACAAAACACACAACATGTTGAAATCATAGTGAATGTTCAATATGTCTACCTTCAAACATTACGCATGCGTCTAGACGTCGGCGCATTGAGCCACATATTCGCTCAAATATTCCTGGAGTCTCTCTGATTACCCTGCACGCATCGATGATGCGGTTTCTTAAGTCCTCTACATCGCGAACAGGAGTACGATATACCAAATGCTGTGAATGGCCCCAAATAGAAAATCGAGAGGATTGAGATCCGGGGATCGAGCGGGCCATTTATGTGGTCCTCCTCGACCTATCCACTGATTTGCATATGTTTCAGTTAAATGCTGACGTGCTACTTGACTAAAATGGGCGGGAGCCCCATCATGCATAAAAACATATCCCTTCTGACGCCCAAAGGAACTTCCTCCAGCAGTACTGGATGCACTTCTCTTATAAATTGAACGTATGCCTCACCATTTAATCGAGGAGGTAGAAAATGAGGCCCAATTAAATCATCCCCAATAACTCCGAGCCACACGTTAAGAGAAAACTGTTCTTGATGGCTAGTTTCGACAATAGCGTGAGGGTTTTCATCAGCCCATATGTGGTAATTATGAAAATTAATAATCTTGTCCCGAGAAAAACTACATTCGTCTGTGAATTCTATCGTCTTCAGAAAGTCACAATTTCTTCTAATCATTTCCAGCATCCAATTGCAAAATTCAAGACGGTTCGGAAAATCTCGCGGTAACAGTGCCTGTACTCGTTGCAGATGGTAAGGGTATAAGAGTTGTTCCTTTAAAATTCGAAATACCGTCATATGATCAACATTTAGCTGGAAAGCAATCTTTCTAGTACTGGTAGTAGGTTGTTCTTCAATCAAATTAAGTACTGCTTCCTCAAGCTGTGGTGTTCGTATTTCTCGATGGCGACCACAATCCTGCGTTCTTTTGTCGAATGAACCATATTCTCGTAATCGTTGATGAAGTCGAGCAAATATTCTATGTGAAGGATGCTGCCGTTGAGGATACATTTCAGCATATCTTCTAGAAGCTTCTAACCCATTCCCCTGCGACAGACCGTAAACGTAATGCATATCAGCCATTTCCTCATTTGTGTATGCCATTTTATTAACAAGTGAATTATTAAAGTAACAAATTAAGAACAGAACAACAACACACAATTAGTATTAATTCAATTTCGAAAATTCCCAAACTGACAGCGTCATACCAATTTAATTGTCACTATCGCTAATAGCGACCTACTAGATAGATTAGTTTCGTATTTTCGCATTTATGACGATGTATCTCTGTAGTTGTTCGTAAAATAATGTTTTGCTGCTTACTGGTTTATTTTGGGCAAAAAACCCAAGAGACATTTTTTGTTTAGAATGAAACAGGCTATCGGAAATAAATTTTTAAATGGTAAACAAATAATAAGACAAAAAGTTACATTGGAAATAAATTTTAGGGTTGCGTTTTCACCCTTACAACCATGGGGTAAACCAAATAAATTACTGGCTAAGTGTCTTTTGGTAGTACAAAACGTCAGGTTAATTTCAATATTGTAACTTTTCAGTGCTTGTGAAAAAATTGTTATACAAATTTTATGTACCCCTTTAAGGGGCGTATTTAACAAGGGAGCTCCAAGAAGTTTCTTTATATGAAAGATCCTATCTTTTTTTCGATGAGGAATCACTTCCTTAAATGTTTTACACTTATTCAGTTACACCCTGTATATATATATATATATATATATATATATATATATATATATTACAGTAAGAATTCCAACTAAAATTCGAAACTTTTTTAATTTTTTCCCCATCTCCCTAAAAAAGAGTATAGGTATTTCGGTTGAGGTAGAAGAATTTACACGTTTTCAAAATATAATCCCAATCTATCTTTTTTTTCTTTAAAAAAATTATATCTTCATTTGCTGCAAATCTAACATATATTACAATTCCCACCGTTTCCAAACCAATTTCAATAATTTTCCAAACTTTGAATATTATTGAAAGGTGGAGTTAATGATTTTCTCCCCTTCTTGCTACTTCGCCAGGGTTACAAACCTTTTGGAGTTATGCGATTTTGAAGTAATACTGTGAACAATGACGGGCCCATACATCGGAAGACACACGTAAACCATGCATAGACTCGTAATTCTACGAAATGTTTGTTTTGATAGCTACTTTTTTGGATTGATGTTTTCGGATTTGTCACCGTGAAAAATATGAGAAAACAATAATAGGATCTATCCAGATTTAACTTCACATATCGAACAGGAAACACGTGTAGTTTGTTAAATCTAAAGATAGAAATATTATTTTTCGCCATAATCGATTCTATAAATTAATTTAAATGTTTTTGTTCAATGAAATATTGTGTATTGAAGTATATTAGTCTAAATGAGATGCAATAATGTTTTGGTCTCCGAGGGGGTTATTGGTTTGGAAACTGTTTTTCTCGTTATTATCAATTAATCAATACGCTCTCGCATATTTATACTTGATAAACTGAATCGAACAGTTCCCAATATCGAAACCCAGATTTGTTTGTAAACTAACCCTATCGTGTGTTTATGGAAATAACCTTATACATTTTTTAGTGTACACAATGTTTCATAGTCAATTAAATCTCAAAAATAGCTGTCATCAAATACTGGTAAGAGTATCATTTTTGATATAAACTAACCAATATTTAACTCAGCGACAGCACATTTGCAAACAAATCTTCGAAAAGTTGTGGGCATGGATAATCAAACATGCTCTATCCATCTAAAATATTTTCATCAATACAGTGTTCCGCATGTATCAGAAAGTACTTTGTTATTTCAAATGGAACACCCGTATATTATATCAAATATTATTCATTGTTATATCCTTCTAGGATTCCTCTTAACTTTCCCTGATAATTATCTATACCGATTTGTGAGTTTTCGAAATAAACATTGTTTTGTCAAATTTTTGTGCAAAACCTGACCATTGAAAAATAACGATTTTTTCACAATGCAAATTTACAAAATATTGCAATTTGGGTCATAGCTGCATAAGACCATTCATTATTCTACCGATGAACCGGATCTCAGTTTTATCGAGGCTCAAAAGTGAAAATGACTGAAACTCAGTTTTTTCAGATGGAACACCCTGTATATTATTACTTATTTGGAAAGCTGTAACATTTTTCTATTTAATTTTGTAACTTTCCCTATACCTGTCTCGTACAATTTGTGAGTTGTGAATATTCATGTTATGAAATTGTATTCAATAAAATAATTAGATAGTAGGCTATCAACTTCTTTCTGACAGAGAACTGACATATTATTCCTTCACTGTCATCCTGAATTCAAGTTCAGTGGGTGTGAAAGTACTATGGCAGAAAATAATTACTCAAATGTGGTTTTGATGGATTTATTCATCATTTATGGCCAATGTAACAAAAATATCAGCAGAACATGTGGAGAGTTCAATGAAAAGTATCCTGATTCACCTTGAATAAATTTTAGAAGACATTTTGAGTTGTTTGGATCAACTTTGAAAGCAACAAGAAACTTGCCTAGACCTGGGACAGGTGATGAGGACAACGAAATAAATGTTTTGGCATACTTCTACGGAAATCCTCAAGCTTCCATTCGTAGTGCATAATTTAGGTGTGAAACTTTCATAAGTTCATAGGATTCTGAAGGAACATGGAATGCATGACTACAAATTTCATAAAGTTCAAGCTTTTAAGCCCCAAGGATCGATATTTTCAATAGAAGGAATCTTCATTACTAGGCAAACGAAAATCCGCATGTCACAAGTGAAATGGAATTTTAAGAAAAACATATTTTCTGTTTAATCATGGACAATCAATTGCGCTCCAAAATATTTGAGTATCTTGCGGACAACGGTTGGAGATTTCATTGAAGAACTGACACGTGAACAATATGGAACATATTGGTATCAACTTGATGGAGCTTCGGCTCATTGCACAGCAGAAGTCGGGTTGGAATTGGACCGCATATTTGATGATCGATGGATTAGACGTTTGGGTCCATGGAACTGGCCTACTAGATCCCCTGATCTTACACCCATAGACTTTTAATTGTGGGGTACTATCAAGCAAAGCGTCTACAGAACACGAGGGGAGAATTAGAACATCGAGTGACTCGTGCGTTCCAGGAATTCGGAGAGCCACAATAGATGCCGTTGATTTTCGCATTAGAAAGTGTTTGGAAACTTATGGTCAACATTCTGGAACATGTATTGAAATGATTCAGCACCGTTACATCTTTCTACATTTATTAATACACATGTTCGACCTTGATACTTTTTGCAATTCATGATGATTCAAACATTTTATAACATAAATGATCATAACTCACAAACTGTACAAGATAGATATGGTCTGAGTATACAAAATTAAATAGGAAAACGTCACAGTTTTCAAATAATTGATAATATAGAGGATGTCCCATTAAAAAAACTGAGTTTGTTATTTTCTTCCCGGAAGGAACTTGCTTTTGAGCCTCCCTGTAAGCTGAAACTGAGATCCGCTTCATCGGCAGGATTCTCAATGGTTTTATGCAGCAACCCAAATTGCAATATATTGTAAATTTGCATTGTGAAAAACGCGTAATTTTTCAATGGTCAGGTTTTGCACAAAAATTTCACAAAATAATTTTTATCGCGAACACTGTCAGAGATATGTATAGGGAATTATCAGGGAAAGTTATGGGGAATCCTATAAGGATTCCAAAAATAATATAATATACCATAAGGATTCCAAAAATAATATAATTTCCATTTGAAATCACAAAGTAGCTACTACTTTCTGATACAAGCGGCAACACTGTATTGATGAATATATTTCAGACGGTTAGATCAAGTTTGATTATATTTTCAAAATAATATGTCGTTCTATTCTCCAGATAATGATAATGTTCCATCCACCGTCAAACACGCTGTATTCAATGAATAAAAAAAATACTTACAATACTCGTGTGGCTCTTCGCGATCTCTCCATTGGAATGAATCGTTCCCTGAGATCCATTCTTCTTATGAAACCTCAAACTCTTTTCTTCACCCTCATACTCAATTGGTTTCATGAGAGCACCACATATAGCGCAGGATAGACATATTCCTGCAAGAACTAAATGGGAAGTTTTCCATCCGTAGTTCTGGAGCAGAAATGTTCCCAAAGGTGCGAACACAACTGTCCCGAATCCCGATCCGCACACAGCTATACCCGTGGCCAACGATCTTTTCGATTCAAAATAGTATCCCACGCACACCACTGCTGGCAAACACATCAGGCCGAAGCCAATTCCACCGCCTACCCCGTACACGATCATCAAAATTTCCACATTGGGACAAAGTACCGAGAATCCGAAACCAGCTGCCGATATAAGGGCACCTGCTACACACGCTGCCCTACATCCATATTTGTTTGCGAACGCGCTGACTAAGGGACCAGAACACATTGTCACACCTGCAAGGATCGAGCCGACCCAGGCAACTTGTCCAATGGATTCTCCATAGTAAACTCTGAGATCTTCCTTGAAAATTCCGAAGCAGTAGGTAACTCCATCCACTACCATGTTGCAAACGAAGGAGGCTACTACTATCACCCAGCCGTAGCCCCCATCTGGGGGAACAGGTACGGGGTCCTCATCTCTTTCAGGCTGCTTAACAGCGACTGATCCTCGTTTTGTTTTCTCTTCTGCCTGAAAAATTATAATTAATATTAGGAAAATTTCCATTTCAAATTTTTAAACGACTGTTTCAGCACCATCTACGTATTTTATTAAAAAACTTCCTTACGGGATTCATGACAAACGCAAGAAGATATCGCACGTGTTATTCAGTTTCTTACTGATTCTTATTTATCGGTATTATTTTAGTGAGCAGCTTTCTACTTGTTGAGCGCTGAATAAGTAATGAGATAAATGAAATTCTCGATCAAGTATAAAATTATGCAATGTCCAAGGATTGTAAGACATTCATAATCTTGTTTTAATTATACCAACGTTATTTTATCATTAACCTTAACCTTTTTTAGTAAATATGTTTAATCAAATGTCTTTTGTTATGCGTTATTTATGCAAATATTTCATATTAATGCATTCATGAAATATTATAGAACATTTGTTAGCTAGTGTTCGGATGATGTAGGTACTTTAAACTCGGATTTTTATCTCAATGAACGGAACATGCTGCACAAACTTTCATGCCAATCGCCGATTTTTCAGATTTTTCACGCACGGGTTATATAATAGATTTTATAAAAACAGATTGCCCATAGGAACTTGGAAACCTGGGAAATGGAGATGTCTTGCACCCTAGTATGCATCTTTGATATATTACCTGTTGTAGATTGTAGGCATAGTTTTTACTGCCTGCTGTGCAAAATTCAGACATTAAAGAAATTGAATTTCGGAAAAAAAAATGAAATTGACGTGTCTTGCCGTTTTGAAAAAAAAAACAAAATTAAAAAAACCAAAATATTGAAATATTTAGGGGTAGTTTTATCCCATCATGATTCGAATCTTGTTGAATACTTTCTCGGTATTAGAGCGTACCAAGAAAGCATGGCCTATTTTTTCAAATATTCAGGGAGTAATTTTAACCGCTTTGGATTAAAATGTCGGGAAATATTTTTTCAGTGCGCCCCTACCCCAGAAATTTAACTCTCTCGCAAAATTTCATTCTCCTATTACATATACTCTTTGAGTTATAACCTGTTTTTATAATAGGGGTAGTTTTTAAGGCCTGGGGTGTAAAATTCACATATGAAAAATATTTATTATCAAGCAGACAATAAAATGAAAATCACTTATTTTACCATTTTTTGGTTAAACTAACAGTTTCATATATACAAATTTATCAAACCCTATGAAATGAAACTCATGACCAAATTTCATATTTATGGTTTTATCGGTTTCGGTTCGACGATAATGAATCAGTCATTCCTGTGGCATCATGGCTAGCAGAAGCAGGAAAACGATTGCGTTGGCGCAATATAATTTAAGAAAACGGAAGTAAGTATGATGAACTGTGATCAGTGTAGTTGAGTATTCAATTTATTATTTTATTCATTGAGTCATAAGTCGACAATGGCTTCAATATAGCCTATGATTATCAGTTTTTAAAAGGAAACAATCGTGGCAGATCATGTTTGTGAAGGAAAATTGGGGTTGAATATTGACATGTGAAATTGAAATAGTTACTCAGTGACTTTCTATAGCATATGTAGGACTGACATCTGGCAAATAAGTTTTTTCAGGCTGTAGGAGTGGCTAAGACGGTAAACCTCATTCCTAAGGGTGTGGAACAACCTCTAATTTTATACATTCAATATTCCAAATACTGTTATCACAAACTATCATTTAGTTTAACTCACAGACAATTCTACTTACTTGACTTGACAGTTTTTATATAATGAATGAATTCAGGAAGAATCTTATTGGAAATCGGTACGTGGAGTGTTGTGAGGTGGAAATATAATTTGTTTTGTATAAATTCAATTCAAAATGACGGCTACAAAATTGCGGACGACTTTTGTAATTTATGATCCGCACATTGGTATGATTATCGCCGCTCGGAAGCGGATGGAATCTACGGTGTCGTGAACGGAGCCTCCTAGAAACAGGGCAAAATCTCGGAGTAAACAGCCTTAGCTCTGTGCAGGGGGCACCAGAGAGCCGGACCCCCCTTCCACAGACTCGTGGGAATAAATGGAACCGAAAGAAAAAAACAAACAAAGTCCTGAGGCGAGTTCCACCAGAGGTAACACCAGGGAAGTGGGAACCACAGACCACATCCCAAAACAGCTAACAAGGCGACTGGTAAAATCATCGTGGGAATGAAGAACATAGACCTCGCAAAAGCAAAACTCTCGGGGTCACAGAGGCGAAAGCTTCTGAAGGCGAGAAAAATGACAGCCGGGACATGAACGGCTGTAAAAATCAAAACCTGGGCAAAAACAAGAGGCGGTAATTCATTGGAATCCAAGGAAATCATATTGGGAAGCCTACAAGGCAGACCTAGCTCGTAACCTTCCGGGATTACAAGGACCGATAGGTACAAACAAGGACCTAGAGCTGGCAGTGGAGCAATTCAATGGCTCAATCATATCTGCGTTCAACAACAATTGTCCCCTAATCACAAGGAACACCACCAAGAACGTGCCCTGGTGGAATGCCAAACTTGCAAGATTAAGGGGGCAAACGAGAAACAAATTCAACAGTGCCAAGAAAACTGGAAGGTGGGATGATTACAAGAACGCTTGACCAACTATAAAAAGGCAATAAACAAAGTAAAGAGATACTCCTGGAGGATATATATATATATATATATATATATAGAATTCAAGAGTGTGCCAGACTCTAAAGAATCCTCGCCAAGGACAAACATTAAGATAAAAATGAACAAGAGAAGAAGCTGTGAAGCAACTCTTTAGGGTTAACTTTCCTGTGGCTCAAATAGTACAGATACAGGCTAATGAGAATGGACTTGAAAAGGGGTTCCAGGGGAAGTTGGACATTAGCGACACGACCATTCAAATCACTGGGAAAGTCTTGCCCTGGGATACATACCAAAGCCTTGGAGGGAAATTAGGATAATCTTCATATCAAAACCTGGAAAAACTGGACAGGAAACAGTGAAGTCCCTAAGACCTATAAGTCTCATGTCCTTTGCACTGAAGACTCTGGAGAAGCTGGTGGATAGGCACATAAGAAACGGTCCACTGGTAGCAAGCCCACTTCATCCATAACAATATGCCTATAGGACCGACTGCTCAACGGAAACAGCACTCCACAAACTAGTATATAGAGTGGAGAACACGCTGGAAAACGAAGATGTATTGATAGCGGCTTTTCTAGATATAGAAGGAGCTTTCAATAACACCTCTATAGACTCAATCATACGGTCTCTTAGACGGAGAGGTATCGAGGAACCCTCCGTGGCCTCAATGCTAAGAAACAGGATGATACACACAACTCTAATGGAGGAGACGATCGAACTGTATGGAACGAACTCAACATCATTCTACTGGCAAGATCGGGTATACAGACGGATCAAAAATGGAGAATGATGCGGGAGTAGGAGTGTATTCCAGAAACACAAGGACCGAGTTCAGCTACTCACTGGGTACTCATACCTCTTTATTCCAAGCAGAGGTCTACGTAATCCTTCAATTTTTGAAGGACCACAATAGGAGAGAAATAGTAGAGGAACTGATCCACATTCTCTCAGACAGCCAGGCGGCACTGAAGGCTCTAAGTAGCCAGAAAGTGACGACCCAACTGGTATGGACCTGCAAAGAGGAACTGACAATTCTAGCAGAACAAAACCGCTGTTTTGGGTGCCAGGACATCAGGGATTTGCAGGGAATGAAAAAGCCGACGAACTCGCTAGAAGAGGATCGGAAAACGAACCAGGTCCAGGACAGACCCCCGGGGTACCGAAGCGCACGGCACGAGCGTCTGTAGAAGACTGTATCCAGGAAAAACACAAACAACACATCTCAGAAAACAGACACGGGAAAAAATACATCAAAGGCAGGTGCCGAAAAAAATTGTAGAGCTGTTAACTTTAAACAACTGAAAATTACTACGGGGCTCATGACTGGACATGCTTCAGAAAAAAAGGGCACCTCAATAAAATGGAACTATTCAACGGCGACCTAACATGCAGATTATGCGGCAAGGGACCAGAAACAGTATCACAGATACTGTGCAACTGCGAGGCTTTGGATCGCAGAAGACAGTCAGTTTTCGGGCAACCAATTGGTGAACCGATACTGTACAGCACACATCCACCAAAAGACCTGTACAAACTTATGCAGGCACGAAATTACTGGAATGGGTGCTGTAGAAGGAAACAAGAGGCAAGATACAATGTGCCAGAAGGCGCAGGTGTCGTTGGAGATCTTGACCAGACGAGCCAACTGGGTGGAGTTTTTCAGTGGTTAACCCGGAGGAAAGAGGACATAGGTACCTGATAACTCAATGAGCGAGTCCCACACTACCTGTGAGGTGCCCATAAAGGATCTTTCTACTACCCTCCCTCCCCAAAAAAAAAGATGAAAGATTATGAATTTCATGTCAAAATTCGAAAATTCAAGATGACGAACCAGATGGTTCAAATTTATTGAAAATTATTACCTGGGAATTTCTAAGATAGAGGATTATGAATTCCATATAGAAATTCAGGAAGTCAAGATGGCGGAACCGTTTGGATATTCATGGTCCGATCTTCTTGAGAATTGGTATCGCAGAATTCAATATAGCGGTCCGACCTCATTGCAAATTAGTGTTTGGGGAAGTTACAGATTTTTTTTGCGAAATAAAATAAATAATTTGGTAAATATAGTGATTTATCAAACCAAAATAAATTATTTACTCCTTCACGCAAGACTCTCTTTTCATTTGTGCTTAACTTACACCAAGAAACATAGTTACTCAACAAAAAATTACTTTTAAACAATCATGACTAACTAGTATGGTTATTTATGATATGATTGTCATTATACTTGTTATCTAGGTGTTTTTGAGATCCAAGAAAATATTGATATATAAAATGAATGGGAATAGTCAGAATTAGTGTTTGTTGACATGTTCACGAGCTTGTTTGAATTGATTGAAATCGTTAGTAAGCATTTATTGAAATCGTTAGTAAGCATTATTTAGAAGACGGTTTTTTAAATCATGGGAAATCACATGCTTTCTAATTGTTTATACTATGATCATGAATCATGTATGCTAAACATTTGTATTCACTTTGTATTAATCCTTAAGATTAGAGATTGCCACAATATATGTATTAGACTGCCATGTGTCAAAAATACTGATAGCTATTTATCAATAAGGTTAAGGGACCACATTATAAAGTCAAAACATTATTGAAAATTAAATTTTCAGACAATCTTGAATCTGACGATTCCGATATTGGAGAGAATAGTCTAGAGTTTCCTGCGAAAAATCGTCTACTAAAAATATGAGGAATAGCTCATTCGAATTGGGATGTCATTCTGAGAAATACATATGTTTCGAATTTTTCTGCCGACAAAAATTTGCAAATTTTTTAACAAAAAATAAAAACGGCCTTAGTTTTTTGACAATAGTTCAAAAACTATTGATGATACAGAACATAAAAACACATTCTTGAAAAGGAGAAAATTTCCCATGAAAAAGTTTCTACTCCCGGAACTCTATCTCAATTATTTTTAATTTTAATTAAAAGTTGAATGAAAAATTTTGTCACGGAAATCTATATCAATTATTTATAATTTTGATTCAACGTTGAAAATAGGGCTCCGCGTGGGCGTTACGGCAGGAGTACGGCACCTCTCGAGAGAGCAAAACACATAAAATATATTTTTATACTATTAAATATGAATTTAAAAATTCAAAAAAATTATTGTATCATCTGAACACATGAAAGAATGTAATTTCGCTGGGAAAAAAACATTGAGTTTGGATAATGTAAGGCTATTGTTAATTAAGTAGTTTTTTTGGAACCGCCAATTTTATTAACAACTGAATAATTGTTCACAGATGACTCCATATTTTTTTGCTTCCTGGAGCACATTTTACATGTGTACTCAATAATATCACGCTTTAAAATTGTTTAAAAGTTTATTGTTTCTATAATTATAAATTTCTAAAGTTAACAAAATTGAAAAATTGAGTAAATATTGTCAAAGTTTTTTTATTGATATTTCACATTCTTATCAGTTTTATGCACGACAAAGGTATTTCACAACATTTAAAAAAAAGTTTACACTATTTGTTTATAAAATATTTATAAACGAATGGATTAATTGAATAATCTTTTTTTGTATTAGGTTGCTAAGAGATTATTATTATCGAAAAAAATATTCTATATTTTTTATTGTTTGTAATAATGTTTTAATGCTTTTATCATTCAAATAATAAGTATTGAGAATTGTTTTTTCTTTAAATTCATAATTGGTTATTCTCTACCTAATAAGATTTATTAATAATGTAACTGTTTATCTACTTGACAAAAAGTTATAAACAAACTTTCATTGGTATTTTTTTAATGGTACTCAAAATAACAAAAATAACCATATACGACAAACTGTTCATAAATTTTTATCTAGAAAATTCTATAAGAATTACCAACACAATGTTTTAATAGTTTGTCGTATGTTTTTTTTTATTATTTTTTTCTAACATAAAAAAAATAATGCAAATGAATGGTTGTTTAGTTCTAATTGTTAAGGAAATAAACAATTGAATTATTAATAAAAAAAAATCTTATTGAGTAGAAAATTCATTATTGGTTATTACCAATTGTGAATATTAAAGAAAAAAAATATTCAATATAATATTTAAATAAAAAAAAACTATTTCAAACAATTGAAAAGACATTTTTAGAATTTTTTATTTATTTTTCATAATAAACTCTTAGCAACCAATGCAAAAAACAATTTTTGAAAAATATCCAGCTTATCTATATTTGTTTATAAATATTTTATTAACAAATGGCGTATTTTTTCAAAAAACGTTGTGAAATGCCTTTGTTAGGTTAGGTTGTGTTCCTTTTTTTACGTTGGTTGAGCTGACTCGAAACTAGGTTAAGTAATGATTGAAATACGAGCAACTTGAATGAGGTCCCCTTATTTCGCGATAGGTTAGGTTGAGCCACTGTCTCAGATCTTCATTTTTTTCAGATATAACCCAATATTTTGATTTCAGAGTTTATGATTGATGATGATTTCAATATTTAAAAAAAATTCCCCATCAGAGCCGCCAAATCTTCGATCATCTCATTGACTTTTTACCCGACTGCGCGACGCAAAGGAGAGTAATGTGTTTATCAGCCTATGTATGTTTGTTCCTTTGTAGCGCTCTAGAGACCAAACGCGTGGGCCAATTTTGAGGATTTTTACGTCAATCGAATTGTCTTAATCTTGCGAGTGTCAGTAATAAAACGTCAATATATCGACAGCCAGACGCCATATTTTGAATAAAGACATGACGACATGGCGACAACCAAACGCCATAGTGTAAATAATTCTAATAAAAAAGTGTAAAATAAAACAAATAAATTTAAAAACTCAAAAAACCCGACTGCCTGAAAAGAGAACTTTAAGAAAGATGGAAACAAGATGACCAAAAAATGTTGTCAGAAAATTATGTTTTAAGAGGTTAACTATTAAACTAAATACTCTAAATTATATCCGACTACGTGAGATTGTTTACAGTATTAAGTTTAATAGTTAACCTCTTAAAACATAATTATCTGACAATATTTTCTGGTCATCTTGTTTCCATCTTTTTTAAAGTTCACTTTTTACGCTGTCGGGTTTTCTGATTTTTTTAATTTACTTTTTCATTTACAATTGGCAACATTGTATGTTCAACATTCCCTATGAGTGACAATTGACAATCATCTCAAAACTAATTTACTGTTCACTATTAAACAATAGAAAAATTGTCTTTGAATCCAAAAATTTCTGCGGTACATTTCTTCTAGTATCGGATTTATAGTATCCAGTTCTTACTGTTCAGGGTTCTTGATTCGTGAATAATTGTGAAATAATCGTTTTTAATTACAACAGTTCATTGATACCTACATGATATGAGGAATATTTCCGACTCTTTCCGCGGAAAAATTTTGATTGCTCATCGAAGTTTAGCAAGTGCTGAGGCATCTGTGAAAATTTCATCAAAATCGCTGCCATTTCACTTTGCTGCAGGTTTTCCCATCCTTTCTGTTAAATCTACTTCTTCCGAATGAACACGCCATTGGATTTTTCTAATAGAGTAACAATTGTAAACATGGCTCTAGAAATTGATCATCACACATTTCATTCGTATGCATTCAATATGTTGGGTGACCCGTAGAATAGTAGCGATATAAAAATGCAAAAAACACATTTTTTCCATTGTGGATGAGGAAATCTCACAGAAATATTGAAATTGCAACTGGTAATCGGTATACATGGATCATAGGCACGTATTATTGGCATTACTCATTTGTTATCTTATCGCTGTTGAACTGTGGTAGTGAATTTTGGGAGGCAGTTTCGTACCGTTTGAAATGTGAAGAGAAATCATTTTTATTAACGAAAAACTGTTTAACAAAAACTTAAACCAACGAAAAAAGAAACCGAAAAGCAAAAAATAAAATGAACCTTTTTGGTATTAATAACTAAGCTCCTAAACCAATTCAAGTTACTAATTTTGAGTCGACGCCAAACAAACAAACAAGCAAATTAATTACATAAAGCGTAAAATGATGGCAACGGGGCCCCTTCGCCGAAAATTACCGAGCGTTCTCGAAATCAATATCAGCGAGACAGCTACCCGAATGGGCTCACACGTGAGGGCACGCGTCGTTTCGAGTGGTCGTGCGGAGAGCGCATTTTTGGAATGTTATTGTTTTTCGCTGGAGATTTCACTATGCATTTTTATGTTATTTTGTTTTGATCATTTCTTTGGAGTAATCAAATATCTTTTTGGTTTTAACCAATTTTTTTTTTTTTTTTTTTTTTTATTTTTTATTTTTTGGTGGCTAAAATCTACTAATTACTACCACTTAATTTGGATTACTTTCGAAGTACTTACTTACCCACCTCACTTCAACTATTACTTCTGCATTGAACTTTGTATTTTTTGGGACGACTATTACAAACTCACTCACCCCTTTAGGGACGGAATTTCTAAAAATACTGAAACACGTATTTCTTTATTTGTAACAAAGACCAATACCAAATACCAATTATTATGTCCCCTACTTCAAACGGAACATTCACACAAACTTTCACCCCCCTAGAGGTTGCATTTATAAAAACACTGAAAAATGTATGTAGGTGGCTAAATTTTTAATTCTTTCAGTTTATACATATATTTATCCATTATGTTGGTTGTGTTATTTTTATTATTATTCCTTGCGGTATGTTGAGATTTTACCCAGTATTGTCACAGTCGAGCCGCGACGGATTTACAAAGATTCCAAGAAACCAAAAGGGTTAAAACCTGTTGAAAAGGGAAACATTCTCAATTTAATATTGATAGAAAGATTTTTCTGTGAATTGAAAAATCCACGTTATTTTTTGTGAATGTCTAACAGAAAACAACTACTTCCCCGGCTAAAGCCACGCTGGACATTGAACTACATCTGATAGATATTCTGAAAAGGACCTAACTCAAAAGAAAAAATCGTGGAAGCGTGAAATAGATTTTCGTCGACAAAAATTTATTGGAGACCTAGTGAATGCGATGTTTCTCCTGCGTCAATGTTACGAATGATTTCTGGTGAGTACTCTCTTTTGGAAAACATTCTTCTTTGCCTCATTCATCTTTATGAGTTCTTAATTGAGACTGGAATAGAAAATCAAATAACTATCTGAATGAAAATGCAAATTTTCATTTTCAGATTTTTCTTTTGAGTTAGGGCCTTTTCAGAATATCTATCAGATGTAGTTCAATGTCCAGCGTGGCTTTAGCCGGGGAAGTAGTTGTTTTCTGTTAGACATTCACAAAAAATAACTTCATTTTAATCGTGGATTTTTCAATTCACAGAAAAAGCTTTCTATCAATATTCAATTGAGAATGTTTCCCTTTTCAACATGAATACTCCACAAGAGTTATCTTGACGATGGAAGATAGTGACTTAAGTTTATTCTTTCAGTCGCAGATGATTCCACATCTGATTTTATGAACATTCTGTTTATATTTTCAACAAATCAAGGTTAAAACCTATTAAATAGGTACCCAAATATGATGACGTACAAACTTCATTGATCTGTCAGTGTTCATGTTGATTCACATTTTATTTTGAATAAACTTGTTGATTCACCCCTGGGAATATCATTCTCCTAGACAAAGAAATAAAAACCTACATGTATTTCTTTATCCCTTACAAAGACCTCAAATACCAATTTTTATGACCCTTGCTTGAAAACTAACCCCCATACAAACTTTCATCCTCCATTTCACCCCTATAGGGGTCCATTTAGGGGTTGAATTTCCAAAAACACCGAAGCACGTATTTTTTATTTGTAACAAATACCCATTTTCATGATCCTAACTCTAAAACTAACTATGCAGACTTTCAACCACCATTTTACCCCTTACTACTGTGTAAAAAGTTATGCGTGGTCATACATAAAAAAAATATACACGTCGACTAGAGAACCTCCTCCTTTTTTTTCGTCGGGTAAAAATGATAATGACAGTCTGGCTGAGCAACCTCGAGTATACTTCAATTGAGCTCTGGTGTTGAATTAAAATATGATAAAAATGTGTGACCTCTAACGCTTAAAAATGCAATACTATATTCCTATTTTTAATTATTCAATTAATTAAATATTTATATCAACAAAATGCACTAAGAATTATGAAATGATAACAGTAACAAGCATGCAAACTGGTTATGCAACAGAAAATACCCGGAGCCCAGAGTTCATACCAATGATAGATAGATAGATATATATTTGTGATTTGAAATACCTTCAATTACATACGACAGTAGTACAGTGTGGACATTTGAATGCTTATATAATACAAACAAATAACACTATTAGTAAAATAACACACTCAAAGGAAAAGAGACGAAAGAAAACGTATATAAATGACTTATTTCATTTGACTCGATAAAATAAAAATTAAAAAAAAAGCTTTTACACAAATGCACAAAAAGGAAAAAAAATAATTTATTTCATTATTTGACCTAGGTTATTCTGTGAGTAGCAGATTCAAAATCTTGCCGCGCAAGAATACCTATTTTATTTTTGCGGCAATATTAAAGATTTTTTTTTTCCTTTTTAGTGCATTTGTATAAAAGCTTGTTTTTATTTTTTTTATCTTGTCATTCATAACATCCGTCATCTTATTGAATTCTGATAAAAATTGATAATCTCCGTCCCCAAAACAACCCACATACCAATTTTGAATGGACTCGGCCATAATAACACGTCGCCATGTTGGAGCTGCCATCGTGAGTTCATGAATTTATCCGATCCCAACCCTCCCCCACATACCAATTTTTATTGGATTCGGGCTATAACCACAAAACTTGTGCCGCCATTTTTTTTTCTAGAAAAAATTTCATAATTCATTGTTATCGGAATTATGAACACCTGCCAAATTTCACGTTAAGCGGACAACTAGTGGGTCAAATTTAACGTGTAAGATTTGATTACAAACCCACAGACAGACATCGGAAGAGGTGAAACTAAATGAAAGCTTTTAATGTAATAAAGCGATACTGTATAGTCGGAGAGACTGTATAAACGGAGAGATGGTTATCAGTGGTTTATAAAAGTTATACCTCAGTAACATCTGCTTGATAGAGGTTTTAAAGAACCCCGCACGGAATACATTGGATTTTGGTTGATTGCGGAATTCAATGAAACTCTGGTATGTTGTAGATCACAATCTGCCAGGAACCAGTTTCGGAGAAACAGGGTGATTTCAAAAGTAGTTACAAAAACAGAAAATAAAGGTAATTTATCACAAATTGATGTTATTTCTGGTTTATTCTCGTGATTTTACTAAAATATGTTATGCCTTTGGAAACGCAACACTATTATGATCCAAAACAGTATTTAGTTTACCGGGGTCATCACAAACGCACTCAAAAAATCCTATTTCGACATTGTTCACTTCACTTATCAGAATTGAGATTTTGTATAGTTTAATTTTGAGATTTGACTGAGTAATGTTGATAATTTGGAAAAGCAATACTATTATGGTACGAACACAGTATTTTACTATATTGGGGTTATCAGAAAAGTACTTAAAAATATCCTATTCCGAAGTCGTTTACTTCATTCTTCCAATAGAAACCTTGAAGAACTATATGTTTTCAACGTTAATATGTGAGAACCCTCTAGCCATAGCATGTGAAAAACCTTATATTTTCATAATACAAGGGCCCTACAAAAAGTAACTCTACATATAATGTGAACGTAATAATACTCTAGACTATTTCAGGAAGCTCATTTTCTTCTTCCGGAATCTCACGAACAGCGACATCTTGAACGCATTCCAAAGTATCAGTAGTTGGAAATTTTATATTTGACATAATATGCCAAAAGTCTCTGAGGTACCAAATGGTATTTGCCACATGTCAGCACACTCCCACCACCCTGGCACCGACCGACATGGGCAGGGATGTCCTGTTATTTCGTTTGCATCTATATCAAACCTCACGAACAACTGATATTTAGTATTGTTTCTATGCCCCGAAAATAATCTGACTCTAACCTGATGAGGTTCTGACAAATCCCGCGACGTCTGATCAAATTGTTTTGTTCCACGTGGTTTTCAACGTGGTTTCTTCTAAAGCCTTCCGACACATATCGTTAGCTAACTCGACTGTGGCATCCTATATTATGATAGGTTCGTGATACTTATTTATCATGGCACATACTATTCCAAAAATGTCTTCAAAATGATGAATTTGAGTATTCGGTATAAAGTCTCTTGAAAAAAAATTAATGCTTTTTTACGCGGCCATTTCTCGACTCAATTATCCATCTAGTCTTGGTGATAATTCTGGAATGATTGGCATCTTCTGTTGGCAGTTGTTTACGAGCTCCCAAATGGGCAGGAAGTTCAACCTTTAATCCGAGTTTTTTCCTAAATCCTACGGTATCTCTGTAACCTATATCCAGTATAAAAATATCGTTTTCCTGAAAGTATTCCCGTAGATTGCTGATATCATTTTGGTATTCTTTCAATAAAATATTAGCATCATTGTTTGACGAATCGCAAAAATATGGCCCGTTTGTTGTTTGAAGTTCTTATTCCTCTGAACTTCAAAATATGTTGCATCAATATAAACAATAGAATTTGAATTTTCAGGCTCAGTATTTTAGAGTTGGTTTGCAAATGCAATCACGCGATTTCAGGAGGCGCAATATCTCTATTTTACAGTGTTTTTCCAAAATTTTTGCCAGCAGCACTATATCTTTGGAGTTTTTCTAAATAATCGCCTGTGGCGCAATTTTTATAGAATTTTCTGTCATTTTTTTTTTCAAAATGTTTGCCTGCGGCGCTCTTTTTTTTCGATAATCTAATATTCTCTTACCTCAAGATAGATATATATGATAATCGGCAATAAAAAGCGGGAAGAAATATATTATTGAAAATTAAATAAAGAATATTAGATTATCGGGAAAAAATAGCGCCACTGGCGAAAATCCAAAGATATAGGCAAAGATTTTGGAAAAACACTGCAAAATAACCCCCTTTACTCCCCCCCCCTCTTGGAACCGCGCTTGCCTGAAAAATCTTGATATTTTTTAGGATCTGTCTGCATTGCCATCAAAGTATAGCCGAAGAAATTCGCCTATTTCAGGAAGATCCGGACCTGACAATCCTGAAAGTATTATTTCGACAGAATAATTATATTGTCCGCCATGCCCAGGCTTTTACGGGGCTTGATTTAGAAGCCCCAGTACACATTTTTGATAATTCAAGAATTTGTCGAGAGCATCTGAATAGCATCGGTCTACTTCTGCGCCCATTGCAAGATGGCTTGAAAGCTATCAAAAAACCAATACTCTCTAAAGTGACGAGAACTAACGACATTTATGTCTTGTCTCAGGAAAGGCTTTTGAAATGGTTGATGAGGAAAACTTTTCCGATGAAGAAGTAAGGGCACTAACATCTTCAACGAGGGTGCAATTTAGGGACTTATTTGAATATTGTGCACCTGTTGAGTTATAAGGAAGTTTACGAACAATAGCCAAATAGGACTTATTTTGTCTTCTGTGCAAGATCCGTCAAAGTATTTCTGATCATTTTCTTTCTGAAATATTTGGCCACTCAAGTCGACAGAAAACTAGCTTAGTGATCTCCACTGTGTTGCTTTCGATGAAGCAGCATTTTATACCACGCTTTCTTGGATATGGGCATATGAATAGAGAAGAATTCGTGGAAGATCACGTGATTGCATTCGCAAACCAACTGAATAATATACTGATCCTGAAAACTCAAAAGCTATTGTTTATATCGATGCAACATATTTTTAGGTTCAAAAGAGTAAGAACTTCGGAGTTTTAAGGAAATCCTTCTCTATGCATAAAAAGTACCATCTTCTCAAGACAGTCATAGTTGTCGCCTCGGATGGTTATATTTTGGAGTTTTCCAGTTGCGGCTGTCTCCATCATATATATATAGGATAATATGGACCAGGACGGAAGATACTGCATTGATACCTATAGATACGAGACTTAATGAAATTGGTTTACAAAGAGTCAGATTATTTTCCAGGCATAGAAACAATATTAAATATCAGTTGTTCGTGAGATTTGATATGGGTGCAAAAGAAATAACAGGACATTACTGCAAATGTCGGTCGGTTCCCAGGGTGATGGGAATGTGCTGCCATGTAGCAATTACCATTTGGTACCTCAGCTAAAGTCGGCATATTATAGAAAATATAAAATTTCCAACTACCAATACTTTGGAATACGTTCAAGATGTTGCTGTTCGTGAGGTTGCGGGAGAAAAAAAATGAGCTTTCTGAAATAGTCTAAAGTATTATTACAAGGACATCAAGTAGTCGGGTACATATGTAGAGTTACTTTTTGTAGAGCAATTGTATTATAAAAATATAAGTTTCACATATTATGGCTCAAGGGTTTTCACATATTAACGTTAAAATTTGAGAACATATGGTTCTTTAAGGTTTCTATTGAAAGAATGAAGTAAATAACTTCGGAATAGGATATTTTAAGTACTTTTCTGATGACCCCGATATGTTTGTATCATAATAGTATTACTGTTTTGGATCAAAATAGCGTTGCGTTTCAAATGGCATAACATATCTCACCCAAATCACGAGAATAAACCAGAAATAATCCCAATTTGTGATAAATTACCGTTATTTTCTGTTTCTGTAACTACTTTTGAAATCACCCTGTTTCTCCGAAACTAATCATATGATTTGATTATGGTCCATTCAAAGTATTCCGTGCGGGGTTCTTTGTTGGTGTTCTGGTTTTTGTAACAAGCTGGTAGTTTATTATATAGGTCAACATTCAAGGAATTATTGGATGACGTTTTTTGTCGAAATCTAGGATTAATAAGTAGGTTATTATTCCTTGTATGATAGCTGTGTATGTTGTTGTGCTTGATGAATCTCTATAAGACAATGAAATATGTATAATGCCAGTGGTGTCATTATATTCAATTAAAAAAAAAATAGGTTTACAGGTATATCTGGGTGTTGCGGAAGCAATTATTCATCAGACAGCTTTTTTCTGTCTGAGAGGAATTTCCCCAAAGAGTTATTCCATAAGCTAGATGTGTATGAAACACTGAGAAATACGACATTCTGATGGCCGTAGGGCTGATTGATTTCTCCAGATTTCTCAGTAAAAAAAATTGAGTAGAGAGTTTTTTACTTAGATAATCAATATGGTCGTGTCATTTGAGTTTACTGTCAAGAGTTATGCCTAGAAGTTTGGCGGTTCCATGGGTAACATCTTTGTTCATGGAAAAGACTACCACTGTTTTGTGTGGTGTGCTCGTTTTTTAATAATTTGGCGGTACCTACTTGAGTGGGAGGAGGTAATATCGTCCACAGAGAGAATGCAATCAGAAGAATGTATGTTGTAGAATATGTCGTTAGTATAAATTATGAATAGGAGTGGTCCAAGTACGGAGCCTTGAGGCACTCCTATTGTTGCCGGTTTTGTTTCGGAAACTGTTCCATTGAAAAATACGTATTGTTGTCCGTCCTTTGAATAAGACTAAAAAAAATGATAGGCATTAGTCCTGATGCCATAACATTCAAGCTTTTGTAGAAGCACTGAGTGGTTTACACAGTAAAAGGCCTTGCTTAGGTCACATTGGATAACAGATGAGTGTTCACCCTTTTCGAAGCCGTCGACTATGACATCCACCAGCTTTCTCTCAGCTTGTACAGAGGAGTGATTTTTCCGAAAGCCGTATTGATGCTCATGCAATAGAATATTAGTTTCAAAATAACTCAAAAGTCTGCTTTTGAGTAGAGTTTACATTTTTTTTCCTATCATTGGAATAATAGCGATGGGTCTATGACTTTCTGGGAAAGATTATTCAATTTCCAGGCATCTCTGTTTATGTTATCTGAGTTGTCTATGAAGTTTTCATAAGCTTCACTTTTTTAGTGCACATGCGTATTCGCGTTTGTAACATTTATATAGTCATATATGTAAAGGATCTTTTGACATTTCACTTATTAATTTGAGACTTGAGAGGATTCTTAACAATACCAATGTATTTTCAACTCTTTTCACGATTCAGTTCTTGGCATATTCCCGCTGCATCTATTTTACCTGTTGATCGAAAAAAAAAACAAACGAAATTAATAATCCGCGACTACGAAAACATCTAGATATCTATTTTCAGTCGAGTCAGAAAATGAATGAAATAACTCAACAGCCATATTGGCGCAGCCATTTCAATAAATAATTGTATTTTCATCAGATCTATGCAAGCATACTGATTTTCAAATTATTCGGATTGATGGAAATGTGTAAGAATCCACATATTCAGGTTTTCGTACATCTACATGACCATTATAAAATCACTAACACTCACTTTTTTCAAAGACTGTCGTAAAAATGTTAAAAAGAATAATGAAGCTCATTAACCCCACAACTATAGCTGAAAAACCATCTATCTGCACATTTTAGAAGGGAAAGTTTGGTAGTTTTTGTAGTCGGAGAAGGACTAGTTTTTTTCAGAATGGCAGATTAAAAAAATATTGCTGAATATGTGCATCAAAATATGTTCTTCCTCTCTATCCCCAAACCTTAAATTGTGAACAAATTAGTGTTTCTGGAAGTTTACCAGAAATTGACATAAAAACTATAGCAATGATTCTGGGTCTCATGGTTTTAGGAAGTCCAATAATTTATTTCCGAACAACTTTCATTCAACGGTCACCTAACAAAGAAAAATATTCTCAAGTGAATATAAATATTTGTCTATAAATTGAAAAATCCACCATGGAAATGAAGTAATTTTTTATGAATATCTAACAGACCGGTAAAGCCACGCTGAACATTGAACTACATTTGATAGATATTTTGAAAGGACCCTACCTCAAAATATTTTTTTCTGAAATCGCTCAAGAATGCCTACTTTCTCGGAGCAACTTTAGACCCCAAAATACGCTAATCTAGTATTTTAGTCCGTTGCTGAGCAACGACCAAAAACGGTCCGGGAAAATTTTTGCCGGCCTAGGCCGTCAAAATCGGTCCCTACCGGTTTTCTATATACATTTTAGACAGTAATTAAATACACGCAAATAACCAACTCACATTAAGAACATTTATTGAATATATTATTACACATATGGAACGTTTATTATAACTATTTTTGTATGTTTATAGTTATGTTGAAGTTTGTACAATTATCAAACAGGCTGAACTCTACCTGAAAAGACATTCTCTTTGTCACTTCCCCCTCTAAATTTATCTGTTATGTTACCTGAATAGTCAGCGACGTTATTGCTTTTTTCTTCTTCGGCAATAATACTAATAGTATTAGCAGATTTCTCTAAATATTTTATATGCTATGTCTACTTTATTTGTAAAAGATTCCTTTATATATCATTCGGCAACGGTTGAGGATTTCCATCCCCCATGCCTCTTTAAAGCAATTGAATCTGCCCCAGCATTAACCAAAATTGTCGCAGAGGACCGACGGAAACAATGTCCTGTGTATTCATGTGAATAAGGCAACTTTAAAAAATTTACGACAATTTGAGGCATTTAGCCAAACTGATGTATTCTCACTACTTGCCTGCAACCTTTCCCATTTGAATATTTAAAGAAAAAGCGGCAACTTTCAAAATTGTATGGACGACATGCAACATATTTTCTATACAATGGCATATAAGTTTCGTGTATCACAAATGACCTTGGTTTGTTCGTTTTATTATCGGGTATTTTAATCAAAAGCTCAAATCCAAAATCTTCTATGTCATTCAAATTTAATTGATATAGTTCATCACGGCGATATGCACCGGCGACACCAAATATTAAGGCAACCTAAAGAGTAAACACTACAAAAAATATCTAGGTAATTTTAAAATTCTTACATTCTAAACGTACCTTATTCATTAAGTATATATACTCTGGTGCTTGAGTAATAAACGTTTCAATTTGTTCATCTGACAAAACTTTTGACTTCTTTGGTTTATAGTTGTCACTTTGACGTTTCAGGAAAGCACGTAATTTCGAATATTTTGTAATATCAATATCTTTTGTACTAAATGTTGCTCTCAGCATGCAGTAATTTGACCATAACGTAGATGCCTTCAACTTTGTAGATAAATCGGAAAAGTATGCAATCATGACATTTTCAGATCGGGAGGTCGTCTTTTTTTCTTAGCAATAATCCATGAAACGTTTGTAACCGTATACATATTTTGCCTTGGATTTATTTGGCAATAAATTAAAGATAACATTTTCAGCAGCATTTACTAACTCTGGTGGTGTCCCGCACACCTGGACATCATCAACACTGTCCATTTGAAATATATTTAAATATTTTTTAGCGATAAGTAGGTATTAAACCGAAATAAGTAGTGAATCTCTGACTTTTGTCACAACAATAAACAAACAGTGATTGTCAAAGAAACGATTTTGTAGGCAATAAGATGGTAATCAAAAATTGTTATGCATTTATAAAAATTCCTTAGTTTATGATAATGTTGATTGCGATATCAGAAAAAATAGTATGTGTACCTCGTAGTAAAAGCACATTCCCAAACTTCAATGCTTGTACATTGTCCTCCGGGAATGTATTGTTTCTACTACTAGATACACAATGTACTATTTCAATTCACAGACAAAAATGTATATTCAATATTCAATTAAGAATGTTTTCCTTTTCAACATGAATACCCCCAAGAGGTTATTTTGAACGTTGTAAGATGATGACTGAAGTTTATCTTTCAGTCGCAGGTGATTCCACATTCGATTTTATGAACGCCCTGTTCATATTTTCACACAAATCAACCTTAAAAGGCCCTGCATGAGAATACCCTTCGTTCAGATATTCTTTGCCAGATAGCGATGAGATTTTATTGTCCACATTTATTTTGGAATATCAGTTGATTGTTAATTATGAATCAATAGACGGGAAAATCCTTTCAATAAGTGATGATATCGGATTAGAAAAATATGTATGTGCTAGTAATTTCAACAAGGAACATATACTTCGCTCTTTTCATGTGTAAAACCAATGTTCTTCAACTTTGTGTAGATTACTAATAAATCATAAAGTTTGGTGGGTTGCATTTTCAGGATTATAGTTATCAAAATCAACCTACCTCATACTTGGAAAACTTCATGTTCCATTTACCATGTATACATCCACATGCAAAGTTTTATACGTGTAGAGTATTCAAGGCGTGATTTTAGAAATTTATATATATTGGGAATAATTTCTAAAATCACGCCTTGAATAATATATATATATATATATATATATATATATAAATATATATATATATATATATATATATATATATATATATATTGGGAATAATTTTAAAACACTTATAATATATATATATATATAGTTTGGCTGACTAGTTAGGATATAAACTAGTTAATAGTGGGGAATGCAGCAATGTCAAAAAGAAAACTCCAATAAGTTTGTCCAAGCTTTCGGAATTGATTTATTCCATCATCAGGGAACTACAATTATAAAATATTATACATATGAGAGATTATCGTTAAGTGCAGTTAATAATACTTACAACTTAGGTGGATTGGATGACACGATGTTCATTACAAAATATTTATTGTCTTTTGATTAAATAATGAGAAATTTACAACAGTGAATTGAAATAAAAATGTTAAAATATCTTCAACTATGTGGTTGGAATCAAAACTGACAGGTCAGAAATTAAATTCACATTTAGACAATTGTATGTGACATTGACATTGACGCATGTCAAGTAATATTTATGCAGTCCAGGGTGCCAACTGAGACAGTGGTATCAACTGGTGTGGTTAGTATTTTTTTAAATGTTGGAAATGGGAATTCTGATATATATATATATATATATATATATATATATATATATATATATATATATATATATATATATAGCGGATATAGCTGTGAGGAGAATAAAGTTTAATATTGGTTAAAAAGTTAAGTTTTTAATGTAATTGTAGCAGAGTTTAATCTAGTTGGGTCCATGTCTAGTGCCAGTAAATAAGCATAAATCTCACTTAAGTGATTGATATCAGTGTTTTTGTTGATGCAGTTATTCTCTTGAGATATGAAAGCCATTTCTAGAAAGACCCTTTTTGCCCAGTGGGACTCGCTTGCTAATACACTCACTGACCCATAGTCCATGTGATGATATTGTGTCTCTCTGGATATAGCCTGCTATCACTTTTATGTGAGGTGATACGACTGTTTAATGTTCTTGAAGTATGGCCAATCACAATCTTGACCGGAATACTATATATAATTTTTGACATTGATGTGACTGGTGCCTATATCTTTAACTTTAGAGAAAATTGACTTTAGTGTTAAAATTGTTTTGTTGGCAATTTTACAATTGCTTACCGAGCAAAAAAGTCCAGTGAGTTTGGGTGTAATCACCTTGATGTATGGAAGTGAGGTATAAACCGGTAGTGTAGGGGTAGCATTAGGTTCATTCACATTCATGGGTGGATTGATAATATTGTTTATTGATTCTAAACTGGAAGGTGTGTTGTACAGAATACTTTTTATTAAGCTTGGAGGGTATGAATTATCTACAAAAAGATTAAAAATAATATTTAAGTTTTTTTTATGAAAAGTTTTATCCGAGATTCTGATTACTCTGTTCTTAACGATAATCTCTCATATGTATAATATTTTATAATTGTAGTTCCCTGATGATGGAATAAATCAATTCCGAAAGCTTGGACAAACTTATGAGAGTTTTCTTTTTGACATTGCTGCATTCCCCACTATTAACTAGTTTATATAATTATATATATATATATATATATATATATATATATATATATATATATATATATATATATATATATATATATATATATATATATATATATATATATATATTTGAAATGTGCTAATTAAGCCCTTTCATTTGATACGCAACACGGAATCATTAATTATTACTTTTTTAGTTCATGACTTGTTGTCCTCTAGAGGGCGCCATATTTCATTTAATGTGACGTCACATAGACTATAACGAGCGGACGATCAAGACGCTTCTAACGATACCTCATTTGTCTAATTTTGATAAGTAGTTCAGAAGTTATGAGGGAACACATGAACATACATACATACCGGTCAAAATCCCCCTTTTTGCTTCGGCGTAGTCGGGTAATAAAATAGGTGACATGTCCTTTACTGCCTACATTCATCGAACTGATTCAACGTTTCAAAACTATATAGTTTTAAAGCGAATATGGACATTATTTGTTTCCTGTGTATAAAATAATTCCTCAAAACGATTAATTCATTTCGTGAAATTATTTCATAAAATGATGTTCATTCAATAACAATTCCAAAAATAACCGATACTCTTCCTTCCCCTGAATTGTAGTGAACATACTGAACTATATTTTTATTTTCTAAATATACAGTGCTTTCGTAAAGTACTGAATAAATTCATTTGTAGCCAAACTATCAATTTCTGAGGAATCTCATGAGATCGGTCGATTTTTAGTCTCAGTTTGCCACATTTATAAGGGAAAATTAAATATACGTTTGACTAATGACGTTCGCGACAATGTTTTCAAATATAACACCCTGTCAATGTTTGGAATTTCCATGAAAAGCTGATTCCAAAAATATATCACACATAGGGTTTGGAAAGAACGCTCGAAGCCGTCGAATTTTATTTTCATTTGGGCATTCTTACAAATTTAATTAATACATACAGAATGATTCGTGTAGGAGAAATAACCTCATCGGTATTTTTTTAATGGTAACTCGATTTTTCATTACGGAATGCGAAAAGGTGATTATGAGTATGGGTGTAATGAAAATAAAATAAGAAAAACTATTTTGAAATATGAAAATACTAAATTTAATGGTAATGCTTCAACCAACGATCAAATGTTCAAATTGTGCACCGTTTGCTATCTGACTATTACTTGAAACTAGCCATTTGAGTTATTTCTTCAAAGAATAACATATCTTATCGTTTGTCGATACATTATTGAGTAGTGACTTTGTCATGCATGATAGGATTTGTAGACAGAATGGGCACCCAAAGAGAAGTAGTTGAATTGTTTAATGCAACTCATCCTCAACCTATTAACCAAAGCAAAGTTGAGTCAAAATACCGTGAATTTGGGCATGTCCGTGATCTTCCTAAATGTTTTGTTGGCAGTGCATGAAAATCATCACACAACACTTAACCAAGTGGCTTCTGATTTCAATATGGCAGCGTCTACAGTCCACAAAATTCTGAAAAAAGCAAAGCACTATCCTTATAAGGTACACCTCATCCATGAGCTCAATGAAGACTACTTTGATCGGCGAAATCAATTCTGCGAACAACTGTAACAGCTATGCAATAATGATAATAATTTTGTAAAAAATATAATTTTTTTCACGAGGCTACGTTTGTTTTGAACGGCCACATCAATAGGTGAAATTGCCGTTATTGGGCTACCGAAAATAGGGAGAAGGGGACCGATTGAGTGGCCAGCTAGATCTCCAGATTTGACACCCCTTAATTACTTCTAGTGGGGATACTTAAAGAGTAAAGTGTATGTTAATAGACCGGAGAATTTAGAAGATTTAAAATCAAGAATTCGTCACGATATACAATTTATACCTCCTGACGTTATTGACAATGTTCAAAAAGAATTGATTCATCGTCTGGGCTACTGTCAGATAGCAAACGGTGCACAATTTGATCGTTGTTTGAAGCTATCATTGCCATTAAATTTAGTATTTTCATATTTCAAAATAGTTTTTCTTTTTTTATTTTCATTTCACCCCTACTCATAATCACCTTTTCACATTCCGAAATGAAAAATGGAGTTGCCATTGAAAAAATACAGATTATGTTATTTCTCCTACACGAATCATTCTGTATGTATTAATTAAATTTGAAAGAATTCCCAAATAAAAATAAAATTTGACGGCTTCGAGCTTTATTTCCAAAAATGATTCCTTTAATTTTTTACGAATTTATCCACTATTTTACGAGAGCACTGAATTTAACGGACGAACTGTATACAAACCCTATGTGTGATATATTTTTGAAATCAGCTTTCCATGGAGATTCCAAAAATTGAATGATATATAGGGTGTTCCATTTCAAAAAATTATCGTGGACGTCATTAGTCAAACGTGGACCAGCCTGTATATTTAATTTTCCCTCATAAATGTCGCAAATTGAGATTAAAAATCGACATGTTTCAGGAGATTCCTCAGAAATGGATAGTTTGGCAAAAAATGAATGTATTTAGTACTTTACGAAAGCACTGTATTTTCATGCGAATTTGAACAAAGATTTCCCATACGTCATCCACTATCTTCGAACTCTATATTGTTGTTGTGTGTTCCATATCAATGATTTTGGAATCAATATCTGTTCTTTTGACAAAAAAATAAATATATTATGATATTCGTAAACATGCAAGATAGGATAATTTAGATAGGAATTGGGAGAAAAGCAAATACTTATTCACGGAACAATTGCTGGTTCCGTAACGAAATACGATATAATCCATCGAAATCGAAAAAAAATATCCAAAATTATATAAAAATATGATGTAACTTTATTTCCCATATTTGGAAGCCATATACAGCATTTTTTGGGGAAAGAAGAACGGCATTGCAGAATTCATATTTGTATAGTAGTTTTCTTTTGTTTTATCTAAATATTTAATGTTACTAGGTGATTGATTATAGAAAGATAAATCCAAACAATTCAGTACCCCACCTGAAAAATCGATCAGAAATATTGACATTTTTTATAACATTTTTGAAAGAAAAAGTCCTTGCACCTAGTCGGTGCCAGGCAACGGAAAATAACTGCTAGGGAATATTATTTCCTTGCAGTTATTTGTAACATAAAAAAATTACAGTACTGCCTCCGTGAGTTCTGGGAGGTCCAGAAATGGAACAATCATCATCACTCATCATTTTATACTTTACTTTTGCTTTTTAGAACGTTCGAAAATGCGGAAAACACTATGGAAAAACGCCAAAAATAAACTTTTCACGCGTTAAATTTGACAATTCAATATTACTCTATTTGCATAGTTACAAAACAATTATTTCATGACATCCTTTATTGGCGAATAAAATTAATAATGCCTTTTTCAAAATCATAACAAGTTGATTGTAATAATGTATGTCCTTTGAATAATTTTCGATTCTTGGAAAAATTGTTGGTATATCTCGTAGGAAGAGCCATATTTCCGGACTCCGTATTGTCACTCTCTGCTTGCGCCTGGACAGGCAATCTTTATATACGGTCGTCCGGGAATGTTCAGCTTTTCCTACTAGATATACAATGTAATAGTCTTACGCGAAATATTGTATCAGTACTAGCTTTTTTCCATAAACTTTCAAGTATTGGTTATATCTGGGTTATCAATTTTTGTGTTCAGTACTGAAAATTGAAAAGGAACATTGGGACGGTCCATAAAATACGATACAGTAGTTTTTACCACTTCGGAAAAAGAGGAAAAAATTTGGTTATACTTTTTATTGTGAACACCGGGGGTCCAAAAATTGAGACAGGATCCATGATATAATAGATATTATGGAAAATATTAACAAATTCTTGGTTTATTGAGAAAATATCAGTAATCTGTGTTTGTTATTAAAGGGCCCTGTCTTTTTTCACATTTATTCAATCTTATTTTCTTCCTATAAAATTTATATGTTTCTGTAACTGGGGTTTTTTGTTAATAGGATTTTTGTAAAATAACTGATAACTGATATAATTCACCTCTGGAAGCCGTTTCTACTTTTGATTGACTGTTCACTTGAAAGAAAAACTAGAATCGAAAAAGACTTTTTGGAATTGCTACTTGATGAGGATTCAAAAAATATTAGTACGGCTAAAATAACTAAATTGAAATAACATGGTGATGGGAAGTACTATTCAAACAAAGAACTGGTACTTTTCGCATCCGATGCAATCTGATCCCTCTTTGTGACGTTAGCCGCGAACTATTCGCTTTTCTCCTCTAAGACCAATGTGTCTGTATCACAGAACTCATAGAGTTATGAGTTCTGTTGTCTGTATTGCGTGTCACATACTTCTAAAATTCGAAACATATAATCTAGAAAGTAGAAATTTGGAACACTTTATATAGTCTAATGGCCTAAATAATTTCTGAAAAATTGAATCTTTGTCCAAGTAAGTTTACATTTTAATCAGACTTATCAAACTACAAAAATGCATTAACGGCAAGTTATAAACAAAATTAGAGCTCCCTTTTGAAACGTTATGGCTGTATTTTTGCGTCAAAATTGAAAACTATAGGCAACACGTTTTAAATGAATCTAAGTTGATATGTATTAGGTATCAGATGATACTTGATGGAATGTAGAACTCATTTATAAATAAAAAAGGTTAATACAGAAAAATCTTTAAAAAACTTTGAAAAACTAGTCGCCTTCCTATTCTACAATTTCCTAGAGTATGATTTGGGAAAAATGTACGTCAGTACTGAGCGAAAAATGTACAACAGGGCCACTTTATGTCTTCAAATTATTGTTATTCATACAATCAGGTAATATTGTGAGGAATACTTCGAATTTCGAATTAATCCTTTTGCCTTCAGACTGATATATGATTGGATTACATGTAGTATCGTATTTATTCTAGTAGCCTTATTTGTGTCAAATAAATATGATAACTATGTAAATGCCGATACCATTTTTATGATGATAGCAGTACAATATGTTACGGGCAGCTGCATAAATGAGGCTAAATTCCACAACATTGTTGTTTATCTATAATATGTAATTACTCAAAAGTGCACTCACCATAGCTATTTAAAAAACAGGGCTGACCCAATATTTTTTTCACCTATTGCATTACACAACAAAACCGCAGTCGCAATGATAACAATTCGAATGGTCGAAATGATATGAGTTGAACCAGTTCATTTGGAAGACCGTCTTGCAAATGACGTGGCATATGTAAAATTTTGAAATGGAATCTCCTATGAGTTACGGCAAATATATATCATTTACGTGTGCAACATAAGAAATGTTCAAATTAATTGCACAGCCAAAATACAAATATTGCCCCAAGTTGGTGCATGTGCGATAATCATACAGGGTAGGCCAAAAAATATAAAAATTGTACAAGAGTAAAATACCCTTATTTCAGAAAATTGAACAAAATGTTATTGAAAGAACTTGTTTAGAATTGGAAGTTATGCCTAAATACCAAAACACGGCCTACCAAATTTTGTGTTAACATAATTTTCCATTTTTTTTTTTATATTTACTCTAAACACTTTCATAAATAAATCATAATCAAATCAATTTCACATAATTCTGTTCAATTTCAAGCCTACTTGTAAAATTAACTTGGATTTTTTGTTTTTTGAGGACTTCATGTTTGTTGCAATGATATTAAATAAAACTTTAAAATATTGAAAAAAAAAATTTAGCAAGGTGAAACAGTAGTAAGGATAATATGCATAACAAAAAACTCTAATTTGAAGTGCAAATTTTTTATTTTGAATGTGTATTAAAAAACTGTACAAATTAATTGACGTGAAATCCTACTAAAATAACCTTGGATACACATGGAGAAAACAAATGAGGGTTAAAAGTTAACATTATGAGAGTTTGGTGTCATTCATTTTTCCTTCTTGAATAATTTTCATTCGATAATTAAGTTTATTGGATTTCAAATGCCTCCTCCAAGACAGTTAACGTTAGCCGAGAAGGCAGAATTAGTTTTAATATGTGGAGATAACTATAAACCAATGCGTGAAGCAGCAGATATTTTAATGAACGACATCCAGACAAACAAGTTCACTATTCAACTATAAGCAGAATTTTAATGAATTTCAAACCGACAGGATCTTTAGACTGTAAATATAAAAATGAACATACCAATACTATATGTACTGAAGAAAATCATGCCTATAAGCTAAAGTTTATTTTCACGTTTCAAGAACGAGACTATGCATTGCGGTATGACTTCTGCATGTGTATTCAAGGACAAATAGAAGATCAACGTGATTTCCATAGACACATTCTTTTTGGGGATGAATCCACGTTCACAACAAATGGCGTTGTCTCTTCCCAAAATTGTAGGTGGTGGTCGGACGAAAATCCAAATTTAGTCATTGCCAATAAACAAACGTGGGGTGCTATAATATTAACGACAAATTAATAGGGCCGTTTTTTTCGTCAAATCTTAAATGGTGATACATTTTTACAGTTTTTGGAAAACGAACTGATTTTTTGGATAATATGAGTTTACAAGAACGAAATAAATTATAGTTTGTACTTGATGGATGTCCCGCTCATTCGGCTAGAATTATTTCTGAATGGTTCAGTTCGCCAGATCTCACCCCAATATATTCTTTATGTGGATATTTAAAGCAAAAAATATACAAGGATCGAACATTCAATAATGTTGAGGAGCTTGAAAATTCGATACAATTTCTTTTCAGAAATATTCCAGCAAATGTTTTGCGATCTACTCTTAGTGAATTTTATGGTCGGACAATTAGATGCATTGAACGACAATGTCGACATACAGAGACGCTTCGATAATTTTTTCAAACATATTTTTATGCTTTTTAAATATTTTCAGTTCTAATTTATTTTCATTTGTTAATCGTTAAGTTATAATAAAAATAACCCGATAAAAATTGGCAAAACCATCGGCACCACATTCAAATACTTTCAACACGTTGAGGACGGATGTACAAAAAAAAGAGTCACTCAGATGGCAATATTTTTTTAATTTTTCACTTTGATAAATGCCATGCCAATAAATCTTGGTCCGGCTCATATAAGTTGGTCGCTAGGCTGACACTTGATCATCATTGTATTATTCTTTTGATATTTTGGTGCGTTTAGTGCATACATTATGGATACATTGTTTTGTTAATATTAACCCTCTTTTTTTTCATGGGTATCCGCGATCATTTTAGTAGGATTTCATGTTTGTCGATTAATATGTACAGTTTTTAAATAACATTTAAAATAAAAAATTTGCATTTTAAATTAGAGTTTTGTCATATGCATATTATCATGTTTACCTTGTTAAAAAGGATTTTTGCGAAATTTCAAAGTTGCGTTCAAACATGAAGTTTGTGATTCCCTAAAAAATAAAATATCTAAGTTAATTTCACAAATATGCTTGAATTTGATTTGATTTTGATTGATTTATGAAAGTGTTCAGGATGAATATAAAAAAAATGGGAAATTATTACTTGGCTTGCTATGTTTTGGTATTTGGGATACCTTCCATTTGTAAACAACTTTTCTCGATAAAATTTTGCTGAATTTTCAGAAATAAGAGTATTTTACTCGTGTAAAATTTATATATTTTTTGACCTAATATGATTATCGCACATGTACCAACTTTCGGCAATATTTGTATTTTGGTTGTACAATTAATTCTAAAAATGCCCATATGTTGCACACTTGAATGACCACACTGTATATTTAGAGTGACCCAGGGGGGCGTGCAAGTTCCATAAGATTTTTCTCTCCAAGCTATCGACTTAATTATTTTCAAATGATAGGTCCAAGAATGAGGCATATTTTAAAAATATTTCTAGTTATATACAGGATGTACCAAAATAAGATACACAACTAAGTTCTGTTTTTTTAAATGGCAACCCCCCGTTTTTCCAGCCAGGTTTTTTAGATAAAATAGCGTTGTGCATAGACCCACAGAAAAATTCATAACTTCAGAACCATTCAAGATAACTGAACCAATTTTTTTCCAGTCGATGCCTTAGGTTTTATCGCATATTTTGAGATGCAGTTGATTTTCCATTGTCTACTACGATTTTTTGTGGGGTCTATTTTATAAAGTTTTCGAGATTTGTTGCAAAATAAGAAATTTTGATGATTTTTTTCGCCGCTGACGAAAAAATTTTACACATCCGTGTTCTTTCAATAATTGTAAATAATGAATTTCACTTGCGAAGAATTAGTGAATATGGTCTACTGTATTGGCGAAGCTGTTAAAAATACTTTATAAGCTAACATAATCTACCATCCAAAATATCCAGAAGCAAGAACTCCACGGTTGTCTTTATTCCAAAAGTTAAAAGATCGGTTTGAAGTACTGGTAGTGTGTCTTATACCAAAAAGGAAATTGTTGGGAATCGGCTGGAAAAAAGTTGGTTGAGTTATTTTGAATGGTCCTGAAGTTATGATTTTTTTCTGTGGAACTATGCACGATGCTATTTTGACACATACATTAACATGAGTCAAAAACTATTGCAGTGCGTTATATAGACAATTTAGAGGCGAATCTAAAAATGTTACAAAAATGGGGAGGGGGGGTGTCATTTAAAAAAGCAGAACTTAGTTGGGTATCATATTTTGGGACATCCTGTATATAATTAGAAATATTTTCAAAATATGCCTCGTTCTCGGACCTATCGTTTAAAAAAAATCAAGTCGATAGCTCATATAAAAAATCACTTCATTTTATCGTAGATTTTTCAATTCTCATAATATTTATTTTCAATATTCATTTGAGAATGTTTCCTTTTTTTTCAAAATATTACTGTTCACGAAATAATATTGTTTAATGCGACGAGACGTATCAATTTTTTTTTGTGATGTGCAGGAAATTCATTATGTACAAAGTGGGACTTCCTGACACAGGTTAACTCACAAAAACCTCAACCCTGTAGACTCGTCAAGGCTGTGGCCTCCGACGACACTTGAGCCCTCTGGCCCATTGTATCTTACCTGGTTCCCGATTAGGTGCCACTTCGAGTTTCCTCCTAGCTACTGCATGTACTGCCGTGGCAACCTTGCGGTGCTGGAGGTCCATCTGAACGCTCGAAATCATAACCTCTTCAGTGTCCTGAGAGAAACCGGAAAGGCCAAGAGTTGTCCTCATTTCCTTTCGGTGAATGTTCCCATTCCAGTAATTTCGTGCCCTTCACAATTTTGTACATGTCCTTCACTGGATGTGTGCTATACAGTATCGGTTCACCGATTGGTTGCCCGAAAACTGCCTGTCTTCTGCTATCCAGGGCTCCGCAGTTGCGCAGTATGTGTGATACTGTTTCTAGTTGCTTGCCGCATAATCTGCATGCGAGGTCGCCATTAACCAGTCCCATTTTATCAAGTTGCTCTTTTACTGGCGCACGCCCAGTCATGAAGCCCGTAATAATTTCCAGTTGTTCCCTGTTTAGAGTCAGCAGGTCTGCTGTTTTTCTCCGACATGGGCCTTTTCCTGAATCCAGTCTTCTACTGACGCTCGTGCCCCAAGAGTCTGTCCTGGACCTGGTTCGTTTTCCGATTCTCTTCTAGCAAGTTCGTCGGCTTTTTCATTCCTTGCAAATCCCTGATGTCCTGGCACCCAAATCAGCTTGACGTGGTTTTGTTCTGCTAGAAATGTCAGTTCCTCTTTGAAGGTCCATACCAGTTGGGACGTCACTTCCTGGCTACTTAGAGCCTTCAGTGCCGCTTGACTGTCTGAGAGAATGTGGGATCCGTTACTCTACTATTGCTCTCCTAATGTTTTTTCCTCACATATTGAAGGATTGCGTAGACCTCCGCTTGAAATACAGAGGTGTTAGTACCCAGTGAGTAGCTTAACTCGGTCCTTGGGTTTCTGGAGTACACTCCTGCTCCCGCACCATTCTCCATCCTTGATCCGTCTGTGTACCAGATCTTGCCTTGCAGAATGATGTTGAGTTCTGTGTTGTTCCATACAGTTATGTATGGTATTGCTATCCTGTATGACTTGTCAAAGGAGAATCGTTTCGCAATGTGATCTGATCTCAGGTCCAGCACGTCCCTGTTTACAATGCTCACGATTCTCATGTGTCCTGTCCCAACGTTTATGTTGTCCAGTGTGTTTTGCAGTCTGAAGGCACCTAGCCTTGCCTCTCCTTGTATCAGCGAGTAAAAAGGAGGCAATCCCAGCAGTCTCTCCATGGCTGCCGGGAGCGTTGATTTCATTGCTCCTGTAATGCCTACGCTGGCAAGTCTTTGCACCTTGCCTAGTTTGGTATTAGCGCTCCTTTGTTGTTTCTTTGACCACAACACCAGGAAAGCATACGTTATGGCCGGTATTACCACTACGTTGTACGACCAGTCTACCATGTGTGGTTTTAGCCCCCATTTTTTCCCAAATGAGCATTTCGCCACAATTGATGTGGTCTCCGCTTTTCTGATCACTTTCGTCAGATGCTGGTTCCAGGTCAATTTCGAGTCCAATGTCACCCCGAGATATTTAACCTCTTTCTTGCTCTGTATAGTTTCTCCTCGAAGTTTTAGGGGACCTAGTCCCTCCAGTTTTCGTCTTCGAGTGAATGTTACTATGGCTGATTTTTGAGGGTTGTTATTCAATCCCTCACAGTCTCTCCATTTGGTGACCAGGTTTAGGGCCTCTTGCATGCGATCCCCGACCGTGGTGTTAAATTTCCCTTGTTAGATAGATAGATAGATCTTTATTTCAATTAGGAACCCTAATATACATATGAAAAGTAATTGCTAATATATATAATAATATTAATAGCATAAATATAAAATTAATACATACATATAAAACAGACATAAATACTATAAATCACTTATTACCTAAGTAACACTTTAAACTTCAAACTGACAGAACTATTTGGAAATATATTACAATTATATCCGTATATCTGGATATGGTACATTTAGGACAAAACTTTCAAGTGATAGAACAACCAAGTTAGAACAATCAATGATAAAATATGATAAAATAACAAGAAAAAATAAATACAAGTAAATACTAAAAGTAAATATATCTATAAAAGTATTTTCACATTCAACAAAAGTGTAATATTCCGTACTATTAGTCTGTGAATTTATTTTGGACGTATTCCTTCAATTTACTTTTAAAATCAATCAAAGAAGTAGATGTTCTAACAGAATCCGGTAGTTTATTGAAATTCACAAAACCCCTAAAAAATAGTGAGTTCATGGTACAACTGTAGGAAGTACTGTGTACATAAATGTTATTTTTGCTACGTGTGTTATGATTATGTATATCTTTATTGTATGTTATAAACTGTTGAAAGTATTCTGGAGCCATATTATTAGTTATCTTGAATATGAAAATCATGGTATGATAATAAAGTCTGTTTTCCACTGAAAACCAACCACGTGTCACCAACATCAATCTTATTGGGGTGAGGCACTTTGCTTTCAAAATTACCCTTATACCACGATTTTGCAATTTTTGAAGCATGTTCAATTTATTCAGATTGAATAAGTACACTATGGATGAGCAGTAATCAAAGTGTGGCTGGATTATTGAATTATATACCGTGATTTTAGTCTGGCTTGATAAATGTTGAGATATTCGGGTGAAGAAATATAGTTTTTTTGAAATTTTTTTGTAAATGTATTCGAAATGGCTACTAAAATTTAGAAAATTATCTAGAACGAATCCCAGATATTTAACATTTGGAACAAATTGTATGATGACTATGTCGTCAGCGTACCCAAGGGTTTTATGACCTTTTTCTTTCCAACCCCAGTAGTCCGTCCATGACCAGATTCTACAGGACTGGAGAGAGAATTTTCGTCTGCGGGCATCCTATAGCCGCCCGGGTCACTACAGTCTCCTCCATTAAAGTTATGTGTGTCATCCTGTTTCTTAGCATAGAATCTATCCAGGCCACACAGGTTTCCTCGACCCCTCTCCTCCTAATGATTGAGTCTATAGAGGTGTTATTAAAAGCTCATTCTATGTCTTGAAAGGCCGCTATTAGTATCTCTTCGTTTTCCAGCGTGTTCTCCACTCTCTCTACTAATTTGTGGAGTGCTGTTTCTGTTGAGCAGTTGGTCATGTGTGCATATTGTTCTCGATGCGATGGGCTTATTACCAGTGCGCCGTCCCTTATACAGTATCGGAAAGTATTTATCTTGGGTATGGTGGTTTCATGAGAGCGTAAAGAATAGCTTGCTATATGTTGAGAGAGCATTACAATTTCTACTCGACTCGCTCGAGGAAGGGATATTCACGTCACGACACAGAGATAGGAGAATCAGGGCGGTCAGCTCAGGACGTCAGTATCATACCAGCAGCAGTCGGGAGAGTGTGTGCGCTGCAATGAAGAAGAATTATTGACGATAATTTCACTTCAGATAATTTGAACAAATTAAACTGAATCATTGATTCGGCCGTGGTGGCCGCGAAAATGAAAGAAAATTCTCAAACAAAAGCAAACGATATTTCTGTGAGACAATAAAAACAAAAAACTTATTTCTAACAGAAAAACAATTATTTCTTGAATGGAGAGAAAAAAAAATGTACAAGAAAAGACAAACCAAATTACATATTTTGTGTACGGAATTATTTTATTAAATGTTCGAACAAACCACCATTTTGGGCCAAACAATAGCCGAATCTATTGTACTTTCTCTGCGGTTGTGTAAATAGGCGGCATGTTTCAAAAGGTAATAATTGTCACGGTCTTTTGTTTTCGCAACCACGGCTCGGCAAAACAATTATTTCTTGAATGGAGAAAAAAAAAATATTTACAAGAAAAGACAAACCAAATTAAATATTTTGTGTACGGAATTATTTTATTAAATGTTCGAACAAACCACCATTTTGGGCAAAACAATAGCCGAATCTATTGTACTTTCTCTGCGGTTGTGTAAATAGGCGGCATGTTTCAAAAGGTAATAATTGTCACGGTCTTTTATTTTCGCAACCACGGCTCGGCAAGAATGAGTCGAGCTGTGCGCTGTGTCGCATTGCCACGTGGTCAGTTAATGCGTCGGGTGGGGTAACAGGAGGGGCGCACATCAGTACGCCTCTCTTGTTTATGTGGTATTATCATATCATTGCGTTCCTTGTTGCTCGTGTAGATTTCTGTCTATACCCCAGATAAATTGTTTCCGATACTGTATACCTACCTATCCACCAGCTCCTCCAGAGTCTTCAGTCCAAAGGACATGAGACTTATAGGTTTAGGGACTTCGCCGTTTCCTGTCCAGTTTTTCCAGGTTTTGGTAGGAAGATTACCCTAATTTTCCTCCATAACTTTGGTATGTTACCCAGGGCTAGGCTGTCTCTGAGTATTTCGCAAAGCCTGATGTGCAATAGGTCCATTCCCCTCTGCAGAAGTACTGGGTGGATTCTGTCCGGTCCCGGTGAATTGAATGGTTCAAATGAGTTTATTGCCCATTGTACTTTGTCATAGGTCTCCACTTCTCTGGAGCATCTTTCCATAGCCTCCAGTCCGTTCTCATTAGCCTGTGTGTGTACTATTTGAGCCGCAGGAAAGTGAACCCTAAAGAATTCCTTTGCCGTTTCTTTTCCTGTAGTTGTGTACTCTCCTTGTTCATTTTTAAGGGAGTGTATTGCTTGATGTTTGTCCTTGGAGAGGATTCTCTGGAGTATGGCACACTCTTGAGTACTTTCTATATCCTCACAGTACCTCCTCCAGGAGTCTCTCTTTGCTTTGTTTAGTGCCTCTTTGTAGTTGGTCAATGTGTTCTTGTAGTCGCCCACCTTCCAGTTTTCTTGGCACTGCTTAATTTTTTGCTCGTTTGCCTCCTCAATCTTGCAAGTTCAGCAATCCACCAGGGCACGTTTCTGGTGGAGTTCTTTATGATTATGGGACAATTGTTGTTGAATGCAGAGATGACTGTGTCTAGATCCCTGTTTGTACGTATACGGAGGGTTGAGAGCTAGGTCTGCCTTGTACGCTTCCCAGTCTGTTTTCCTTGGATTCCGATAAGTTACTTTGGTGGTGTTGCTCTTTATTTTAAAGTGTATGTATCTGTGGTCGGAGCAACTCTTCTCTTCAGACCCATGCCATTCCGTAACAAAGTTACTCACATAAGTGGGGGCTAATGTTACGTCCAGTATCTCCCTCCTATTTTTAGTGACGAAGGATGGTTTGTTACCTGAGCTCAGTATATCCAGTTCGTTTGCTATCACGAACTGTAGTAGCGTATCACGTTGGTGCAAGGTTGGGTTTTATTAGTTCCATAACTTTTATTCGAAAAGTTTTTTCCAAGATGTACACACAATAAAAAAACGGTGTAAATTTACCATTTATGAGAATTAACAATTTTTGTTTGCTCCTTCCATTTCAGGTTCATTCGTTCGTGTCAGTCGGATACTATTTGAGTTTATTTTCCTATCCTATCCTATCCTATTACATATCTCGAATTCAAAGTTAAACTACATAAATAAAAATAAATTAGTTATGTTATTGTTTTTTTAAGTAATATTGAGATTGAAACCCAAGTAAGTACCGCCTATATATTTGTGTGCTGGTTATATTTCTTTCTTTTGATTTGAATCAGACCACATAGAAATATTAGGAGATTTGAATTCTTCTTCAACTATTGAATGAAGATTAAACAGAAATAGAAATGCTGATTGTGATTCCAAAGAAAATGGTAATTTTTTCCTGACACATGTTTTGTTAGTTTGATTGTTGGCAATTTCAGAATCAATAAATAAATTATTAAAACTAACTTTCCGACTGGGTTATTTTGTATCTTTATGGAATTGTATTCAAATCGAACCGAAATGAAACCAATTTTGTTATACTGATTTCTTTTGATTGGAGTCAGATTACATAGAAATATTTTCATAATTTTATCAGGAACGCTTCGAAAGTAAAAACACTGGTAGTATATGAATTTCGCATTTGCCGGAAAATGCAGTTTAATACACCTTGTAGAGCTTTTTTTTGTTCTGCTGTTCCAATTGGGATTATAAATACTATACCAATGGACTTGAAGCATGGGGGAGGAGTTTAACGTGCAGCACCGCAGGGGAGGAGTCGGAAAAACTGGTCTAGACAGTATCACGTACCCCATTTACCGGTGTGATAAAAAGGTTGTCTACAAAGTGCGATAGTTCAAATTTTTCGGTCACAAACGTCAAAACGGCATTTGTATTGTGATTCGACGGGTAAAAGCTTCCTATAAAAAAAGGGATAGTGACGAAAGTGCGCCTACAATAAGGGAATGGGAATGAAAGAGTCGGCCGCAAATCCTCGAATCAAATGTAAATGACGCGAAGGAAAAAAGTGGTCGGGTTACCAGTGCTGTGTTGTAGGGTACACAAACACGCGTTTAAATGCAGCCGCGAATACGAAATTTTATGGTTTTCCTACCGTGAGCTACAAACGTGACTAAAGAGAAAAATGGATACTGGCAGTACGTAGAGTAAAGTGGGTGTTGGAATCCAGGAAAGAGGATAACCATATACGATATAGCAGAGATTTTGAGGGACGCTTATTCACTTGCTTTCTGTCCAAAAATGTGGTATCAGCATTTCAAGCTACTGGGGTGTTTCCATTCAACGATGACATTTTTAACGACGATTATTTTATGGCCGCAACAGTAACAGATATGCCAAACGTTGTTCGAGAAGAACAAGAATTTAAATGCCAGCGAAATACCAGAAATCAACGTTCACGTGGTCAAGATAAAATAACAGAATCAAATCAGAAACATCGATCTGAAGTTTCAACTGAAAAAAAATGTTTCTTGTGAAACAGTAGCAACTTCCAAGGAAACAACTGCAAATGGATTTATTTCTCCTGTGTTACTGCAACCATACCCTAAAGCGACCTCGATGCCATTAAAAAAACAAAGAAAGAAGAAGACTACTTATACTTATACACCAATTTATAACAGAATAGAAGCGAAAACCTCAGAAAGAATAGCAAGGCAGAATAGAGTCAAGAAAGCTAAGACAACGGTATGTTGAGCCCGGACTATACAGGGTATTATGAATTAATACAACACACCTGTAACACGAGACTTTTTGTTAGATTGAGAAAACAAGCATCGAGAGCATCGACTATGTGAGGATGGTCGAACCGAGATTATGTTCCGGGAGCGGTCTATAGGAAATACCCCTTTCTCTCTGTGCTTGGGCGTGAGTTGTTTATCCAGGAAGTACGTACCGGATTCCAGAAAGATTCGAAAAATAATGATAAAAAATAATAATGCACTCATAAAAATGTTAAGAATAGACATATATTTAATAAAAGTTGACAAAAATATTTCATCTGTTCTATAAACGGATAATATGATACAATATTCAGATCAAACTAGAGTGTAGTTTCCTTGAAGTTATTTTTTTTATCAGTCTACAATTCCAATAGATTGACGAAAAGCGATAGTGATATCAATTGTTTAAAACGACTGTTAATAATTATATTTTGAAAACTTTAGTAACATGAAATTATGGAGATATCTTTAAAGACACATGCACATTATAAATGATTCAGTTTGCCAAGCCATAAATACAGAAAAATACACATGAACTTACTTCAACTCAGCATAGCCCACACTGTTCGCTGAAGAAGGTTTTCAAACGACAATTAGTTCAATTGTATTATCATCTCGATTAACTCCGCTAAAATGTGTATTTTATTTTTAACTCGCACGGTATATCAGATTATTGCAGTATGGATACGGTTTTATATGAGATAATGAACTATCGATTTGAGGTTTTTCGTTGACTTATCACGTTCTCGAAGCGTTGATCAATAATAGGTAATTTTTGGAAAAAATACTGGTTTACTGGTGAATTCACTTGGATACTTGGAATAAATTTAATATAATTTCTATTGATGGCTACTTCTTGAGTTCACTGCTTGACAACTATATTCGTACTCTTCTCATCTTGATGTCGTGATTGACTGAAATCTAACCTCATTTTGAACGTACTTGTTCTTCGTTTGACTGCTGAACACCGAGAGCTTGTTGATCCGAAACATCGCGCCTTTTCCCGTTACCGGATCACGTGATAGTTGGGCTAGTCGCGGGGAAAAATGTCTGATATTATGATTATCTTCAATTTGTCAGCGGCTCAATAATAATGGCTTTGTTTCTGTCATCAAAAATATATAAAACCAAAATTTATGCCTTTCGACTTTCGAGTTACATCAATGGGCTGCCATAATCTATAAATTTATAGCGTTTTTCTGTCTTCATGAATACATTAAAAACAGTTTTATGATATCTCATATCGCAATGCGATCAGGCGAGCTATCAAAAAACCTCTGAATTTATACTTTTGTTTACTCGTTTATTTTCCCGAGATATGGCGATCAGCGGACGTGATGAGTTATTTATGACTTATGTGTACAAGGGGTAATTTTTTATAGGAATTCTTAAGTGCATATAATTGTCTTCAGATAACGACATATTTTCAACTGGCATGTGCTTATCAGCTTTGGTCGCGTATTTGAATTTAGAACCTATGTTCATTTCTATGGAATTTGTTTTCTGGTTATGAAGTTCGTACTGAGTCATATCGTGTTGTTTCTTATGAATGAAAGTTTTTCTGTAATTACGGGGCCTGACAGGTCAAAAGAAAAATTGATAGTTCAGTTAGGTCGACTAATACAAAGAAAAAGAAGTCGATATCCAGTGATAGCAGTAACAGTGATAGGGAATTATCTGATGTTGTGGATTCCGATGATGTTAGTCTATTTTCAGAATTAGAGGAAATGTCTGACTAGGACATAACCCCGCGAATGGTGGAGGTGGGTTCATTTGTTCTGGTGAGATTTGATACCAAAAAAACTTCGAAATTTTATGTAGTACAAGTTACAGCAGTTTTTTCTTCGGATCACGAATATAGTGTAAATTTTCTACGACGACATGGAATACATTTTTCATATCCTACAGTTAAGGAATCTGCCACAATAACAAAAGAAGACGACACAGTCGTCATTTCGCCCCAACCAATAAGCGCTGCTGCAACACAACGAACAGTAAATTTGTTTACTTTCAAAATGGATTTATCATCTTATAATGTTTGTTAAAGTGTAATATTTTTTATTTCTTTTTTCATAACTTTTTTGATAATAAAATATAACAATTACAAATATTGACCACTGTACCTTATCTTTGTGGCCATTGTACCAGTTGGTACAGTGGTTTTTGGTGTTATAGTGTACATTAATGAGTTAATAATCCCTTTAACTCAGCCAGATATATTGATTTTTATTAATCTTATTATGAATTTACTCTACGTGGCGAGTGTACCAGCCTCTCCTGATTTGTTGTCGCTGCTGCTTGGCTAATCACTTCCGCATGTATATTGGAATAATCAATTCTTTTTACTTCCCGCACCTGACACATATGACCCGACGCACCAATGCTGCTCGTTTTTTCACAGACTGATTCTCGAAAACGATGTGACTTGAAATGGGTAAAAACTCAATTGCAACCACCACTTGATCCATCACGAATATAAAACTCTTTTTAACTTGACAATAAACATGTAAACGCTACGATGATAGGAGAATTACGTATTTGCAGTGCACGTGTTCAGTCGGTTAAATGCGGTTCGCAGGCTACTCGTCTCAATCTGCATCTTATTCATTACTAGGGCAATTTCCGAAACTGGGGTTCAATTTAATTCAAAGGTTATACATGCCGGATCACAATGCAACCGCAGTTTTCACGTCCGTAACAAACGAATTCAAACTGTTGCACTTTAAAAACACTCTATTCATCACAGTGGCAAATACGGATAATTTGCGCTATCTGGAGTGAGTCGCCCGATTCCGCCACTGCGGCGCCACTAACAAAGGTGCTCCAAGTTCATACATTGGGGCGATAGTAAACTCAGTCGCTTAAAGGAATATGTACTCATCCACAGGTAAACCTGCTAGACATTTTCTGCCTTAATCTTCATAGGCAAACTCTGCCAGTCGATACCCGCTTTCTAAAATAATCAGTATTAAACACTTTCATTGGTTGTTTTGCATTATGGAGGGGCGTATAACTTTTCTTCAAACACATTTCCCTAACAAATTATTATTCATAAAACTGCGTTAAAGTTTCATTACCCACAATGCAGAGTGTTAAAGAAATAGTTATGGGCATGCGAATCGTTCCATTCGTATATTCGCAAAACTTTTAACTCTCCACATCCTTCTGTTTTTGTTTTCATTGATTTCCCAATTAATTTTCAAAATGAAATTTATGTAAAGCTGCAAAGTATTCACAAGGCATTTGTACACTCGGAAAAGGCAAGAATACCTTCAGGCTGAGAAAACCTATACAGCTTGAGACTTATTTTGAGCGCGAGGATTCTCTCTTTCTAAATTATTGTCCTATATTGCTTCCTCTCGGCGCATTCAGGACAAAGAGGGTATTTTCGTGGGGATGCAGAGTGTCTTGCTCTAAGCAATACTGCATCCCAAATTACTTTGAAACGGCACGTCTAAGACAGCGGGACAATCACAACAACATATAATAATGTATCATTCACACAGTGTTCTGGGTAGGCCTTGTTACTAACTACACACGCCATCTAGGAGCGGCACTGTTAATTTGAACGCAACAGCGAATCGCCCAAAGAAATCCTCAGCCCAGCTACAAGATTTATAATTTAAATGATCACTAATTAAATTTTAAAAAAATTGGAAAGTTGCCCAGAAATTAAAAAATTCGGGTGAATAAGAAATTTGGCGAAAAAAAAGACTATCGAGTCATTGTTTACCATAAGCGAATTAGCCCAAAGGTTACATTGTCGCCTACGAAGCAGAAGATCACAGGAACGAATCCCAGTCAGAGTAACATTTTTTCTTTATTTTATAAAAACAACGGCTGAAATGATTTGGCTAATTCTTGTTTTGAATGTTCGTAATACGTAATGCTTTGTGACGACTATTACAAATTCGCTAACCCCTTTTCAACCCTATAGGGAAGTCTCCAATAGGGTTCAACACAATTTTTTTATTTGTAACAGAGAGTCAAAACACCAATTTATATGATTCTGAAAAACTAACGGAACACCCATAAAAATGTTAACCCACATATAACCCTTTAGGAATTGAATTTCTAGAAACACTGAAATACTTAATTTATAACAAAGACCTCAGATACCAATTTGTATTACCCTCACTTGAAATATATTGGAAGCCCTATATAAATTTTCACACCCCATTTCACCCCTTTAGGGGTTGAATTTCTAATAACCCTGTAACATATTCTTCTTTATTTGTAACAAAGATCTCAGATATCAATTTTCATGACCCTAACTTCAAAACTAACGGAACCCCTCAAAAAACATCAACCCCCATTTCAACCTTTTAGGGGTTGAATTTCTGAAAACACATGTTTCTGCTTGTAACAAAGACCTCAGATATCAATTCTTATGACCGTTACTTCAAAACTAGCGGAGCCCCCATACAAACTTCCAATCCCTGTTTAAACCCCCCTTTCACCCCTTTAGGGATTGAATTTCTTAATTTTTGAACATAGACCTCAAATACCAATTCTATGAACTCAACTTGATTTCCAACCCCCATTAGGGTTGAATTTTCGAAAACCCTGAAATACATGTTTTTTATTATAAAAGAAAAGCCCAAATACCATTTTCTTAACGTAGAGTTCTTTCGCTTTCACCCCCCTTCTCACCCCCTTTTTCACCCCTTTGGGGATGGAATATCAAATGTGGTTATATATGTCATAATAGGAATAAGTGATCAAAGTTTCAGGTCTTTAGGTCCAGCGGTTTGGTCTGGGCGTTGATCGTCTGTCAGTCAGGACATGTAATTATATATGTATAGACAGATAGATAGATAGATAGATAGATGATAGATAGATAGATATAAGCTGATGTAATGAAAAAGCAATTCTTCTGTAAAAATTTCGATTGAATATTTCCACCCGCGGACTGATCTCAGTAAAATTATTACGCATGTATATTCAGAGAATCGAAGTTGATATTATCCATGTACCATATATTTTGATCTGAAGTTGATTAGGTAAAGAGATAGGTTGAGTGTTCGATATTGTTTATTAAAATAGGTTGTAGGAAATAATAACTGAACTGAATCGATCTGAAACGAACGAGAAAGTTATAGGAAAAAAATGTTCTTGGAAGTCCCAAATCCAAGAGACCGTCTCAACGAAAACTGTTTAGTAGTATTGTTTTTTCTAACATCGACTGAAATGATGAATTCAACTAGTTAAGAACTATTCTGCTCGTCAGGACATTTTAAATATTGACTTGGCATGGGTAGGACCTCACTAGTTTTCCCACTGCACAATGGGTGAATTACGTATTTACACAATGAATATAACTGTACACCACCTCATGGGTCCAGACCTCACAAGTACTTTGATTGCACTTTGACTGATTGAACACACTTTCACACTGAGAATCTAACTGGACTGTGATATATTTTTGAAATCAGCTGTCCATGTAGATTCCAAAAATTGAACAATATATAAGGTGTTGTAGTTGAAAAAATTGTCGCGGACGTCATTAGTCAAACGTGGATCATCCTGTATATTTAATTTTCCCTCAAAAATGTCTACTTTATGAAAGCACTGTATAAAAAAAGTTATAAGAATTATTCTTCATCAAACACAAGTGGTAAAGAACAGTAGAAAACCAATCCCCTGGTTTGCTCTAAGAATAAAATAATCTGGTATGAACTGCCGCCTGTAGGTAACGAGTAATAATTCTCTAATATTAGATTATATTATCAGAAATAAATGAATTTGCTATCGTACATCGAATTTTCCTCATTTATAGAATCATAAAACGCCAATATTGAAAACCTAGATATTGGTCAGGCTACAAAAACCGGCTACCGTTTTTGCATGCATACATACCAGAAAAAGTTGTTTGCCGTCCGCCAAAAAGTGCAAACGTGGTATCGTGATATCATAAATCATAAAGTAGCGCCGTAAATCGTGAGATTATTGACCTATACGGAGTGTCCCACTACAACAAAAACAATGACATTGACCTAACACAGTGAATAGTGTAAACAAATGGAAACTTCCATAAAAATACAATTAATTGGTAAATTTCTTGGCTATAACCAAGTGTGTTGTATTTGTTTTTGAATGAACCCATCAAGCACCCATATATATATATATATATATATATATGGGTGTATATATCTATACAAAACTAGGGATATTGGGGTAAGCAGCAATTAAAAAGTAAACTCTTTAAGGTTTTCCAAGCTTCCGGAAATGTTTATTTCCTTCATCAGGGAGAAACTTTGTCGAGGTTGGTTTCAATGATGTTGAACATATTCATCTAACATAGTGATACAAAAGAAAAAACGTAGATCAAGGAATAAAACGAAAGAAATAGATTTCCCAACCTGTCAGTTTCACTTGTTATATTTATATAATTTTAAACAACGCTAATGTGGTTGTAGTAACTTTGAACTTCGTTTTATTCCTTGATCTACGTTTTTTCTTTTGTATCACTATGTTAGATGAATATGTTTAACATCATTGAAACCAACCTCAACAAAGTTTCTCCCTGATGATGGAAATAAACATTTCCGAAAGCTTGGATAAACCTTAAAGAGTATACTTTTTCATTCCTGCTTACCCCAATATCCCTAGTTTTGTACCTAACTAGTCAGCAAATACTTCCCACTGTATGTATGTATATATATATATATATATATATATTTATATATATATTTATATATATATATATATATACATACATACAGTGCGGTTTTTTAAACCCCCCCCTGTTAACTTTTGAACGAATCGGTTCGACGTAGAACAATGAACCGATACTACTTTTTGAATTACAAGACATTGTAATTGCTCAATAGATGGCGCGGGTAGGAACATCAACTTAAAGATTTCAAATAGCTTGAGGGGTGGAATGGCACATCGTTGAAAATATAATTCAATTCTCTTTCCAACCATCTAGTTTTTTTTGTCGATAGGTTTTTTTCACAATATGCATTTGAAATGTGGAGTATAACAAAAAACTAAACTATTATGTAGGATTTTTATGGTCATCAAAAATAAATAAATTGGGTATTATTTGGGTCGGAAATTGGGTTTTTGTATGGACTCAAAATCTCTAACTGATTAAGCTTTCAAACGAATTCGAATATGAAAAATTATTTCCTCTATTGACCGAATTTCGTGTTACTCATTGCAATTGTGATCCCGGTTGAAAGTAAAATTGAATAACCTTTGCAACGATGTGCAACTCGACCTCTATGCCTGTCGAAATATTCAAGTTCAAGTAATTGTTATGTAACTTCTCTCAAAGAGTAGGACCGGTAAACACCATTCAAAATATTTTTTTTTCCATTGTTTCACAACAAACCTTTCATCATCAAGGTAAGGGTACCATTCAGATCCGCACTCATACTTGACATTCCTAATGCATATTGTGAAAAAGCCAATCAACAAAATTCTAAAAAATAGGATGGTTGGAAAGATAATTGCATTATGTTTTCAACGATGTGTCACTTGAACCCCCATGCTTTTGTAAATTTTTAAGTTAATGTGCCCCCCCACCTCAGTGATATCATTCAAAACGGTTTTCGTTCCATTGTTAACAGGGGGGACTATGAAAAGCTGCACTGTATATATATATATATATATATATATATATTATATATATTATATATATATATATAATATATATATAATATATATATATATATATATATATATATATATATATATATATATATATATATATATATATATATATATATATATATGTATTACAAATTGTTTTGGGGTATGCAGAAAAAAAAAGTGTACTCTTTAAAGTTTGTCCAAGCTCGGAATGTTTTATTTCCTCTTCAGGGATACTACAATAAGAATTGAACAAATTAGTGTGTCTTCAACCTTAAGGTACTAATAACTTAATCTTTTTTTAGTTTCTATGTTGTTTATGAATGTTCTTCATGTACAGTACGGTGAAATATAAGTTATGACTTTGAAGTTGGCAACTCATGTTTTAAATCGTCAACTAATTATACACATTAAAATTCATTGAACAGTTACTAATTAAAATATTAAAAATATAAATTCTGAAACATGTGTGCCTTGAGAAAGTACAATAGGTTATAAATGGTGGGAAAATTATTTATTCACTTGTCATCTGCTTTCTATAGTAAACCGAAAACGTCGAACAATCCGTACCATTTCTGGACACCAGATTCGTACGTTCCAATGAGAACAAAATACTGATAGATTGGTATCGGAAAGATTGCAGTTCTGGAAGATATTTAAATTATCTGTCCTATCACAAACATTCGGTAAAAGTAAATCTGGTAAAGCAGATGAAGAACAGGGTGCTGAGAATTTCAGATGGAAGTTTCCACAATAAAAATCTTAAAATCTTTTAAATCTCTTTTTAGACAATTCTTATCCTCCAAGTTCAATAAAAACCTATTACTGAGCCACAACATAGTCATATAAATCTTAATATATCGAATAATAACACAGTGACTACTATCAGTATTGTCCCCAGTATTTTTACCTCTTTACCGTACCTAAGAGATATTTCACCCAAACTTGCTAGACTTTTCAAAACCATAGATAATATCAAAATAGCCAACAGAACAGTACTTACAATTAAATCTATTTACTCCAAAGTGAAAGACAAAGTTCCAATGTTAGACAGCAGGAATGTTATATATAGTATATTGGTCAAACTGCAAGATTATTAAAACAGAGATTAATATCACATAAAAGTGATTGCAGGCACCATCCAGAAAGATGTGCTCTAGCAGATCACGTGAACAAATTCGACCATCATATGAACTATGATGAAGTTAAAATATTAACTAATGAACGACACACTGCTAAGAGAACTTTTCTGGAAATGGCTTTCATATCACAGGAAAAAAATTATATGAACAAAAAAACTGATGTCAACCACCTAAGTGAAATTTATTCCTTCTTATTAGCAATGGAAAATACAGAATTTTCCTCAAATCAATCGGAGCTCATTACTAGTTATTAATATATCTTCAAGTTGGCCCAACCTTCAGTTGGTACTAACAAGAAAATTACTATAATACTTTGGCCAATAATGGCACACCAATTCATATCAGTAGGTACTACCCTCAGTTGGTACCAGTGACTGTCAAAGCAGATGACAAGTGAATAAATAATTTTCCCACCATTTATAACCTATTGTACTTTCTCAAGGCACACATGTTTCAGAATTTATATTTTTAATATTTTAATTAGTAACTGTTCAATGAATTTTAATGTGTATAATTAGTTGACGATTTAAAACATGAGTTGCCAACTTCAAAGTCATAACTTATATTTCACCGTACTGTACATGAAGAACATTCATAAACAACATAGAAACTAATCTCAACAAAGATGTAAGTTATTAGTACCTTAAGGTTCGAATGAAACACTAATTTGTTCAATTCTTCATTGTAGTATCCCTGAAGATGGAAATAAAACATTCCGAAAGCTTGGACAAACTTTAAAGAGTACACTTTTTTTTTTGCTGCATACCCCAATAATCAATTTGTTTACACCTAACTAGTCAGCAACGACTATCTTTCACTATATATATATATATATATATATATTTATCTCCGACATGGTAAATATATTAGATTTTTTGAATTTATCTCTATACGATTCCCTATAATTAAGAATTAGTAGAATCCTCATTATTTTCTTCTGTAGAGTGAACATTCGTTCTGACAAGCTTCTTCCTTTCTAGAAAATAATATCGAAGTGCATGATTGAATGGATACTCGTGGAGTAAATAATTTTTTCGAAAACTTTTATTGATAGTGTAACGTAAATAAACTTAACTTGGTTTTAGTAATTTATTTCACACTTAATCTACAACTTAATTTATATTACTACGCCACTGTATAGCTCGATCGTATGGGCTCGTTCAGACTGTCCGACTCCACTTGAGGGTTGCCTATTTATCTCCGATACAGCATTCTCGATGTTTCGAATTCTGGTAGTTGGCGACCAGCTTGTTCCAATCGTTTCCAATATCGACCGTTGCTCTCCGCGGCAGAACGACTGGACTGTTCTCGAACATCTCCGGGGATGACCTCATCGCTGTCGACGGCAACGCGCGAGGCGACAGGTCCGGCCTAGGTTCGTTACATTGCCCCCTTCTTAAAGACATTTCGTCCCGAAATTTCATCCTTGGAGTGTGACGATATCTGCATGACTCCCCATATCTGCACCGTGAAGTTCGATGGAAGTAACACTCCACGGTCTTCATGATCGGTCGTGGAAGAGGGTTACAGCAAACCAAAATCTTGACGCCGCTGGATCTGAATATCGCCTCCAGCATACTTCTTATGACTCTCCAGTCGAACCCATCAATACCACAGGATAATTTTGGAATTGCTAGATCCACCAGATTCTGGTCCACCATAGTATCTCTTAGTTTGGTGAGACTCTTCCAGACATCTTCATAGGACGGTTTATCTTGGGAATGCCTCTTGGTTACTAGGTAGTAGATGTTTCTCTGGCCTTTCTTCAACTGTAGCACCCCACCAACTTCTGGATTCTGCTCCCGCAGTGTTTGGAGTTGACCAAATTTCTTGGAGAACACTACGGCGATGCCCCTGGACATTCGAAGATCTTCTGCCACACAGTGCGCTAGTGCGTAGTCAGCAGGCACCTCGAAAAGGTCTCGTGACTCCTCTCTAGTAACCCCATGTAGAACTTTCTGCCCGTTTGAATACAAGGACATAAACTTCTCGAAAGTCATATCATCCTCCGGTGGCTTGAGGGTGCGAACTTGGTCATGGTTTCCAGCGTAAGGGGCCAACCTGTTGAAATGGACGACCCTTGGTTTCCCTCGGGGTGGCTTATGGATTCGGTACACAAGGTCGTTTATCCTTTTCACGATTTTATACGGGCCTTCCACGAGTTCCGCAACTTTGGTGATAGTCCACGACGACGTTTGGGGTTGTACAGCCAAACCAGGTCATCAACCTTAAATCCTCCAGCGTCGGCCTTGATGTCATAGGTCTTCTTCATTTTATCGCTGGCACTCTGGATGTTCAACCGGACTCGTTCGTGGATTCGTCCTCTCTGCCGGTTTGCTACGTAGTCCTCCCGCAGTGTCTTGTCCTGGCGGTATCCCAAACTTCAGGTCACAAGGCAGTCGCAGTTCTCGGCCCATTATAATACTAGCAGGAGTTTGACCGGTTGACTCGTGTACTGCGGATCGATAGGCCATCAGGAACAAATGAAGATACTGGTCCCAGTCTCTTTGATGGTCAGAGACAACCTTGGACAAGTGGCGGTTGATCGTCCTGTTCATCCGTTCCACCATTCCATCGGACTGCGGATGTAGGGCCGTGGTTCTTGTCTTGCGGATGTTCAGCAGTAGACATATTTCTTGGAAAAGGTTGGATTCGAAATTTCTGCCTTGATCCGAGTGCAGCTCCATTGGAATACCGAATCGATATATCCATTCTTTCACCAAGACGTCGGCGACGGTGATGGCTTCCTGGTTGGGCAGGGCATAGGCTTCCGCCCACTTACTGAAGTAGTCCATTGCCACAAGGATGTATTTATTCCCGTGGTCGGATACGGGAAACGGGCCGGCGATGTCAATGGCGATTCTCTCGAACGGGCTGCCTACGTTGTACTGACGCATCGGGGCCTTGGGGCGTATTCGAGGTCCATTGCTAGCAGCGCATACAGCGCACTTTCTGCACCAGTCCTGGACGTCAGCTGACAATTGGTCCAGTAAAACCGTTGCCTCACTTTCTGCAGGGTCTTCGTCACTCCCAGATGTCCTCCAGCGACTCCATCATGGATTTCCGCAGCACTTCCTCTCTTCTGTTCCTGGGAACAATTATTTGGCGTCTGTCTTCCCCACCAATATCGGCCTCCAACACACGTTTCAGGATCCCATTGTCCAGAATAAGAGAGTTCCATTGTGCCCAATAGGACTTAACAGCCGGCGAGTAACCTGCGACTTCCTGCCATGATGGTCTTCGATTGCCCTTCTTCCAGCTGACGACTAAGCCAAGGTCGGGGTCTTTCTCTTGGTCTTTCTGGATCTTGCTGTCGTTTCAGTTGTCATCCATTGCCGCGGTTCTACAAAGTGTTGCTTCTTTCTCTTCTGCTCGTCGGCAATGTGAGCAATCATCTGGACATGGTCTTCGCGACAAGGCATCTGCATTCTTATGGCTAGTTCCGGCTCGATGTTCGATCTCGAAATCGAATTCTTGGAGTCTCTCGATCCAACGTGCTACTTGACCCTCAGGATTTTTGAACTGTAAGAGCCATTTGAGAGCTGCATGGTCAGTTCTCAACAGGAATCTTCTTCCATACACGTACTTGTAGAAGTGCTCCACTCCCTTTACAACAGCTAACAGCTCTCGCCTGGTGACACAGTAATTGCGCTCTGGTTTGCTGAGCGTCTTGCTGAACTAACCAATGACCTTCTCCTGCCAATCCTGGATCTGAGATAGGACAGCCCCAAGTCCCACGTTGCTGGCGTCCGTATCCAAAATGAACTTCCCGTTGGGTAAGGGATAGCTCAGAACAGGTGCGTTAATCAAAGCTCCCTTCAGCTTCCTGAACGAGTCTTGGCATTCTTCGGACCACTGGAACTTTGTTTGACCTTCCGTGAGCCTGGTCAGTGGTTTAGCGATGTTTGCGAACCCCAGCACATATCGGCGATAGTATGTGCACAAACCAAGGAAACTTCGAAGTTGGTGAATGTCTTTTGGGATGGGCCAATCCTTAACAGCTTTGATCTTCTGGTCATCCACTGCTACTCCTTCCCCAGAGACAACGTGGCCGAGGTATCGTACTTCTTTTTGGAACAGATGGCATTTCTTAGGGCTCAGCTTCAATCCGGAGTTCCTCAGTCGCAGGAATACTTCCTCCAAGTTTTTCACGTGGTCCTCGAACGATCTGCCGACCACAATTATGTCGTCGAGATACACTAGACACGTGTTCCATGAGAGTCCCTTCAGCACTGTCTCCATCAATCTTTCGAATGTGGCGGGAGCATTACAGAGCCCGAATGGCATAACGGTGAACTGCCACAATCCTGAGCCGATGGTAAAAGCAGTCTTTTCTCGATCTTCCTGAGCCAGTTCTACTTGCCAATATCCACTCTTCAGATCAAGGGTCGAGAAAATCGTGGAACCAGCCAACGTGTCTAGGGTGTCATCTATTCTTGGGAGAGGGTAACTGTCCTTCTTCGTGACATTATTAAGTTGGCGATAGTCTACACAAAAGCGTGTCGATCCATCCTTTTCTTCACCAGTACGACTGGAGAGGACCAGGGACTGTCAGATGGTTCGATAACTCCTTCTTTTCCCATATCGCTGACTATTTTGTCAGCCTCTTCCTTCTTGGCAAGAGGAAGTCTTCTTGCTGATTGCCGGATCGGTCGGGCACCCCCAGTATCAATCTTGTGCTGGACCATATTAGTTCGACCTCCTTTTCCTTGTCCGGTATCGAAGATATCTTGGTACTTTTTGACTAAATCTCTTAGTTTGGGCTGTTGAGCTGGTTTTATATCTTTGGAAGAGATGGCAACTAATTTTTCTAGTTCTGTGGGCAAGTTGTTGGGTTGGCTAATCGTACCTCGTACGCCCCGGATCACAGATGAAACTGACGAGCAGTGCCCTAAAATTGTTCCTTTCTTTAAGGTCACTGGAAAGTAATTGACATTCATGACCCTTACCGGTACAAATTTTTCAGCGCGTAACAGGGTTTTCCCTAGGGCAATCCCTCGTCCAATTTTCTCATCATGAAGTTTGGGCTCGAACATCATCACGTCTCCACTGCTCGCACTCCCGTCCAGGCGAGCCTCCAGGATGGTTTCAGCCCTCTCAGGTACGCTTACATCTTCAGCCAACAGCACACGGATCAACTCTTCACTTCTCCCATGAAGTACCAGCTCTTCTCCGTTGACACGTAGGACGCCGTCTTTGAAATCCAATTCAAACCCTCTGGAATTCATGATGTCCATTCCGATGATTGCATCGTCTTCGATGTCCGCTACAAGTGCCTGATGTTTCACTTTAGTGCTGCCCAAAATTATTTCAATCGGTAGCTCGCCATATACAGTAGCTGGCTCCCCTGTTGCTGTGCGTAGCTTCCAAGTTGTCGGTTCAATTCGTTCCGGTGTTCTGGCAAAGGAAGAATTGTCCTAGTCGCACCTGTATCTAGCAGCATGGTGCAAGGCTCGTTATTGATGAGACCGTCTACGAAAACACCTCTGTTCTGTCGTTTCAGGATAGCGACATATGCGTTGTTAACCGGGGCTTGCTGGACACAGGCCGACGATTGCCCCTTCTCGTCGACCTTCTTCTAGTTTTCCTGCATCGGAGTCGTGTTTTCGAATGTTGGACATTTGCTACGCACATGTCCAATTTTGCCACAATTACAGCATCTTATCTGTCTTTTCTCAGGCAAAACTTCCTTCATCACTTTTCTTATGGCAGCTTCCAAGTCAGCATGCTCCTGTGAGTCTTCTTCAATACTTCGAACTTTACTTTGGTTTTTGCAGGATTGCTTTGCTGCCTCAAATTCCAAAGCGCGTGCCAGTGCGTCTACGAGATGTGTTGGACGAGCTAGTGTCAACGCTTGTCTGGTTTCTTGGTCACGGAGTCCATCCAAGAATGCCTGAACCGCTAATCGCTCCATTACATTTTCCGGTGTGGCTGGATATGCGAGACGAACCAAGCGTGCAATGTCAGCTTCGAATTCTTGTAAGGATTCGCCCGATTTCTGGCAGCGATTTTTCAGTTGGGAGTGGTATACGTGTTCCAAATGGGCCTGGCCATATCGTAATTCTAGATGTTTAATCAGCTGATCATAGTCCTCCTGTTCTTGGGCGGTGAGAGTTTGTAGAATATTTGTCGCTTCTCCACGTAATGCAAGTGTCAGTGCTACAGCTCTTTCCCCTGCATTCCATCCGTTTGCTTTGGCCGCTGCTTCAAACTGCCGGCGGTAATTTGCCCATGGAGTTTTTCCGTCGAACTGAGGCGGCTTCATGGAAAGCTTCCCTATTTCTGAAATGACCTTGACATCTTTTATACCCTCTTGAACTTTATCCAAGTTCAAACTCAAGTCCAGCATTGCATTTTCGTTAACCATCTCTGTGGAGGGCGCACTATTAATTCGTTTTTCCAGCTTACTGATCGTTTCCTTTATTTTATCTACCTCCGTGTTCATTTGCTCCCTAATTTTATCTATCTCTGTCTCAACGGTTCCCATTCTTTCTTCTAGAAAATTAGCCACACCACACAATTCTTTTTTTAGGCCTTCTGTGTTTTCCAGGAACTTCTCTTCCAGGCTTCTTGCATTTTCTTCCAGGCTTCTTGAATTTTCTAGAAGCTTCTCTTCCAGATTTCTAGAATTTTCTTGAAGCTTCTCTTCCAGATTTCTAGCATTCTCTTCCAGGCTTCTTGAATTTTCTTGAAGCTTCTCTTCCAGATTTATAGAATTTTCTTGAAGCTTCTCTTCCAGGCTTCTTGAATTTTCTTGAAGCTTCTCTTCCAGATTTATAGAAATTTCTTGAAGCTTCTCTTCCAGATTTCTAGAATTTTCATGAAGCTTCTCTTCCAGATTTCTAGAATTTTCTTCAAGCTTCTCTTCCAGATTTCTAGAATTTTGTTGCAGCTCTTCTTTCAAGGATTCTATTATCGGACTCAAATCACCTCCGGGAACTTCGAATAAAAATGTTTCGGGGTCCTCACCTTCTTGTATAAGTCCTTCTGCAAGTCTTTCCTGGAGTACTTGCTTTTTACCCGTTGTTTCCAGTTCCCTTTCCTCCAATTCCTGTTTCAATTCCGCTACCTTCAAATCCGCAAGGCGCACTTTTCTTGAACACATTTTGTCTTTGACGAGGTATCAGTCTGTTTCACACGAAAAGTTTATCAGTTTGTTAAAAATTCACTTCGCGAATTCTTTTCCACGGGCCACCAGTCTATTGTCTGTTTCACGCGAAGAGTGTATCAGTTTATATTCCCACGCACAATTGTCCACTTCGCGAAAACCGGGCCACTGTCTATTTTCTGTTTCACGCGAACAGTGTATCAGTTTATATTCCCACGCACAATTGTCCACTTCGCGAAAACCGGGCCACTGTCTATTTTGGGCGTACAAAAAGGTCTATCAATTTATTTTTCTGACTATCCACTCCACGATCACTTGTTTATTTTCAAAATCTCACTTCCGACACCAATTGTAACGTAAATAAACTTAACTTGGTTTTAGTAATTTATTTCACACTTAATCTACAACTTAATTTATATTACTACGCCACTGTATAGCTCGATCGTATGGGCTCGTTCAGACTGTCCAACTCTACTTGAGGGTTGCCCATTTATCTCCGATACAGCATTCTCGATGTTTCGAATTCTGGTAGTTGGCGACCAGCTTGTTCCAATCGTTTCCAATATCGACCGTTGCTCTCCGCGGCAGAACGACTGGACTGTTCTCGAACATCTCCGGGGATGACCTCATCGCTGTCGACGGCAACGCGCGAGGCGACAGGTCCGGCCTAGGTTTGTTACAATAGTTTCATATGATAGTTATTAAGTGTCTACAGAAACTCAATGACATTATATATGATAGAATCAGTTCACCAGTATATTTATCATTATCAACAAAAACATAAACTTCAACAATCCCTCATTAATAGTCAATTTAATGAACAATCAATTCAACAGTTAATCATTTCTTTTAACATTCAAAAGTCGCAATTGTACAATTGTGAAAACTGACTTCACTCGAGGATGATAAGTCGCTCACTGCAACAGTTTCTTGATTAAGAGTGGGTCATTATTGAAGAAGCACCAGATTTAGAAACAGATAAGATACTATTGGAAATTTAAATTTTCTTCTCAATTATTCCCCAATATATCCCTCTAACGTCGAAGATCGCCAGCCCCCATGTCTTTTAAGACTGGCAAAATCAGCCCCAGAATCAGTCAGAAATCTTCCCCAGCTAGCAGTGTAAAGATGATTCGTTCGTTTATTGCTATCAAAAATAATATTCCAATAAATTCGATGTCCGTCTATTCCACTTTGAAACACATAATGTACCCTGGCAATACAATACTTGTTTACAACTAAATTCCACTTCTCTAATATGTAATACTTTGTTTCTCTGCACAGCAATATCCATAAAAACTGTTTGCCTTTCGCGTGTGACCTGCTTATATAGCACGGTCGACTTCTCCAGAAGAGTGGAGATCTCAAGAATGCTCCATGAAGTCATCGGTCAACGGCCTCTTCAATGTAAACAATGTTTGTCTTGTTTATGACAAATAATGAAGGTACGTAACACTGCCCCCCTCTAATTTTGATCGTCCCGATCAAAAATCATTGGGTCATCATAATAGGGCTTGAGTTGACGTGGATGACCCTGAGGGCTTCGTTATCGCTAGCCAGCATGCGCCCCGATATGCTGGCTAGTTTCGGTTTGGTATCTGTCCTAGGACTTTCTCTACATGGTCCTGTCCTAGCAGGAGAGTACGAACCCTCACCCTACGATATCTGTTAAAATGTCCGCTCCTACAACATATGAAGCAGTTTCCTCTTGGGTGATTAGTAGCTAAACAACTGCTTCATGCTGTCACTTTTCGTGTCTAGGTGAAGTGGCTGTACGATCAATACCGCTCTCACTTTCGGCCTCGAAGTGTTGAAAGCCGCTTCCAAACTAGAACTTCACTGCATTTCTTGAAACTTGTTAATCTTAGGGTCCTTTGTAATTCGATATCCCTCGATCCATCAATAAATACCTGCACTGCCAACTGTTCTTTGAAATCCTTGGGGCGTCTAATAGGTCTTCGCAGGTCTGCTTCAAACTCTTACAGAGTTCCAGCCGATTTCTGAACCCGTGTTTTCAACTGTTGCTCTCGATGTTGATTGCCGTATCTCAATTCTAAAGCAGCAATAAGATCTTCATACTTGCGATTTGGGTCTTCCGGGATGGTCTATAACATTGCCAAAGCAGGTCCCCTCAAAACTACTGTACCTTTTCTTTATCGTCCCATCCATTGGCCATTGACGCAGCTTCAAACTGTTTCCGATATAGGGACCACGGCGACTATCCATCAACAGTCGGTGGCTTTACGGAATTGTGCAATGTGGCAAACCGAGCGCGGTGGTCTTGGATTCTCAACGAAGCAACTTTCTTTTCATTGCATTGTTTTCTCATGCACCGCACACATCTCTTTCTTTGCTTCCTCTTGTACCGCCAAAACTCTTTTCTTTGCTTCTTCCCGTATCACTAACTTCTTTTGTTATCTCACTGTCCTTTCCTACCATCGTTTTCCAGAACGTGTTGATTTCGGACCCAATTTTATCATATCATCCCTCAGGCCTATAATTTGCTCTTCGCTTTTCTGGATAATCTGATCAAAAATTAATTTGTGTTGTTCTTCCAGAATCTTCAATAAAGAACCCCGCACCAATACATGGAAAAATGGCTCTCAGCCAATTTTATTTTTTTTTTGACATTGTGGTAGAAGTTACATGTGCAAGTTTAAATTAGTTTCTATGTCTAGTTTCGGAGATATGAATTTTTCAAAATAATAAAAATGGCTGTTTTACTAAAACATAGTGAGGTTCACTTATCAAAAAAAAAATTACTTCTTAGATGATTAGTAACTAAATAAGAGCATTGCTCAGTCAGTCATTAGTACAAAAGAAGCCGCCTATTATACAGGGTGGGTCAAAAATAGCGACAATTTAGCATATTTCGCCAATCTTTATGATTGGTCCTCATTAGGGGGACTGAGTATTTTTCATTAAAAATATCTTTATTGGGAGTCTTTGTTTATGAAAAGAAATTTTTCTTTAAATAACTTTCTTCCAAAACACTAATTGTTTTAAAAAATGTTTGTTTTTTTATACTTTATGTTTTTAACGTTAATCATTTAAAACAGCCTTTTTGAACCAATAAATTCGCTTTGAAGCCAAAACTACTCGAGGAGTATTCCTTATAGTAATTGCTTAATATGATTAGCTACAAAAAGCTACAATCACATTTGATACGGGGGGTGTTTACAAATAGGTTTTGCACCTAATATATATGTTTGTTAATTATTCTTGAATGGGGCTGTCAATTTGAATCATATTTTTCAGTTATTATTATTGTTCACCTGGAAGATATACCTCAATCCGTGGTCGAAGAACCAATTTTTGTTCTTTTAGGAGAAAGTATGACTTCTTTCAAATATATTTTTTAATGTCAAAAGTACACGTCTTTTTTTTTCAACAACAGAACATCATAATAATTTAGGTAATATTTACAAAGTGATTCAAACTATAACATTCTCCCCTTTAGTAATTTAATTCCATGAATTAAACTACGATCTATATCCTGACGTCTAGAACTATAAGCCTGTAAACTGGTCTCCGAAAAATTGTACCGCTACTGTTTTTGACATCGACGATCCTTATCTTTCCATCTTGGGCAGGATAGATATTTGTGATAATACCCTTTTGCCAAAAGTTTCTTGGTCCATTCGGGTCTACCATTATAACAATATCCCCAACGCTAACTGTCTTCATATCTCCAAACCACTTTGTTCTTTTTATAAGACTTGGCAAATATTCTTCAGTCCATCGTCTCCAAAATAAATCTGCCATTCGTTGTGCTGCTTGCCAACTGGACATCAAATTAAGGTTTCTCTCAGGAAAGTGCGGAATAAGGTGGACCAATGAGAAAGTGATTTGGAGTCAACGCTTCTGCATCATATGAATCCAGAGAAATATGAGTTAAAGGCCTAGAATTCAAAATACTCTCACACTCTATAAGGAAAGTTCTCAGAATATGTTCTTGTGGATATCTTGATTTTAGAACTTCCTTGAGAATCTTCTTGACGCTCTGTATGAGCCTTTCCTAACAACCTCCCATATGGGGTGCAATAGGTGGATTGAAAAACCATTTGATCCGTTTCATAGAACAAATTCGCATGATTTCATTCTGATCAAGTTCATCCAGACATTGTTTTAATTCCTTTTCAGCCCCTTTAAATTTTTTTCATTGTCACTATATAATTCATCTGGATATTCTCTTTGACAACCAAACTGACGAAGTATATTTATGAAGGAATTTGTGCTCAGGTCATGTGCAATTTCGAGAAATACTGCCCTAGTCACCATACATGTGAATATAACTCCGTATCTCTTTTCACGGCTTCGTTTCACCGTTACTTCGAGAGGTCCAAAATAATCCACTCCAGTTTTCATGAATGGTCTTGTTGTTGGTTCTACTCTACAATTCGGTAACTGTCCCATCATGGGTACCTTTGGAAGTAATCTTCGATTTTTACAATATTGACAACTATTCCAGGTGATTCTCACGGCTTGTCTGATCCTGATTATCCAAAATTTTTGTCGAAGATTATTAATCACAGTTTCTTGTCCGTGGTGATGAACATTTTCATGATAATATTGAATCAATAGTTTCGTTATTCGGTGATGTGGATCTAATATAATAGGATTTTTTGTAGCGTCAGTCAACGATGAAGATTTGTCCAATCTACCATTGAGTCTTAGAAGTCCATCTTTGTCAGAGTAAGTACAGGATAAAGAATGAAGTCGATTTTTGGTACTGAGACTCATTATATTTTTCAAGAATCTGAATTCATCTGGAAACGAATCCAACTGAATTTTTCGAAATAAGAGTACTTCAGCTGTGGATAATTCATCCACTGTCAGTTCTGAATTCATTTTCACTCCTGTCTTGAGGATTCCGATGAATCGCAATACGAAACCTGTATTACGTAAAATTCTTGACCACTTGGAAAATCTGTTTGAGTCTGGAACTTCCAAATGTTCTTGAATTGTTTGTAAACATACAAATTCTGTAGGTTTCTCTTCTGATAAATCTAGTTCTGAATTTTGAACATTATTCTCTTTCGGCTATTCAACTTGCGGTAACAATAGGAAGTCAGGACCTGTAAACCATCTACATTGAGTTCCAGAAAATGTTGAATTGTGAGTCCTTCTTGTAGCGTCGTCTGCTACGTTCTCTTTAGAATTGACATATCTCCATTCTGAAGTATTGGTAATTTCTTGTATTTCACCAAGTCTTTGGGCAACAAAAACTATGAAACGCCCAGCAGAAAACTGTCGAAATAGTCAGTTCAAGATTATTTTTCAAGAAGAATCCCAAACGAGCACCCATTAAAGCACCTTGAAGCTCCAACCTGGAAATAGACAGGGGCTTCAAGGGCGCAACTTTAGTTTTGGCATTCACGAAGCATGTCTGAATGTCTAGTCCTCGTTGAATTATGAGGTAAGCTACAGCTGCATAGCAATTTCCGGAAGCATCACAAAATACATGCAACTGAATATCACTTTCTAGTGGGTTCATTGTGAAATATTGTCTGGGAATTTTTAATTTGTGTATGTTTGTCAAATCTGTTGTCCAAATTTGCCATTTTTCATTCATTCGATCAGAAATTTCATCATCCCAGCTAATATGACTCCGCCAAATGTCTTGTAATAAAACTTTCCCCTGAATCAAGAAATTGGTCACAAATCCCAATGGGTCAAAAATAGACATTACTACCCATAAAATTTCCCTTTTTGTCGGTCGTCGTCGGTGTTCTAAAATGTCTTTGTCAATTTTCAGAAATTTTGTTTGAAACGTAAATATGTCTTCTTTTGGATCCCAAAAAACACCTAATATCCTTTCCATTGCCAAAGTACCATTTTGTTCCAAATCTTTACCTCCCCGAATTAGGAGAGTTTGAGCTTGATGGCTTCGTCTATTGTATCTGCAGATCCCAAATAATCGTCCATGTAATGATGTTTTATAATGGCCCAGGGTAGTGTTCTGGGTCCCCTTCTATTCTTACTCTATTTAAATGACATGCCATTGTTTGTTGATTCCGAATTTCTGAACTTTTTTGCGGATGATACCCTATTGGCATGTAGTCATGAGAACTTAGAAATGGCAATAGAAAGAATGAATACCACATTAGCAAGTGTCAACAAATATTTGAAAATGAATAAACTCAAGCTGAATGTATTGAAAACAAAAGCAATGATAATCACTACCAAATATAAATACAGCCTAATAGACATAAAAAATATTAATCTCAACATTGATGATGAAAAAATTGAAATAGTGAACACAACTAAATATCTGGGATTCCAAATAGATAATACTTTATCATTTGATAATCATTTTGATTATATTCATAAAAAAATTTCAAAGAAATTATTCTTTTTTTATAGAATTGCCAATAATCTATCAACTGAGTCAAGAATCACAGTTTATAAGACAATTGTTCAGCCACACTTCGACTACTGTTCCTCTATCCTATATCTATTCAATCTGAATAAATTGTCTCAACTCCAAAAACTTCAGAATCGTGGTATGAGGATCATTTTGAAGTGCGGTAGGGATACTCCTATTAAGATTATGCTTAATGTTTTAAATTGGCAATCTATTTCCCAAAGACTGTTTTATTTCACCATGATATTCGTATACAAAATACTGAACAATTTAGGGCCATGTTATTTCAAACAGTACATTGTCTTCAATCATGATCTTCACCACCACTTCACTCGAAATAATAATGATTCATATATTAATAGAACAAATCACAAAAACACCATGAACTCTTTGATTTTCAAAGGTTTCGATCAGTTCAATAAATTACCAAATCTAATTAAAAGTAGCACATCTCTGAATATTTTCAAAAATGAACTAAAGAAATTTGTTTCAAATGCACAAATATGATATTTATTTATTATTTAAACCAACTTTTTCAATGTATTTTATTTAATGTTTGTTATATATTTTATAGTATATTTTTCAATTCAATTATTGTTCAATATGTACCACATATCTCTTACTTTAACTTTTTTTAGCTGATTTGTATATTAGGATATCCTATTTAAAATAAAGATCTATCTATCTATCTATCTATCAGTTGCTTCCGGAAATGCATCTCTAAACTCAGTCGGATTTCTATTTTTCGCCTCCTGAGCTAAACATGGCCCACACGTTGATCCAAAAAATACTACAATTTCGTATACATCAGGTTCCACATTTCTTTCCATCCCATGCCACAAAATACGTTGAGCAGAACAGTCTTCATTTCTTACCCTAACCTGTAAAAACATTTCTCTGATGTCAGATGAGAATGCGTATTTTTTTATACGGAAATTCAACAAAATGTTATACAGTGAATTGTATAAATCCGGTCCTGTCAATAGGTGATCGTTCAGGCTTACACCATGACTTTTAGCGGAAGCATCGAATAAAATCCTTAGTTTGTTGGGTTTATTCACATTCTTTACTCCAAAGTGTGGCAAATACCAAGTTTTGTCATTCACCATATCGACTTCCTCTTTTGTCAATTTCTCGATATATCCCTTTTTCTCCATGTCTTCAAATTTTCTGCAGTTCATTCCACCATATATCTTAGATCTGTCCATTATTTGTTCGGTGCGTTTGTTCTGCTTTCAGGAAGTATGATATTTTCATTCTTCCATAACAGTCCTGTCTCATACCTATCACCATTCCGTTTCATTGTCGTATTCAGAATTTGTTGCGCTCTCCTACTTCCACAATCAGTCTTCTACTGTTCTTTTACCAAATCATGGAGGATATCCAAGTCATCTTTCTCCTTTCTGGTCATCTAGGCTGGTGATGTGACAAACAAAGTTCTGATTTTGTTTACATCCATCCAAATTTCCATGAAGTACCCATCTCAATAAGGATTTGCTAACTGCAGATCCACTCCATGGTCCTGTAATCAACTTTCTGTTAACCAATAGTGGTCAATTGTCCTGTCCTATCAATATTTTGGGTTGAGCATTATTCATTGGATGAATTTTGTCTTCAATGTATGGATAGCGTAATTTCAATTTGTCAACGTCGATTGTTTGTAAAGGGAGTGATAATTTTGTAGTTCGCAACTGAAAACTAGAACTCTCATCCTTAGCCTTAATGGTGAACGAAACAATTTTTGAGTCCTCTTGTTGATGAATGAGTCATCATTTGTCCATCAGTCAGCGGCGGAAAACGTATCACGGCCATCTATAGGCATTTGGTGATAGAAGCCATTATCATCATATAGTCCTTGGAACAACAAGACCCCCACAGCCCCCTCCCACTACGAGTGAATTGCCTAGGGACCCTAGAGCTCCTTGGCCGAAATGTATCAGACCGACCGAGAATAGGCAAAACCGCCGCGTCATTACACGTGATTTCGTTAATCGCTAAACAGCGTCACGTGGCTGCGCTGGCCCCATCATGAGTGACATGGGGCCGTTGTTAAAAAGATAAAAAAGGCTTAATCGCCAGCACTTTAGCCTAGGCAGGATAAAACGACACGACCTGTACGCGGAAGGCGAAGCCTTATGTCATGCCGTTCCACCGAACCCAGTTTAAATACGAGCCCTTGAGTGCCATGGTGGGCACGCGCCCTAAGGTTCGCGCGTCCACACCAAGAGCTGCCAGTCCATTCACGGCGGATCTGCTCCAGACCCCCCTCCAAGAAACAGTGGCCGTCAGAAACTGAACGTTGTTTTCTGATACTATGCCCCCCGCCCAATGCCTGCCACCTTGACTTTCCCGCGCTATGATATATGCAAGCTGGGCTTCGTCCCGGTATTTCGCCATCTTGGCCTCATGCGCTCTGTCAAGCTCACCGGATGATACCACTTGGGCATCGACAATAGCAACGCGGCCTCCCTTCACCGCAGTAATATCGGGTTTTCTTACACCCACTGCTGTCTGATACAGTTTTTCATACTGCACAGCCCATCCATTTTTCACCAGTGAGTTTCCCACCGCCTTCACTATACAATTGTGGCGTAAAATCCTACCCCCGTGCGTACGGAAACACTTCTGCACGATATGGCCGGCCGTCTCAGTTTCCTGACATCCGGCGCGACACATAACGGGCCGATTGCCCGGTCCCCGACGCCCGCGGGAGCACCTCATTCCACTTGCTAGTGCATTCGACCGCACCCAATTGTAATGCACGAAATCGCCTCCCTTCATAAATGGGTTTTTCGACGACACCCAGCTTGATGAGAAACGGCTGCCACCTGTTTCCCTCAAAGCTGCGCCATGCCATCGACTGACGCATGCAATAATTGGGCCCAGTGTCTTGACAGACAGTTGGACCTCTCTGGATTAGCCACATTGGCTAGTCGAGCGCGACACCAGGCGATTTCTATTTCGACCAATGCCCCGCCCGCACAAGCTACTACATGAGGTACGGTCGACTCTTTCAGTGCAATGAGTCGCCGTAGCCTCAAATGCGGGATGAACTCAGATAGCTGTGGTATCCCAAGACCACCTTCCCTTACCGGGCAATGGAAATACCCAATTGCCACGTCTTTCGGCAGATGAAGCCAGCGCCTCACTGCCGCTCGAACTGTCACGTCTAACTTTTTTAAGTAGCCGGACGTAACCCTCACCATGACCCATGACTGGATATATCTGGGAATAAGATACGTCCGGAGGACGTTAACGCGCTGGTGTGCTTTCAGCGGCGCTTTTGTTAACGTTCGAGTTCATTCGACAGTGAGACCCTAATTTGACCCACTCTAGTTCCAATGAACTTGACTCCAAGGTAGCTCCAAAAATCTAAACCGCGCATTGGCGGATCCCGACTCCACTGATGGTGAACGTCTGGGTATCCACGCATTCGCGTACACGTCCTTCAAATAATCTACCATGACATCCGGGATGCCAGCCATCCGGCATGCATCGAGCAGACCCTCGTGCGAGACGGTATCAAATGCCTTGGACACGTCCAAGGTGGCCATATGAACCGTCTTTATTCCGCTTCTTGCTTCCCGAAGTACGGTGTTCAGCACGCAGAGATTTTCTGCTATGCCGTCCACTTTCCTTCTGAAAGCCCTCTGCTCATCACTCAGAATACCCGGTACATTGCCAATTCTGGTAGCCAGGATTTTATGAAAATGCCTTACTACTACAGAAGGTACCGTTAAAGGTCTAAAATCAGCAGGCTGATCATCACGATCGTCCCCAATACGCTTGGGGATAAAGATCGTTCTTGATGCATGCAGTTCGCCAGGTAGACCACCTCTAGCCATAAAGCTGTTAAATAACATGGCTATAATAGGGCTGGGTATTTTCCTCCAGTCCCTAGGCAGAATAACGTCAGGCCCGGGAGCTTTACTGTTAGCGACAAAAGACCGATCTACCTCCTCGGAGGTGATCGGCCCCCACAGTTCTTCGTGGGCTCCGTTGGGAGCCACCCCAATTGGCGCCACGTATTCTTGGCTAGGTGTTTCAAAAACACCACGCCAATACTGGTGGAAGGCATCACCCTCGATCGGAATCTCGGGTTCGCCTCGCTCTCCATCCAGAATTTGCCGCGCGCATTGCGCTTCATGTTTGCGGTACAGCTCCTGGGTAAGCCGATATTTCCGCCGCCTTTCATCCCGCTTACTTATATTGGGTTCAGGGCGAAAGCGTCCGCTGTTTTTATTGCCACCTATTGGCTGTGTTCGCGGCAAGGCATCGCGAATCCACTCAAAGAGTGATCTCGATATGTCCCGCCCCGGACACTCGTCAACCAGTGCCCTCAAAGGCTCAGCCCTGTCGCCCAGTCCTTCCCATGCTAACTCTTCGGCAAGCCGAAGGATAGCGTCCGTGAAGGACTGATCACCAGGGGCGATCTGTGGAGGAGATGCAGGCTCCTGCTCGTTAGCGGGTTCTAAGTCAGGTATATCAACCTGATCGGCCCAACCCGGCCGATCCTGAGTCCGTTTGCGATACCTTGCGGAACCGGCACGTCCACTACTAGAGTCGACCCAGGCGTGGACCACTAGGGAGTTGGGTAAGGGTCGCGCACGCTCGCCTACTTTCCTCCTTCGCAGCCCGGTGACTTGTGCTCTTGACCTTTTAGTCGCCTTTTACGACAGGCTTGTCTAACCGAAAGCCTTTTCTTGATGGCGGGGCTCACACGTCATGTCCCTTTGGTCGCCTTTTACGATAGGTGCGGTGACATACAGAGATGCTATTCTTTACTGACGGCATCACACGTAAGTACAGACTTTGTACCGGACCAGATAGTTCTAGGGAGTTGGCAAATTCTTCGTCAATGAGAGATATTGTTGAGGCGTCATCAAGCAGCGCGAAAGTTTCCGCTTTTTTATTACCACAACAAACGATAACTGGTAAGATTTTCAACAATACACTTTTATCATTCAGAATTTCATTGTTGGTACCAACAACTGCCGATTCACTTGAATTTCTATGAATTCCGTCATTTTGAGAATAATCTTTATGTAAAAGATCATGATGAGGCCTTTTGCAATCATTGATTCTACATGTTTTCTTTTTTTTACATTGTCTTATAGTGTGAAAGGGAAGCAAACAGGAGAAAAAAAATTGTATTTCCTGTTATGAAAGACCACCTCTCATCTACAGAAAATGCCTTAAATTTTGAACACTCTGTAAGATGATGAATATAGGCATGATTTCTTAGTTGTTGCTAGAGTAACACCTCTCCTGACATTTTTTTATTTTGAAGTAGAATTGTCATTCTGAACGTCAAATTTTGGGAAATGAATTTGGCGGCCGCATTTGCCTTTCCATCAAGCCAAGTGACAAATTCCACTAGCTTGTACGTCGGTTTTGTTATTTTGGAAAGGTGTTCTTCCCATGATAGTTGATAGGAGGTAGGTAGCTTTGACATAATTTCACTCAATAAAATTGTGTTGTGTAAATGATCTTCCTCTTTCAACGACTCGATAGTAGCTACAAAGTTCTTTATTTCCTCGGAAAATTCAATTAAAGTTCGAGCTTATCTTCTTTGATTTGTGGGAGTTTTTTAATTTTGTCCAAAAGCATCATGATAATGTATTCTGGACGAGCAAAACGATTTTGAAGTAAATTAATGACTTTGTCAACATTTTGGGGTACAATCAATAGATAATGTACAATTTTTCGGGCGTTACCCTTAAGACACTTCTGTAGTCTAGCTTGATTTTTCTCATTAGAAAACCCACATAAGTTGGAATTCTTATAACTATAAATGAAATTGGGCTAATCAATAGGATTCCCATAAAAAATTGGAAGATCTTTCGGAAGAGACTGACGTGTAAGAATTTTTGTTAATTGAGGAAATGTCATTTGACACATATTATTTCCTTTCTGAGAGGTAGAATACATTTCCTGTTCTTTCTGTTCATATTCAGTAGAATGATCTCTTACCGTTCTGTTATCTTCTACTGTTGATATCGAATGCTTATGCTCACTTTGATCATGTCTGTATTCCCATGGAGAGTTTCCGTGAACCCATTCTTCCATGTTAGGCCTCTGAAACTCGTGCATCGACGTTGACTCAGCTTTAGCACTGTCCTCATCGATGTTCGCCAATTTCAAAGCTAATTCTAAATCCAAAAGTTCGTGTTGTTTTTTCAATTCCAACGTTTTCTTCTTGATGGCATTTTCAATCTCCAATTTCTTCACTATTGAAGCTCGACTACTGACGGTACTCTTTCTTGATTTCGAAGGAGCTTTAGATGTATTTTGAGCTTCATTCTGTGTCTTAAATTCTTCTCGGACACACTTGCTTGCATGGTAAATTCACAGTGCTGTTCTTTTAACTCGAAGGACCATATATTATTGTTTACCTGAAAGATATACCTCAATCCGGCTCGAAGGACCTTATATTATTGTTTACCTGAAAGATATACCTCAATCCGTGGTCGAAGAACCAATTTTTGTTCTTTTAGGAAAAAGTATGACTTCTTTCAAATATATTTTTTAATGTCAAAAGTACACGTCTTTTTTTTTCAACAACAGAACATCATAATAATTTAGGTAATATATACAAAGTGATTCAAACTATAACAGTTATACTTTGAAGTGAATTACCGTACACTCGTGTAAGTTTCATTAATTTCTTATAACTGGTTTTTGAAATATAAATATTGAAAATTGATATTTTATAGAAAATATTATCTAATCTTATTTCTTGATGAAATAAATATGATCTTGTGGCGCAAAATAATTGCGCCGTTAAAAATCGCATCAACATAAACCGTGTGACTGTTAACGGCGTGGCTATTGACACGTTGGGGTGGGTTCATAATTATTATTTATAGATATTCGTGGAATCGTCACAAAGCGTAGAGTACGACTTATATGGATCTGGACACCGAATTTTCCTAAAGCAGGTGGAAAACCGCATACCAACGTGTCAATAGCCACGCCGTTAATAGTGGACACGTTTATACCGTGTCTTGGTATGCAGACTAATGATTATATTCCAACCAAATTCTGTTAGTCAGTGTGGTATAAACTGTGCACTTGGTCAAGTAACTAGCTTGGTTTGGTACCGAAATTTGTTGTGTACCAGACTATAATACTAAGTTGACTAAGATGGTGTAAACAGTATTATAAATTTTACTAACCATGACTGTAAATTTAGGTTTGAAAGATTGCTAAGCGTTCTGTTGTGGTTATCGCACTGGCTGAATGAACCGAATGGAAACAATAGTCATAAAAAATAGAGCGAGAGAGAGTTAGTGAAAAATATGTTTTGTGATTCCTAACCATAGTTTCCGCATCATTACCTCGGAAATTGTTTTATATATTTCTGTTAGTATTTTTTATATAAAATGAGTTGCTGCAGTTCAAAACCTCCTATAAAAAAGTCCAAAAGTATTAATTGGACAGATGAAGAAACCAGTGCGTTTCTCCAAATATTTTTGGACAAGTAAATTATATCAATTTTGGATGGCAAAAAATTCAAACACCTAGACATTTACAAGAGCCTTGAAGAATACATGTTGAGTAGGGACTTTACAAAAACTGCTGAACAAATGAAATTTAAAATGACTGAGCCTGAGCTCACTGACATCCAGACATTGTCATTGACAGATGACACAATTCCGAATTAGATAGCAGAGTTTTAAACCTTCCTCTTGGTTATATGACTAAATAAATACCAAACCAGAACCAAGTTGGTTAATTAATAATTTGACAAAACACGATGTAAATAAACGATTACTAAAACATTTGGTTTGAATTTGGTCACATATACTTGGTAAGGCTACCAAAATCACAGACGGTATAAACGTGGCCAGTCACACGGTTTATGTTCATGCGATTTTTAACGGCGCAATTGCTTGGCGCCGTAAGATCATATTCATTTTATTTAGAAATATGATTAGATAATATTTTCTATAAAATATCAATTTTCAATATTTATATTTCAAAAACCTAACATAGGAAATTAATGAAATTCACACGAGTGTCGGGTAATTTACTTTGAAGTATTATTGGAAAACATGATTCAAATTGACAGCCCCATTAGAATAATTAACAAACATATACAGGGTGGGCACCCCATACGACACGGTCCCTGTTAACCAAACCATTAGTTTTTTCGGAAATTTCTCCATTTCATTATATGTAAATTGATTAAGGCTGCAGAAAGACATTATTTTGGAGTCTACAGGGTGGCTCAAAAAAGTGTGACATATCAAAGTTGTGTTTTTTAAATGGAACATTTTTCATTTCGTTACACTTTTGAATAGGCCAGGAAAAAATAATATGATTTCATATGAGGTACTATGTACCTAACTATAACCGTTCTTGAGTTATTGATTTTTTTATGAAAATGCTAGGTACAATTGGAAACTAAATAACATATAAATGTATAGAAATCATCCCTTCAAATTCTGACCAGGCCTAAAAGGTTTTGGGCTATTGATTTTGGTAATACCCGTTTCTCAATATTATACAGAATGTTAAAAAATCATTGTCACTTTTTTATAATTTCGGGCAAAGATAACTTTGTTATTTCAAATAGAACACCCTGTATTTTTTTGTTCTGAACAATATAAAATTCAATTATCTTTCATTTCATATTGGGGTTCCCTATACCTAACCTTAATAGTTTTTCAGATATTGGCTTTTTCAAATAGTAGTTCCTATTTCAATGCATTCTTTGAATCAAGATAGCTTTGAAACGACATTTATTTGATTTGCTCACATAATTCTCTTCGACAGATGTTATACTTCACTTCATCGAAAATATTTACTGTTCACTAAAATGAAGTTATCATTTACATTTATATTCTGACAGTAGTTCATTAAACAGACTATACTTTTTTTTTATTATTCAAGTGAAACAACAACAAAATATGAAACACAAATGTATTTAATTCAAAGTAGGTGCTCGAAATGACGACCATCCTGTTGAATACAAAGAGCCACTCTATGAAAGACTTCTTAACATTTAATAGTATTTGAGGCGTCACTCTTCGAAAAGCAGCCCTTATTCTCTCTTTCATATTTTCCAGTGTGGTTGGAGGAGTGTCGTAAACCTTATTCTTCAAGTATCCCCATAGGAAAAAAATCGAGGCATGTCAAATCTGGTGATCTCGCTGGCCAATTTTGTGGTCCTCCCCTACCAATCCATTTATTCGGAAAGCACATATTCAAAAACTGTCTGACACTGAACTTGAAATGTGCCGGAGCTTCATCCAATTGTAACCACATCCGTTGTCTGATATTTAGCGGCACATTCCCTAGAAGCTCAGGCAGATCATCTCGTAAAAATTGTGAACATTTTTGACCATTCAAGTTTCTATTAAAAAAAGTATGGTCCTATAACTTGTGTACCTATAATTCCTCCCCACACGTTAACAGACCATCTATTCTGGTGATCCAGAGTGCGGAAAAAATGAGGATTCACATCACTATAATAATGGAAGTTGTGTCTGTTCACTAAGCCATTGTTATGAAAAGTAGATTCATCAGAAATAAAATGGAATCCAAAAAATGTTCATCCTCACTAAACTTGTCCAGAACCCATAGACAAAACTCGATTCGCCGGTGGAAGTCTATTTCATATAATTCCTGGTGCATCTGAATACGGTACGGGTGAATTTTGTATTTTTTATTACCCTAGAAATGTTCCGTCTGCTTATCCCTGTATCTTTCTCGATCTCACGTTGACTCGTATGAGGGTTTTCTATGATTGATCCCATAATAAGAAATTCATTTTCCTCATTTCCAATGATAGGTTTTGGTCTATTTGCCTTTTCATAAGCTACACTTCCAGTCCTACGAAATTGATGTAGCAATCGTTTGAAAACCAACTTGTTTGGATGATTCCGGTCTGGATATTTTTGGGCATACACCCTCGACGCCAAAAGGCAATTCTCTAAACACTCAGCAATCGCTAAAATCATATCTATCCGCTCTAGAATGGGATAAGTTTTCATTTTCGACGCTAATAATTCAGTGAATGTTTTGAATAACGTAACACACAATAACTGTCAATAAGAATTCTTTCAACAAGTTGAATAAATGTCGTTTCAAAGCTATCTTGATTCAAAGAATGCATTGAAATAAGAACTACTATTTGAAAAATCCAATATCTGAACTATTTAGGTTAGGTATAGGGAACCCCAATATGAAATGAAAGATAATTGAATTTTATATTGTTCAGACCAAAAAAACTCCCATGCTATTTGAAATAACAAAGTTATCTTTGTCCGAAATCATAAAAGAGTGACAATTATTTTTGAACATTCTGTATAATATTGAGAAACGGGTTTTATCGAAATCAATAGCCCAAAACCTCTTTTATGCTTGGTCAGAATTCGAAGGGATGATTTCTATACATTTCGATGTTATTTAGTTTCCAATCACGGTTATAGTTAGGTACATAGTACCTTGTATGAAATCATATTATTTTTTCCTGGCCTATTCAAAAGTGTAACGAAATACAGGGTGTTCCATTTAAAAAAACACAACTTTGATATGTCACACTTTTTTGAGCCACCCTGTAGACTCCAAAATATTTCCTTTTGCAGCCTCAATCAATATACATATAATGAAATGGAGAAATTCCCGAAAAAATTAATGGTTTGGTTTACAGGGACCGTGTCGTATGGGGTGCCCCACCCTGTATATTAGGTGCAAAACCTATTCAACTTATATTTGTAAACACCGTATAAAATGTGATTGTAGCTTTTTGTAGCTAATCATATTAAGCAATTATTATAAGTCTTCCTCAAGCAGTTTTGGCTTCAAAGCGGATTTATTGTCTCAAAAAGGCTGTTTTAAGTAACTAATGTTGAAAACATGAAGTATTAAAAACAAATATTTTTAAAACAATAAGTGTTTGGGAAGAAAGTCAAAACATTTGAAGAAAATATGCTTGTCATAAGAAAAGACTCCCAATAAATATATTTTAATGGAAAATGCTCAGTCTCACGAATGGGGCCAATGATAAAGATTGGTGAAATATGCTAAATTGTCGCTATTTTTGACCTAACCTGTATAATAGGCGGCTTCTTTGGACGTAACGACCGACTGACTGTCATTTGATTTCCTTCAAACCAGCAATGCTGTTATTTAGTTACTAATCATCTAAAAAGTAATACTTTTGGATAAGTGAACCTAACTATGTTTTAGTAAAACAGCCATTTTTATGATTTTCAAAAATTCATATCTCCGAAACTAGACATAGAAACTAATTTGAACTTGCACGTGTAACTTCTAGTGACTTGTACTACAATATCCCAAACATTTTTCAAAATTGGCTAATAGCCATTTTCCCATGAATTTGGTACGGGGTTCTTTTCCTGCAACCGATCATTTTCCTCTTATTTTTATTTCTGCCGTCGTTTTTCCTTCCCTTGTTTTTCTCTCTGTCGACGTTCCTCATCCTCTTGCTTTTTTTCTGCAATCCTTCCCCCATCGTCTTGCTTTTCTCTTTCACGTCGTTCCTCGTCCTCTTGTCTTGTTTTGCTTCGTTTCTGTTCCATCAGCTCTTGTTATTCTCTCTGCCGACGTTCTTCTCCTCTTGCTTTTCTTTCAGTCGACGATCCTCCTCAATTTGTTTATTCAGGAAATCGGGATATTTTATTCTTTATTCTAAATAGAATGTTGTTGGCGTATGTAGCCGGTTAAAAAAATGTTTTGTAAAGTTAGCCATGGATTTGACATTCACTACTCCTGTCAATCAATATTTTATTTGTGGCATTATAAGTTCCTCATAACATTGTATACAATCATAAGTTAGTAAAAAAGTGATAATAAAATGAACTTTCAATCGTATGAATTGTGTTCCTTTTGCAAAGAATCACAGTACATTAAAATGTACCATAAAAATGTAAAATATCTAACATACCTAGTGGAAGAATCTGGATTAAATCCTGAGCAAGAAAACTTATTCAAAGAGATTGGCAACATTCTGCGTGATATTGTGCCTTCTTTTGGACACAAATCTAATACTCAAAGAAATAAACTCTCAGTATTATTTTTATTTTATGATACACAGGCATATTTAAAAAAAAACACCGGTTCTGTGTTTTATTCACCACTTAGGAAAGAGGAGGTAGAAGTGGAATATTTGAAGAATTTAAAATTAATTAATGATATTATAGAATGTACACCTTAATAAATTGTTGTTATATTTCCAACTTATAAAGTAAGTAAATAAAAAATATTGTCAATATTATTTTTGTCTAATTATATGATAGCTGTCATGTGTCGGGAAATTTCCACTTATTAATTTTACGGCTACATGTTAATGTGGATGAAAAATTTTCAGAAAATTTTCTGGTTACCATAGTAACAATGTCGAAATAAAGCATCTGATTGGTTGAAAATGACTGGTATAAAATTTTCAGGAAAATTTTTATATGGAATATAGAAATTTGGACAGGAAACGTCTGTTGGGTCAGCTAGTTTACAATAATAATTGAATCCTTATCCTCGATATTATCTATTGGTAAATTCTATAGCTCGCTTTTCTACATGCCCCATATATGCCAAATATTAAAATAACCTGAAACAATATAAGTACTTTATCAACAACGTCTGGTGCATCTTGCAAGAATTTCTCAATCTCCTCTTTTGTTAAGACTTTTGACTTTGTTGGGGGATATCATGCACAATTATTTTTCAAATACGGTACTAACTTGGATATATATATATATATATATATATATATATATATATATATATATATATATACAGTGACCGGCAGAAAGTACGCATCATATGGGAATTTTTTTTAATATAATATTTTGACAAATGTCGATACATGCAATCGCTTCTGCATCAAAAGAAACCCCAAAAGATGTTGTACAGTGCCGTTCGTCTTTTCTTGTTTGGCGGGAAATTAAAAAAATAAAAATTATGTCTCAAAACACACTTATTTGGGAAAATATTTAAAAATGTTATTTGGAAAAGTTGTTTAGAACAACATTTTATAGCTATGTACAAGTTTGGAAAAAAATCTGAGATGAAAAAATAAAAATCAATTTTTGCCATAAAAAAAATTTCAATTTGGAAAAATACATTTCTGTCAAAGAAACTCATTATTAAAGCCCAAGAGTAATATTTTGAATAATATTTTATAAAGATTCACCAGTTACTTCTATTTTATTCGAAGAAAATTTTAAATCTGTGGATTTGCCATGTGTTCAGCTGCTACATAAGAGGTCACAGAAATATCTTCAGGACATTATAATCCCGATACTGTTTATTATTGATAAAGAACCATGTATCTACAGAATTTTAATATGAATTTTTTATTAGAACAAAAAATTGATTCAATTTTTTACATAATTACATTTTATAATAAAATTAGAAGCTGAAATAATTATAAACCAAACAATTTAATGCATACTCGAAAGTTTGTAAATGTCCATTACTCGACGTGTCTGTGTATCTAATATGCCGCACCAAACATTAGTTTTGAAAGAAAATTGACTTTTGCCTCTATCTTCCAATTTGGGTTCTCATCAGCTCACCATCTACAATTCTGGGAACTGACAGTACCGTTCGATGTAAAAGTCGCCTCATCAGTAAATAAAATGTTTGTAGGAAAATGTTGGCATTCTTCAATCATGCCTTGGAACCAAAATGAAAAATCTAAGCGTGCATCAAAATCTCTATCGAGTAAGGTGTGGATGAATTTTGGTTTGTATGCACGAAATTTATTATTCTTCAAAATTCTTCTTATGGATTTTTCAGATATACCGGTTTGTTCCTGCCTGTCCGATAGTGCCATCCGTGGATTTTCTGTGACCGATAACAAAACATTAAAGGTACCTTCCTCATCAGTGACGGGCTTACTATGTGGAATTTTGTAACGATTTTCTACACTGCCTGTAGCTTTAAATTTGTTTAAAATACGCAACACAGTAGATCCATGGATATTCTTATTTGGATATCTAGCATTGAATATATCTGCTGCTTCTCTGGAACTATGAAAACGCTCACCACATATTAAGACGAGCTCAATTTTTTCCTTGCTAACTCAGCTTTTCTTGGGGCATATCTAATTATTGTTAACACACAACAAAATGTAACTTTTACAATGAAAAAAACTATAAAATAAAGACGATAAAAACACCTGGATAAATAATAACACTACTAAATCGTTTGACAACTCTTAATAACACATTGTCATTATTAGTCAATTGTTTCATGGCCTCTTTGATCATGAGGAAATCTGTCGATGCACGCATCAACAATGATAATATTGTATGATTCCAACAATTTGCCAAAAATCAATTTATTTTTTGTTTGAATAAAAAATTCAATTTGAAATTATGTAGATACAAGGACCTTTATTACTAATGAACAGTATCGGGATTGTAATGTCCTGGAGATATTTCAGTGACCTCTTATGAAGCAGCTGAATACATGGCAAATCCATAGATTTCAATTTTTTTCCGAATAAAATAGAAGTCTCTTGCGAATATTTACAAAATATCATTTAAAATATTACTGTTGGCCTTACTAATGAGTTTCTCTGTCTAAAATGTATTTTTCCAAATTGAAATTCTTATTATGGCAAAAAATTAATTTTTATTTTTTTATCTCAGATTTTTTTTAAAACTTGTACATAGCTATAAAATAACGTTCTGAACAACTTTTCCGAATAACATTTTTCGATATTTTCCCAACTAAGTGTGTTTTGAAACATAATTTTTAATTTTTTTAAATTTCCCTCCATACACGAAAAGACGAACGGCACTGTACAACGTCTTTTGGGGTTGCTTTTGATGCAGAAGCGATTGCACATATCGATATTCGTCAAAATTTATTAATAAAAGAATTTCCCATATGATGCGTACTTTCTGCCGGTCATGTATATATATATATATATTTTCTTCAAATTCTCGGAATAAAGGTCTGATTCAGTCAATTCATATAATTTTCCTTAACGACGTTTCGACATGGTATTTGTCATCATCAGGTTAAAACAAAATTATTTTATTTGAGTTTTGCGTTCGCATTGAACGAAGGTTCAACCTTCGTTCAATGCGAACGCAAAACTCAAATAAAATAATTTTGTTTTAACCTGATGATGACAAATACCATGTGAAAACTCGATAAGAAAATTATATGAAGATCTAATCAACTTATCGAAATTGAAAAATATATAGTCAAAACTATATATATAAATATATATATATATATATATATATATATATATATATATATATATATATATATATATATATATATATATATATATATATATATATATATATATATTTTTTATATATATATATATATATATATATATATATATATATATATATATTGTTTGTCGTTTAATGTTATCTCCAGCATATATGGACCATAACGGCTACACTCTCCTAATTTTATATTCAAAATATGCCAATAAAGAAAAAATAAAATAGAAATGACATGAACTTAGAACTCGAGCTCCTGCACACATCCAGCAGTTTGAGAGATGAAAAGGTGGCCTGCTCGGTTATCCCAACTAACTTCTCAGATCAAGATGCAGTGTACTGCAGAGCTAAAATGTTTCATAATACGAATGAAAGTCAATTCAAAATTGGAAGGTTGTTTAGCGGGACAAATTACCAAAAATTTTATGACAATTGTTTTGGCAGGGATTGGAATATAGTGGTGTATTCTGATAATTCTTTTCACTCCTTTCATACTATACTAACTGATTGCTTTAATTCTTTCTTTCCCATTCAAAAAATTTAAAAAAACAAAAAAAGCTGCTAAACCAATGGAATTCGTATTCCTGCAATGAACTTGAAAAGACTTCATTACATCAAAAAGCACTATAGAAGAATTTATCGTAATGTGGTTGAAATGGTCAAGAAGAAATATTACCACAATAGAATCTCCGACAGCAACAACACAATTGAGGAAACTTGGCGGGTTGTAAACGTATTTGAGGAAAAAATTATTCCAAATCAAATGCAACTCTAGAGCCCAATTCCCTCAATTAATTTTACTGTTCTATATCTGAGAGATCATCTAAAAATATTGCCAATGAAATCTTTCCTAATTTTTTAAAAACAAGCATTGTAATTCCTCTTTATAAAGGTGGTGACCCTTCTGACCCATCCAATTTTCGTCCCATATCTCTCATTCCAACTCTTGGTAAAATAATTGAAAAATTGATAAAAAGTAGACTGATGAACTTTTTGGCTCTCCACAACATTCTGCACCTTCAACAATTCAGTTTTCAATAAAAAAAAATACAGGGGACACTATCTTACTTTTTCTGAAAAGCCTATATTCGAAATTGAACATGAAAGAGGCAAGCGCTGCAGTGTTTTGTGATCTGTCAAAAGCTTTTGACTGTGTTAATCACGGAATACTGCTGCGCAAGCTTAAGCACTACGGATTCAGAGAACAAAGATACAACTGGGTTGAATCTTATCTCAACCAAAGAACCCAAATCGTGAAAACGGACAGTTTTTCTGACATCGGGATTTGTCTTGATAACAACCTTAAATTCTGGAATCATGTTGAAGTATTGAGCAAAAAGTTGTCCTCAGGGTGTTATGCCTTATGTGTGGTATCGAATGAATTGGGCAACGGCTAAAATAGTGTACTACGCATTAATTGAATCACACATGAGATATGATATTGCTCCAACACGATTTTTACTCTACAAAAGCATGTTGTTTGTTATATGTGTTAGGTGGGGTCAGGGACTCATGTAAGGAACTTTTCAGGGAACATAAAATTCTTACCCTACCTTCTCTTTCAATTCTGAATTCGGTATGTCTAATTCATAAAAACCTACATGTATGATATCAATCTTGGATCCACCCGCCAAAACAATAACATAAGACTACCCATTCCAATTTCAAATCTGACGAAGAACTCGCTGATTTATAATTCATCCAAACTTTACAACCATCTTCCAGAACGGGTTAAAATCATTGAGTCATTTATTCAGGAGATCAGTTAAGATGATTTTCGCAGAAGAGGTATTCTATGAAGTCAATGATTACTTCAACAAAAGCTTTACCTGAATATAATTTCATAATTTGATACCCCTTGTACCCTTTCTTATCCCTCTTATCTCATCATATCTTATTGTATATTTTTTTAAATTAATGGTAAGTAAGTGTGTTGTACATGAGCACTAAATGACTCTTTTTTATAATGACTTATCCTTTCCTTATGACTTAGTCAATGAGATGTAAATCTTTAGAAAATAAAGTCTATTTTGATTGATCACACTTTCAGACATAGTTTCTAATTTCTTAGAATCATGCCTAATCAATTTGCTGGGAATAAGTCCAGAAATTGTATTTTCGCTGTTTCAGACACTTCACATAGTAGATCTTCTTCATCACTTTCTGATAAAATGTTTTATGTTTCTATTCAATTCTAATGATAAATTTGAAACGAGTTTTTCTAGGGGCGGGGGTTTATCAACGTTATAACTATTATTCCTAGAGTCGGTGTTACCGAAAGTTGTGACATGCTGCTCCAGGGTCGGAGGTTACAACGTTATAACAATTACCCCTAGAGACGGACGTTACCCATGACGCCAAGGTACTATATTAGGAATACTTTCCAACAACTTTGAATCTCGGGCATCAGATTTTATGGTGGTGTGGTTTACTCCACTTAACAGTGTAGTAACAAATTGCTAAACGGACGGTATCCAGGGGTCTGTTTTCTTACCCTACTGAGAGACGCAAATAACTGCAGGTTTTAATTACAGTATTTGGTTCTGAACATCGGTTGTTGTTACTTGTTAAAAATAACAGACAGACAGAACTGTCCTCACATTACTTCAACACCTCGTGTACACATATTTGTCTGACGTTATCCTTTTTGTACCTGAAACGGGAAAGGTGGCTGTGCAAAAATTCAGTTTTCAAAACCCAATTCACAGTTTTATTCACACTTTTATATCGTTTTCAGTGTCTCACCTACAGTAGTGTACTCTCAAATAAATAAAATAATTAATGAAAAATCTTTTTGAAGTCAAGCTTTCATTCAAATGCACTAAAAAGTAGAAAATAATTGTTTTGGATGTGTGACGTAGGTTATTCCGTAAATTATAGATCGACAAGCTTTTGAATCTATAACTCTCGGAATAACCTACGTCACACATCCAAAACAATTATTTTTTACTATTTAGTGCATTTGAATAAAAGCTTGTCTTCGAGAAGGTTTTTTATTAATTATTTTATTTTGTGCTTCTTAGTATTTAATTACGCCTTACTCTATGCATTTTTGTTACTCTTTGATAAAAAATCCTTTCAAAATCCATCCACATATAAATATAAAAACTCTTTTCACGCCATTATCTGCATTCGTATTTATGGTAATTAGTAGAATATTAGTCCGATAAGCTTCTGTTCGCTTGCTGTAAAAATATTATGAATGCTTTTCAATGATGAATAAATAGATCAAAACAAAGTTCAAAATTTAATGCAGTGGTGTTTAATTGACAATCATGAATAAATTATCATTTTCCAATTTTGTAATGATTTGGACGTTTAACTATTTTGTTGTCCATCCAACTTGTTGAATTGGGTTGGCACTTTGTAAATATAAATGTTTCATTTATTCCCCATATTCTGAAATGAATAATGTGAATATAAAAGTATTTCAGTGTGTACTTCTCTTCTATTATTATTCCTATCATGGAATGACATTGATATTCGAATATAAATAAAATTGTGTGTCCAGAAGTAACTAAAATCCTGCTTTCGTAATCTTAAAATTTTAAAAATGAAAACTTTGGCAGTGTTCAATTTATATATATATATATATATATATATATATATATATATATATATATATATATATATACATTATTACTCTTTCCAGTAATCCTTATGCTGAAGAGTTTTTTAAATCGAATTATCAAATTCATACACCATTTAAAACCGCCCTCTTGAATTTCGAAATTTTGATTTAAAAATGAATTACAACCCTAAAAACATGGATGACAAAATGCGTCTGCTTTATCGGAGTTGGCATTTTGAATTTGCAGTATATACAAATTTTAAAGTGTATTGTCATCGGATCTACACGTGTATGCAATCAACGCAATCGGATAACCGGAAGTGCGTCAAAATCGACTGAAATTAAAGTTTCTAAAAACCGTATGTTTATAATATATAACTTTCCAGGTACCTGTTCGTTTGAATCACTCACTGTATTTGGGAGGCGAATTTTCGAATATCCACCCACGTGCCATATTCAAGGGACGCCTATGCAATTCACGACGCTACTGTTTAAGGTATGGTGTCTCTACCACAGAACACCCTAACTGTGCCTCTACCAAAGAGTAGAGGGGACAGAACAATAATCTTTGCCTCTACCCTCCATAGCTGAATAAGGCGTTTGCAAGTATTCTATTAGTTACCACAACCTCTAAATATATCCCTGGACCCTGCCAACTTCATTACATTAGGTTTGCTCGTTTGTGTCTCTCAAGTAGTAATGGGGGTATTCGAATACTATGAATCGGAAGTATTCGATTCTTCAGAACTTAAACTTAATGTGTTTAAGTTCTGTGGTCTCGAGACATCTCGAGTACCAGTGAAAAGGTATTAGGTATTCGAACCATACTCAGAGCAATTGCTGTGAGGAACCATAGAATTGTAATTATAATATATATTATAATATATATTATAATTACAATTCTATGATTCGAACACATTAACTGTCAAAATGTACCGTTCTGTGAGCTACGGTAGAACATGAAACGGATATTACGAAAATGTCATATCAAGTGTTTGAGCCAATCATGACATTTTAAATATTCGATGGTGAGTTATGATTGACTCAAAAATTGTAATTTGACTCTAAGAGTGCTTTCAGACTATGTGTAATGCGGAAAAGTCAAATTACAATTTTTAAGCTAATTTCAACATGTTTGTGTCTATTTCACAATTACCTTAGCCGCTGTCGATTGGCGTTTGGTTCGGTTAGCGGTTGACGTTAAAATGACATTGTTGTTTTCTAATTGGCTGAGTTGTCATCCACCAGCCAATCAAGAAACGATGATGTCATTTTAACGTCAACCACTACCAGAACCAAACGCCAATCGTACAATCCCGCCAGTCCTACATTTTTGTTTTCTGGTAGAACTCCCGGATATAACTTTAGATATTTCGCTAAATTACTAATATGTCTGAAATAGTATTTTTGCATAATGAGCAAGTAATATATTTTTTATCAACGCTCTTCGAAAAAAAAAACATAATTTTGAATTCATAGAAACCTTCATCTTATTTGAAAAATTAATTCATTCCATAGAAATGTAATTATAATATACTGACTAGAATGCGTTTCAAGCTGCGCGAAATGTCCCATGCATGGTGGCCGCCATTGTTGTTTATGTCCTCCTCGCAGTAGCGGAACAATTCCAGTGGCATTGCTTGTAATGGAAAATAGGGTATATCATCATAAAACGTTTTTTTTTAAATAGATGTTGCATCAAAGGTACAGAGAATTGTAAATATAAATGTTATATACCTGTGTAAAAAATGTTCACTCTTCCACCCATCTATTATATGAAGATATATGAGACATGTTTTACATATCCTTATAATTGAATAGGTATTTCTATCAAGATTTTTCATTGCACTATTACATCAATATTTGAAAAATGAGTAAGTTATAAAGTCACATTTGATGTGGGTGCCATTGTCATTGTATATATCAATTTTTCAGCCGACGAAACAAAAAGGAGGAGGTTCTCTAGTCGACGCGTATTTTTTTTTTATGTATGACCACGCATAACCTTTTACAGAGGAGCCCGACTCCGATTATTCTCTTTTCATTGGATAGGGCATACTCCAAAGTTAGTCCCATTTGAATTCGAAAAAATCCACTCCTAAGGGTAGCAAAATGGAAAATATTTATCGTTCACCCTCTGAATTTTGATCCGTTAATCGATTCTATCAGGCATAACTTTGTACTGGGTTTTCAGATTTGGATGAATTTTTATTACCTAGAATATACCTCAGAGTTGATCATATTTGGGTTCGGAAGGAATTAATCCATCCTATGGGTAGAAAAATAGGGATGATTGATTTTTCACTTGTGAACATTGGCACACATATGTAGTTGACATTGACAGATCGCTATTGTCATTATTTTTGTTCTCCTACATCCGTCACAATAATAACATTCTATGGAAGGATGGAATTATATACAAAGTGATGAAATGAACTTACCAGAACTATCAAAATAATTTATAATATATAACAATAAATAGTAGAAGTAGATAATAGTATTATTTAACTGTTATTAGTTGAAGTAAGGTGGGTATAAGTAAGTATTTTGGAATTAATCAAAAGTTAAGTAAGTAGTAATTAGTATATTGCAGCCAAAAAAAATTGAAAAATAAAAAATTTTAAACAAAAAAATGAAACCAACAAAAAACGGAACTGAAAATAAAAAATAAAATAAACTTCCTTAGTCTTGATAACTAGCTCCTAAACTAATGTAAGTAACTGATTTCGAGTGGGCCAAACGAATAATCAACGAAGATCATTAAATTACTTCGAAAATTATCAGAATCCACCGTGCCTCTCGGGCCATCATTTTACGCTTTACCCTAGCTCTTTGTTTGGCGCCGACTCAAAATTAGTTACCATTAGTTTAGATGCTTAGTTATTAGGACTAAGGAGGTTTATTTTATTTGCTTTAGTTCCGTTTTCGTCGGTTTAATCTTTTCTGAGAAAGTTTTATCTTAGTGATCTTTGCCTCTCGACTATACCGTATATTTTCATTGTTTGAGAATATTTTTGCCATTTGTTTAATACTGTATTGTTGACGCTTCAAAATGTATCATATTAAAACTGTTTTTGAAAATGCCTTCATCTGAAAGGGAAAGGATTGAAATTTTAATTATGATTGGTGTTGGCGATATGATGCGGACTCAACAAAGGTATGCAGATTATTCCATGAAATGCACCCAGATAGTGAACTTATTTCACAATCTACTGTAAGCAGAATAGAGCGAAAATACAGAGAATTAGGACACGTGAGGGGTGCACCAAACCAAGGTAGACCTACAGTTAATGAAAATAATCAACAAGACGAGACGTAATTTTGTCGCACCTGGATTTCTTACAAAATACATTAATTCCTGATTTGACCCAGCTTTTCCGATATTCAAATAGCCAATAATTTAGACCGCAGAAGGCGCACCGCAACATTTTGATGCATCTTTGGTAGTGTATCCAGTAGCTGCAAACTACGTAATTTCATATAATAATTCTTAATACGTTTATTCTTCATTTCGTTTTTTGTGAAATCAGTATCGCATAACTTTCTAATAAAATTTTGAAAACACTTTTTGTATTGTTGCCCACCCTCTACCAATTTGGAATCAAGAAGTTAACTCATAAAAAGAGGGTGTTCATTTAATAAATCCACCGCTGATGACGTCATCTCTCGAAGGTAGATCACCCTGTATATTGGATTATTATTTAAAAAACAGTAAATTGAATAATAAAAATCGACCTGTTTCGGGAATTTTTAATGATATTGTTCATTTAGCTAATAATGAATGTATGCGTTACTTTATGGACACACTGAAAAGGCAATATGTATAAATAAGCATGGCCACATATCATTACCTACTACTACAAACTAATGTAACACTTCATTATATATAACAGTTTTCAATTTATCCACTATAATCACTATAACAAAAAAGACAACAAAGTACAAAGACACATCCAAACCGAACACAAAGGAATCAAAGAAAATTGGAATGATTTGGCAACGCTTATAAGTGCCAACCGACAACGCCGTTATGTTTACAAATAGATGATATAAATACTACCGTCATACGTTCAGTTGATTATCTTCGTCGCACGCATGTAATATGCTTATGAAGTCATACTCTTCTTCATTGTTTGGTGTCCTCCTTGCTATCGCATAAGGGTGCCACGAAATTCGGGTGCGCAGTAGACTAAACGCGTTCTAGTCAGTATATTATAATTACATTTCTATGATTCAATCAAGAAAATACCTTTTTGAACTGTCAAAATAATCACTTTCAAGTGTCAATGTCAAGCATCAATTCAAGCCTGTCACGTCAAATGTCATTTTACTACCAGCCATTGCGCGATTCTAAAGTTCTCAATTATTAATTGGATACTGAGTTGTATTCGATTCCCAAGTATTCGATTCTATGAAACAGTCGATTCCGCCCATCACTACTGTCAAGTTTGATTCATATGCAAACTTTCCGCATTTTCGCTTATTGCGTGTCTGATGGACTGTTGAAATAGAAAGCGCTTTTCAAGGTCAGTAATCTGAAAGTCGAAACACTTTTGACTTTTATTGAACAAAAGCGCTGATTTTGCGAATTCTATGTTTCGTGACAACCCTTTTCTGGTTTTTTGTGTTTTATACACCAAACAATGAAGAAGAGTATGACTTCATAAGCATATTACATGCGTGCGACGAAGATAATCAACTAACGTATGACGGTAGTATTTATATCATCTATTTGTAAACATAACGGCGTTGTCGGTTGGCACTTATAAGCGTTGCCAAATCATTCCAATTTTCTTTAATTCCTTTGTGTTCGGTTTGGATGTGTCTTTGTACTTTGTTGTCTTTTTTGTTATAGTGATTATAGTGGATAAATTGAAAACTGTTATATATAATGAAGTGTTACATTAGTTTGTAGTAGTAGGTAATGATATGTGGCCATGTTTATTTATACATACATATTGCCTTTTCCAGTGTGTCCATAAAGTAACGCATACATTCATTATTAGCTAAATGAACAATATCATTAAAAATTCCCGAAACAGGTCGATTTTTTATTTTAATTTACTGTTTTTTTAAATAATAATCCAATATACAGGGTGATCTACCTTCGAGAATGACGTCATCAGCGGTGGTTTTATTAAATGAACACCCTTTTTTTATTTATGAGTTAACTTGCTGATTCCAAATTGGTAGAGGGTGGGCAACAATACAAAGGTGTTTTCAAAATTTCATTAGAAAGTTATGCGATACTGTATTTCACAAAAACGAAATGAAGAATAAACGTATTAAGAATTATTATATGAAATTACGTAGTTATGCAGCTACTGGATACACTACCAAAGATGCATCAAAATGTTGCGGTGCCTCTGCGGTCTAAATTATTGGCTATTTGAATATCAGGAAAAGCTGGGTCAAATCAGGAATTAATGTATTTTGTAAGAAATCCAGGTGCCGACAAAATTACGTCTCGTCTTGTTGATTATTTTCATTAACTGTAGGTCTACCTTGGTTTGGTGCACCCCTCACGTGTCCTAATTCTCTGTATTTTCGCTCTATTCTGCTTACAGTAGATTGTGAAATAAGTTCACTATCTGGGTGCATTTCATGGAATAATCTGCATACCTCTTGTAGAGTCCGCATCATATCGCCAACACCAAAAATAATTAAAATTTCAATCCTTTCCCTTTCAGATGGAGGCATTTTCAAAAAACAGTTTTAATATGATACATTTTGAAGCGTCAACAATACAGAATTAAACAAATGGCAAAAAATATTCTCAAACAATGAAAATATACGGTATAGTCGAGAGGCAAAGATCACTAAGATAAACTTTTAACAAAATTGAACCGACGAAAAACGGAACTAAAAAGCAAAATAAAATAAACCTCCTCAGTCCTAATAACTAGCATCTAAACTAATGTAGTAACTAATTTTGAGTCGGCGCCAAACAAACAAGCTAGGTAAAGCGTAAAATGATGGCATCGAGATGCACGGTGGCATTCTGATAATTTTTCGAAGTAATTTAATGATCGTTGATTATTCGTTTGGCCGACTCAAAATTAGTTACTTACATTAGTTTAGAGCTAGTTATCAAGACTAAGGAAGTTTATTTTATTTTGATTTTCAGTTCCGTTTTCGTCAATTTAACTTTTTGTTGAAAAGTTTTATTTTTCAAATTCTTTGTGGCTGAAATATCAATACTACCTACTTAACTTTGGATAATTCCAAAATACTTACTATACCCACCATACTCGACAATAACAGTTAAATTATACGATTATCTACTCAACTATTTATTGTTATATATTATAAATTATTTTTGATAGTTCTGGTAAGTTCATTTCATCACTTTGTATATAATTCCATCCTTCCATAGAATGTTATTATTGTGACGGATGTAGGAGAACAAAAATAATGACAATAGCTGATCTGTCAATGTCAACTACATATGTGTGCCAATGTTCACAAGTGAAAAATCAATCATCCCCTATTTTTCTACCCATAGGGTGGAATAATTCCTTCCGAACCCAAATATGATCAACTATGAGGTATATTATAGGTCAATATAAAAAACATTCAAATCGGAAAACCCAGAACAAAGTTATGCCTGATAGAATCGATTAACGGATCAAAATTCAGAGGGTGAACGATAAATTTTTCCATTTTGCTACCCTTAGGATGGATTTTTTCGAATTCAAATGGACTAACTTTGGAGTATGCCCTATCCAATGAAAAGAGAATAATCGGAATCGGACTCCTCTGTAAAAAGTTAATGCGTGGTCATACATAAAAAAATATACGCGTCGACTAGAGAACCTTCTCCTTTTGGTTTCGTCGGCTGAAAATGGATATATACAATGACAATGGCAACACATCAAATGTCACCTTATAACTTACTCATTTTTCAAATATTGATGTAATAGTGCAATGAAAATCTTGATGAAAATACCTATTCAATTATAAGGATTTTAAAAAACATTCTCATATATCTTATATAATAGAGGGGTTGGAAGTGAACATTTTTTCCAAATTTTCTGTTTATATTCACAATTTCTTCCTTTGTTTCATCATCTATTTAAAAAACGTTTTATGATGATTTTTCTTTTTCCATTACAACCCAATCCCTGAATTGTTCCCCCTACTGCGAGGAGGACATAAAAAAAAATGGCCCCCATGCATGGGACATTTCGCGAAAAGCGACGCATTCTAGTCAGTATATTATAATTACATTTCTGGTTTTATCCCCGGTTCTAATCAGTAACCCACAAACTCCTAAAATAATAAAAATATTAGTTTTATTGTCCAGGTTATGGCTAAAAAAAAGTTAGCCCCCAAGGCCCAAAAATGCATGTTCCAAAGGTAACATCCCCCCAAGGGGAAAAGGAGATTCAGGATGCGCAAAAGACTGTACCGGGGATTATCGCTCTTGAAGCTACGAAAATTTCCAATTATTATTACACAGTAACCCGCAGTATGCCCAAAGGGAAAAAAATCAAATTGCGCAGTGTACAAACGGAACAAAAAGATCAAATTCCGACGCCAATTGGGGCTAACTGCTTTGCTTTTTCTTTGCTCTAAACTGTGTTATTATCTACCCAATTAAAGTGACAGCAAAACCTCTTAAGGTTATTGAGCTTTTGACCAAAAAAAATTTTTTGGTGGGGGGTATAAAAGGGGGCTGGGTTTACTCAAATTGATCTCTTATCCTAAAGTTGTAACTATGGGTATAACCACGCATTAATCCATCGGGTTTTTGCTGCAATCCTTGGCCCATGGGGACCATGTCCTTTCCTGGAATTTTTGAAGGCATAAAAGCCCAAATCTGGGAAACCAAACCAAACTTAAATTTGAAAAATGAGTAAATTTTTTCCCATAATTCAAAACGACTTTTTTTTATAACATTTCAAAAACTTCTCCTGGGCCCTCTGGTGGATTACCCATCGTTACTTCCCACAGTTCAATTTTTTCCCCTTAGTTGGGTTTGGACTATAAATTTTAAATTTGAAATTCCCTTTCCCGTTTTATTTTTATACAATTTTTTTTATCACCCAAGTTTTTTGGGGTTTCAGACTTTTTTTAAAGGGATGGAAGGTCCATTTTCAATAAATCACATGCCATTGTCTTTACTTTTGGACTACTCCATTTTCGACACACTGATATAATATTAATATATTATAATAAATTAACGTCATAGAGGCGCCTCACTAAGAACCCGACGTACAATATTGGATCAGGCGGAATTTTGCTTTTTTGCAAATTTTGCTTGTATATTGTTAATTTGCCGAATATACCCTTTTGCGAATTTTGTTCTTTACCCCATAGCATATTCGTCTATATCAAATATTCGGATAATTGTGAAATTACCAGGGTGGGGCCGCCTTTTGGACCAATATATTTTTTGCACGAGGTGCTTTATATCAACCGGTATTTCCGCCATCTTGATTTTCGCTTTATCACAGTAAGTGGACCCCTTTTCGGTTTATATATATATATTTTTTTCCTGTTTTGGGGTTTGATTCAAATTATTGTACGTTTTTTGGGTTTTCTGGTGGGACTTCAGTTTTTTTATTTCTAATTCTCTGATTTTAGTGGTCAATTTATTTAAAAGAGTTTTCCTTTTTTTGGGAATTTTTCCACAAAATGGAGTCCTATCAACATGTTTCTTCTTTTTGGGACTCCATTTTGGAAAAATTCAAAAATAGGAAAACCTTTAATATAAATTAGACACATCCTCAAAAGAAATTATAAATAAATAAAATAGGGGACGAAACGTCTTTTCAAATCCTATCAATAATTTAATAATAACCAAGAAATAGGAAAAAAAAATATAAGGAAGGATTCAGAACTATTACAAATATATATATATATATATATATATATACTAAACGTTGGTGAAGACGAGCAATTTAAATATTGTGGATGGGGTCCCTCGTCCTGGATCAACTCAATACAATCGTCGGCTTGGACTATTTCCATTAATTCGACCATGAAAAGCATGTCTGACAATTTCGCATTGTATAATTTTCCATTCTTTTCGATAAAAGAAAATTAATTACTCATTATAATTAATTTTTACAAACTAAAAGCAAAAATAAAGAAACGTAATTTAACATTTCTTAAAATATTCTATTTAACAAAATGTTGACGGTAGCCAACTAGCATCCTCTAGATAATGTATTAAAGTAATAAAATACCCTTAAGATGTTTTATTTTTTCCTTTAAAACGGAAAGAGATTTTTTTCCAAATTAAAGGAGGAATTCAAAATAATTTTTTTTGAAATATCGTGGCGTATCTTTTTTCTTTAAAAAAAATTGGATCATTTTCCCGTAGGGACCTGATAACATAAAATTTTAATTTCTGTCGAAAAATGCGGATAACCACCTCTGAAACTCACCAAATTTTTTTGCATATCTCGACCGGTTTCAGGCAATAAATAAATAGTAGTTTTAAAAAAATTTCACCCATTTTCTCGGAAAAAAGCTTTGCGGACAAAATTATATAGAAACTTCATTTTTTTTGCAGAATCCCCTAAGTTTTTTGCACTTATTCATAATACCCTGTATATAGGAAGGCCAATAGACATACAGTTAATTCCTGGGAAATACCAACTTATTTTACCCATTAATCTTTAACTCGTTTGACCCATCAGATAAATTCCAAAATGAGCCCGCCAATTGTGGTTGTTTCAGAAAATTGCGACAACAAATTTCAACAACCCTAAACATAAATTCCACCTCACAAGTGATGTTTTAGTAACAATAGGGAACCGCGGTTCCCTTTTCTGAAATATTGTTATTTGCAAAAATATTGCCCCAAGGAAGTTCGATATTGAACAAAATTTCAAAATTTTTTCAATTCAAAATTTAAAAGATTTTCATCCATTCAAAACTCTCCTACGCCCTCTCTTGGACGTAATCGTTACTTACACAGTTCAAACTTTTACCGTTGGCAACTTCCTATAATTTAATCTTCTTCGTTTATATTTGCTAATTTTCATTATCTAGTTTTTCAATTGTTTCAAAATCACTGAAATGGGGTTAAAATAATGTTAGGATTCTAAGAAATGGTATTTTATTTTATTTTGAAAAAACTACATTGGTGAGTGTTTGGGGAAAGTTATTCGAGTGAATTCAAATTGGATTGAGGAACACCTTTTTGAAAATTTCGACAAAACTTTGGTTTTAGAAATTATTTCCACAAAATCCCATTTTGAGGACCCATCATAGAAAAAAAATATTGGTCCCTATTGAAAATAATATAAAATAAAAAATATCCTGCTATAAACGGGAAAGATAAATTATAGTTGACGTTCAAAGCAAATATTACTCTTCAAGAACCCTAGCGGTGAAAATTTGAACTGTATGAAGTAACGATGCACACATCCATCAGAAGCGCTAGGGTACTGTTTTTTGAATCTGATGGAAAACTGGCATTCATGAGTTTAGTGCTGAGCTTTCTAGGTGATAATCTAATGTGCACATCAAATTTATCTAGAAAGGGGACACATGCCTTTCCCTAAAAAACCACTAGAGTGTCCTGCAAACCACAAATTTATATTCCAGTTGTTCGCTTTCCTGCAATGAAATATCAAGTCTAATGCGCTGAACAATCTGTGAATTCATCTGCCAATGATTCCTCTTGATGAGTAATCTTTCTTTTGTCATGTAAATTTTCCTTCATAAAAGGCTTGATTCATCCATCAAGCCCACCCATACTTCGCTTCGCCATAAACTGCTTGTTTACGGTAAGTTTACTCATCTCATATCATCATTTTAATTTTTTCACAAAAATTCATTCAGAAACTATGATATATTTTCCCAATGGAATTTTCACTCATTTTCGAGAACAAAAACTTATTCGTTTCATAAACCATAGATGATGATGTCATCAAAATGGAAGCGATTTTAAATTGAGTCAGCTCTAAGGCATATATTACCTTGGTGTTAAGCCACCACAATGGCGTCATATACAGACATAACCCGAATTAGCCGAATCAATAAAGGCACTTGCTACGTTCTCATTCTGTGATTGGTCAGTTACTGTCATGTGATTGAAATCAATATCACTGGTGGAAGTTTATCGTTTGGCGCCTCATGGTTCAGCGACCGGGTTGGTTCCATGTATTCGTGATTGTCGTTTGTTGGCATTAGCGTTCATTTAGATTGTCGAAATAATGGTGAGTTTAATGAAAATATTTGAAGAATAATGTAAATTATTATTTTAAACGTGTTATTCAGTGTTATGAACAATCCTATAACAGTGGTATTTATAAATGAACATTGTTTTTATTAAATTTTAGGCGGGCGGTAAAGCTGGTAAAGATAGCGGAAAAGCCAAAGCCAAGGCGGTATCACGCTCAGCGCGTGCTGGATTACAGGTACTTACTTTAAATTATCATTTAGATCGTATTTTCCAAGAAATGTTTTACATAACCTATATATAAAATTTCAATATATTTTGGAAAAATTTAGGTTAATATACCCCTCCATCCACTCATCGGGATTTTTTTTTGCAGTTCCCCGTTGGGAGAATTCACAGACATCTCAAAAATAGGACAACAAGTCATGGAAGAGTCGGTGCAACTGCAGCAGTGTACTCCGCAGACTATCTTGGAATACCTTACAGCTGAAGTAGGTTAAATTTTCAAATCATTAACTGTTTTCACGAACTTTTGTTTCTACAGGTATTGGAATTGGCAGGAATGCTAGTAAGGACTTGAAAGTGAAGAGAATAACCCTCGTCACTTACAGCTGCTATCAGAGGGATGAGAGCTCGACAGCCTGATCAAAGCTACCATTGCTGGAGGTGGTGTTATCCGATATCCACAAATCACTCATCGGAAAGAAAGGAGCACATTCGCAGCCAGCTTAAACATTTAGCAATAATGGTAATATAGTTTTATAACCAAGTAAGACTTGTACAATGTGTCGATGATGTGTTTTAATATTATTGGGCACATGTTGACTGTTTGAAAGAAAGGCTATACAGTATGTTGATTATATCTACTTATATTCTTAAATTTGACTCCGCTGTCATGTAGCAGTTCCATAACTATTTGATAAATGTACTGGTAAATTTTGTTTTGATGTGCCTTGTCAGTTAAAATTGAGTTATAACAAATTTAATTTTTTCTATTTAGTATGTAGTAGTTCATTTTTTACATTTAAATTAATGTAGTTTGTGTTCAATTTCATAAAATAAATAATTTTCATATACTGTTGGTTTGTTTAAATAACAAAAATGGGACCAACTAAAAAAAAAGTTCTATAAATTTCTGAAAAATAAATGTATTAGTAATTATTGTCTTGAAGTATCGAAAAACGTATTTGAAAAACAAAATCACTTGAAATATTCCTGGGATTATTCTAGGGATGCTAAAAATATAAGTAAACAATATTTGTAAAATTGAAAACAGACATTGAACTGATGCATTGGATTATCTTTTGTTTTCTGAATTTTCTTTCGAAAATCTATTATATATTTATTTCAAATCAATATTTGCCAAGCTAATTCCCAGAATATTATTTTTTTATTTCTTCCGAAAATGAAAGTGGATTCAAATCCTAAAGAGCAGACGAAATGGGTCTCGTTTTGAAAAATTATGCTATCCATAAAGCATTACTCTGTGGCTATGTGATCTTTTCAGTTAAGTACAGCGTTAATCCTCAAATTGTCAGCAGTTTTTCAGGACCAATATTATATCTTGATTGAAAGTTATTAAGGTATTCGAAATTTTGTTCATGTTTAATAATTAATCTATATATATATATATATGTTGAGATAGTTTCTCGGGTTTCTGTCCGCGTTCTGTGTTCTTGGTCCTCAAAAGGTCCAATTTCACGACGTTTCGCAAATTCACATTTGCCATCTTCAGGTGATGTCTAGAAATTCGATTGTATCGAACTCGACTGTCAACAGTCGAGTTCGTCGTCGTGAAATCGGACCTTTTGAGGACCAAGAATGCTGACAGAAACCCGAGAAACTATCTCAACACATTCCCGCGAAAATCTATGAAGAAACATATATATATATATATATATATATATATATATATATATATATATATATATATATATATATATATATATATATAATATAATATATATATAGAATGATGTTATCGAGGATTCGGTCTTGAAGCTCATACTTTTTTTGTTCGAGCTTTCAGAAATCTTTATATTTGAAACTCGGTAGCAAAAAAAGTACCTCTTCAAGACCTAATCGATAGATCTCATTCTATAATTATAAATGAGATACTTTCCATTTATATAAATATATATTATAAATGGAAAGTATCTCGATCGCTTATATATATATATATATATATATATATAGTGAACAGCATCAGATTATAGATAGTGACACCTATAATTTGTGCGTGTGGATTCAAACAGATTTCTCTTATTCTCTCTATTCTATATATATATATATATATATATATATTCTATCTATCTATATATATAGAGATGTACACGGTCATTGTGAATCCGTGAAGCATATGAACGAGGAAGTTTAGCATGGAGTAACCTTGTTAGTCCCGATATCGGCTCAACAAAGTATTACCCTGTTTCTCTTCACTGGGTAATCAGAATTGAATGCAGGTCATTTCCCACGCTTTTAGATCGGGACACACAATATACCATTTCCATAACCAACATAGCCATTTAGTTCTTTGGTTGAACTGTAGGGCGCTTTCCATATAGGGATATACACAGCAGAATTATATACTTCTTTGTAGAGCCCACAAACTTTTGTAAGCTACCATCCCTAAGTTTGGCAACATTAATCGCTGCCTTCATGAATGTAATATATATGAATTGCTGGATCCTGATCTGTCCTAGCAGGAGTAGTTCATAATTCAATATAAAAATATTTATGGTTAATTTTTCAGATTAGGAATTTGAGTTCAAGTAGTTACAATATTTGAAGATATATTTACCAATTCTTTTCTAAGGGGAATTTTGTGCATCAATCCATCTACATAAATGATGGCTGGGAAAAGTACAAAATAACCAATATTGGCTCAAAAGCCTTATTCTTCAGTTTTCATCGTAGATTTAATTTTTGTGCATCAAACGATAGAAATACATTTACACTGATGTAGACTATATAGAGGAGATGGTCTACCAAGATTATTAGGCAAATATAATTCCCAACTGAGGAGCGATATAATGATTTCAACCATCGTGAAGATTGGATATCTAAATTCTCAACAATTTTTTGAGGCAAAAAAACTTTTTTATTGACTTTCTTGATATGCAATTTTGCGGTCTTTTGGAAGTGAAATTTATAGAACTTTTCATTATTATTTTTTGTTATTAAGTCCACTTACATTTATTGATAAAAAAGGGGGAAGGAAAGAACAGTTCACCTATAGAAAATAGGTTGAACCACCTAAAATCATCACATTAAATTCAAGCCCAGATGAGTCTGTTGAGGAAAGAGATTTTGCATTGTACACAGGGATTACTCTCATTAGAATTATTTGTTCTCTACAAAATCTGATTCTGTAATGCTTGATTAAGATTATCCCGTTTTATTTGGATGATAATAAATATTAATATCGGGAGGGTTCTTAGAGATCGATTGTGAATAAATGACGAATAATTAAAATACAAGTAGTATATATTTCGTCCGATTGAATTAAAATATGCAGAAATATATGATGGAAAAAAATATATCGGAAAAGCTAGTTTCAGGAACAACAAAATTGAGCTTCTCAGGAAAGTAGCAATTGTTTTTTTTTGTGCATGTTTTTCGACCATAGATATCTTTTGATATGGGGAACGAATCAGAACCAAACAAAAACTGAACTATTTGCTGATGAGTACTTAATATTTTTTGGGGTATTCCAATCACATGGAACCATTAATTCACTTGGCATAAAAACTGAAAAATCTATATTTTCACAATTATTATTTCCATGGAAAACTGTCTCGAACAATCAACCGCAAATGTTATGTGAGCAGCAGTTCGTAGAGTGATATTTTTTTTCTTCTATCGGAAAGTTTTTATTATTTTTTGAGTATTGATATTAATGAAATATTGAACAGAAATTTATTATCCACTTTTTTTATATCTTCCAAATTAATATTTATAACTCCGAAATTTCAGAATGAAATATTAATTTCATGAATATATGAGATATAGAATTTGTTGTTCCTTATCTTCCCGCTAAGGAAGCGATCGACTATACAAAATGCCTGAACAAACAATTGGATGCGAGATTGGTCATCTTAGCTCCATATTTGACCCTGAATGGAAGTAACATTATGTTCTCATGAAGTTCTGATCGGTGCTATTTCATGAATTATTCATAAATATAATGTATATTATGCCGAATATGATTCAATCATTCAGAAATACTTCCCAAAAATTCGGACCTGAAACAGTAATAGGTATGTTTCTTTGTAGAGGAGAAAAACACAAGGAGTTGAATATTCCAGTTTCTGATGAAGGTACAGATTTTTTTTTGATTCTCAAAACTTTCAGATAATTTTTCATCTATTGATATTTCATTGCAAAATTTTGGAGAAAAATATTTGTTTGGGAGTAAAACTTGAAATTATCGAAAAAACAGTTTTGATTTAATATTTTTTCCTCGGAATAATTTGCCGAATTATAATGGAAAACATCATTGAAAAAAATAATAATATATCATTCTATTGCCTATTGCTCAAAGAAACTCCTTCATTGACTTTTAGAATTTGACTCTATTGTTAGATCATTTAATATTTTTTCTTACTTGAACTCCCCTGAATGGGGATATAAAAAACAATAAGAGTATGGAGTATATAGAAAAACAATTAGCACATATGATTTCCGAACAAAAATCTTATATGAAATGAGTTTTCGAGTTAAATGAAATAATTTTTTTTATCATATATTTCTTCAAGTATGTTTGATGCGATATTAGACACTAATGGCAATGGTAATTTTTGGTGGTGGTACTTCCTTCTTGCAAATTTAAATTGTGTTAATATTGTTTTTCTCAATATTGTACACACAGTGGAAAAACTTATTTATAGTTATGATTTTTTAACCCTTAAAATGAGGGAGTCACCTGAATAAAAAACACATTCATTATAAAAACACATTTTTCGAATTGAACATTATAAAAACAATTCAGAATGAAATAAAATAGTGATTTGTTTGAAAATATGAACAGGATGTTCATAAAATCAAATGTTGAATCATCTGCGACTAGAAGATGAACTTAAGTCACTATCTTCCATCGTTCAAGATAACCTCTTGTGAGGTATTCATGTTGAAAAGGAAAATATTCTCGATTGAATATTCAATAGAAATATTTTTCTGTGAATCAAAAAATCCACAATAAAAATTAAGTTATTTTTTGTGAATGAGTAACAGAAAACAACTACCCCCCCGATTGAAGCCACACTGGACTTCGAACTACATCTGATAGATATTCTAAAAAGACCCTAACTGAAAAGAAAAAATCTGAAATTGAAAATTTGCCTTTTTATTAAGATGATTATTTGATTTTCTATTCCAGTCTTGATTAGGAACTCATAAAGATGAATGAGGCGAATAACAATGTTTTCCAAAGGAGAGTACTCACTAGAAATCATTTGTAACATTGGCGCAAGAGAGGCATCGCATTCACTAGATCTTCAATACATTTTTGTCGACGAAAATCTAAGACCGGAAGAAATGGGAAACACATTTTTGGAAGCAATCTCACTTTGCAAAGATGGAAAGTTAGAAACATTTCTTTCGGAGAGACACTTTGAAATCAGTGTTTTTTGACATTAAAACCTGTTATGGGGTATGATTGATTGATTTGTTTGAAAATATTAACAGGACGTTCATAAAATTAGTTGTGGAATCATCTGCGACTGAAAGATAAACTTCAGTTACTATCTTCCATCGTTCAGGATAACCTCTTGTGGGGTACTCATGTTGAAAAGGAAAATACTCTCAAATTAATATTGAATGAAATATTTTTCTGTGAATAGAAAAATCCACGATGAAAATTAAGTTATTTTTTGTGAATGTTTGACAGAAAACAACTACTTCCCCGGCTGAAACCACGCTGGGCATTAAACTACATCTGATAGATATTCTGAAAAGACTCTCAGAAGAAAAAAACTTAAATTTAAAATTTGCATTTTTACTCATTTTGAAAAGGGAAAAACTCTCAAATGAATATTGAATGGAAATATTTTTCTGTGAATAGAAAAATCCACGATAAAAATTAAGTTAATTTTTGTGAATGTCTAACAAAAAACAACTACTTCCTCGGCTGGAACCACGCTGGGCATTGAACTACATATGATAGATATTCTGAAAAGACTCTCAAAAGAAAAAATCTGAAATTTAAAATTTGCTTTTTTATTCACATAGTTATTTGATTTTCTATTCCAGTCTCAATTAAGAACTCATATAGATGAATGAGAGTAAAAGGAGTACTCACCAGAAATCATTTGTAGCATTGGTGCAAGAGAGGCATCGCATTCAATAGGTCTTCAATACATTTTTGTTGACGAAAATCTATTTCACACTTCCACGATTATCAGGAAGCCCGGAAGAAATGGAAAACACATTTTTTAGAAGCAATCTCACATTTAAACCTATCATGGGATATGATAGATTGATTTGCTTGAAAATATGAACAGGATGTTCATAAAATCAGATGTGGAATCATCTGCGACTGAAAGATAAACTCTAGTCACTATCTTCAATCGTTTTGTAGTGCGAGAGCTGATGATATATTTTTCCGAATTATCTGAGCAATATGCAGACTCATGTAAAGAAGTGAAGGATAGGTATTATAGGAGTGTACCTTTGTTGAACATTCAAGGAAAAATACTCTGTTTGCCCAGTCTGATCAATATTCAATTAATTTACGTTTTATCGAGGGTAATATCATATGTGCTAGGGGTTTTATCGCAATTTTTTTTGAAATTTTCGAGAAAGCATTTTGCCTGGAAATTTTACTATGATTTGCGGTCTTATTATCTGGCCGCAAATTGCACGAGTTAAATTTCCTAGAGGCAAAATTCTTGAGGGAAAATTTTAAAGATTTTACAATTAAATCCTGTAGCACGATGATATTTGATGAGAATATTTCCCAAATAACATTTGAAACTGGATAAAATTATCAGAATTCATGTTATATTTGAATTTTCAACGGGGAAAATTACAACAATTCTTCTTGTTCCGAAAATTGAAGGAATCGTGTGTCCGTTTCTAAATGTTTGACCCTTGACCAATGTGGCCAATCCATAGTTATCTTTGGTCAATCTATCTTTCCAACAATTAATTTGAGAATATCGAAATTCATTCAGCTATTTTTAGTTTCGTAAATAAAAATATATTTTCTCAAAGAACTGCTGTGCAATTCGTTCATTTTGATTGCATACTTGGGAGTGTTTATCCACCCATACACTGAACACTGAAATATGTATGTCTTCATTTGTAACGAATACTCAAATTCCAATTTTCATGATCCAAACTTGAAAAGTAACGAAACCCCCATAGAAATTTCCAACCCCCTATATCACCCCTTTAGGGGTTGAATTTCAGAAAACACTGAAACATGTATTTATGTATTTGTAACAAAGACCTATAATTCCAATTTTCATGAACTCCACTTCAAAAAACTAACGGTACTCCTATACAAACTTTCAACCTCACTTTAACCTTGAGTGTTGAATTTAAAAAAATCCTGAAATTTGTGATTTATATTTAAAAAGATAAGCCCAAATACCAATTTCCTTGACTCCTACTTTCAAACTTTCACACCTTCCCTCCCCTCCCCTCTAAGGATGGAATAAGAATACGCTGAGGTTTATATGAAATACTTCATAATTCTCACATATCTAGTTTCTCCAGATACGAGAGTTTTCCCGAACCTGGCGAAAAATCCACATTTTCGGAGCTATTAGGTTTTCTCATACGATAATCAACCTGATAATACAAAAAAAAATATATTCATCAACTTCAAAGCGAGTCGCTCATTATTAAACATAAACATTATACTGAATATGAATTATGTGCTCACCTTTTTGCCTTTTCTCAAGTTATAATTTTGAAGGGTCATCGCCACAATCTGTTTTCCTCTGCTAGACATTTCCGCAAGTTACCGTACGCTCAATGATTTGAAATCCCTAATAAATATTTCGAACTGAAAAACGCGCGAGGCAGTAGAGGCAACGCCGCCGGGACACACAGAGGCCGTTCCAATATAGGCAATATACGTTTGGGATTCATAGCGTAGTGAAATGATAATTGGCTCTACAACGTTTCAAAGGAGTTTACAAATTTTTAAAAATTGATAATTGTTACCCCTCTAAGTGTGCTTCGACGAAAAATGATGGAATGATGTCATTGCACTGGAATATACTCTTCGCCCATTCTGAAAAGTGCGGGTTCAAGAGCGACCCGTTCATTTGGTGGGCTTCACAAGCTACCATGTACAACTATATATATATATATATATATATATATATATATATATATATATATATATATATATATTTATTAGGGAGGTCCTTATCTTGATTTTTTTTTAATTTGAATGCTCATAGGGCTCAAAATATAAAAAAATATATCCTCCAAGTTTAAAGTCTCTAGCTTAATGTTGACCCATGCCTCTTTGCAATGTAAATTTTCCATCTAAATAACATGTTTTTTTTCTCATTGAGTAATACATTTTTAAATCTAAAACTTGTCAGTCTTCAACCTTATTATAGTAGGTATCTCCTAGAATTTTTACAAATTTTTAACTCTTAGAATAATTTATTATTAATTTTTGTACAAAATTTGAAAAAAAAAGAATTTTATTCAGCCTAAAACTATTACATTATAATAGCTAAAAATATGTAAAGATTCGAGATGGCTAATATAACGATTGAAATCTGCCAAGTTTTAAATTTTGCGAACATCTATTTGAAAAGTATAAAAAATTAATTACTCAATAAAAAAAAACATGTTATTTAGACGGAAAATTTACAATGCAAAAAATATTAAGATAGAGAAAAAAAATTCGAAAATAAGGATTACCCTAATATATATATATATATATATATATATATATATATATATATATATATGTATGTATATATATATATATATATACATATATACATATATATATATATATATATATACAGGGTGGCCCACCACATTCGCCTCGGTATTTCTACGAGAAATGAAGAGAGTTAGGGAAAAACTTTTAGCACAGTGATATGTGGGTCCATGAGGAGCATATTCCAAAATTATTTTGAAATATATAGGGTGATCCCCAAAAAAATTACATACCAAAGTTATATTTTTTCTTATGGAACACCCTATATTTTTTTATATTTTTAGATACTATAGACAAAATAAAGGTGAGTTACTATTATATTTCCCATACTTAAAACTGACCGTTTCTGAGAAATTTAAAAATACAGACCATAATTTGAAAATTGTTTTCACCCTGTAACGTGTAACGAGCTGCTCGTGATTAAATGTACTGCTTAGCTCAAAGGTTAAAGTTAACTACTACATGAAATTTTTAATGCAATATTATACAGAGTGGCGAAAAAATTGCCTCAAAATTTGGACACACATTTAATTAAATAACTTCTTAAAGTTGAATGGAACACCACGTATTTAGTGGCGTAATTTGACGCAGAATTAGATTCCCTTCAAAACTATATTAGGGTTCCCTATACCTATCTCTTCTGCTTTTTACACAAAAGGCGTTTTTATATTTTACTTATGAGTAATTTTTTTATCTTAAAAATGAAACACACTGTATTGTAATGAAAAGCTTAAAAAGCATTTTTGAAGTCATTTTATCGAAAAATTAAGAATCTTAAATAGTTTATTATTTTAATAAATGCTCAAAATGGTGTCCATTATTCTCGATGCATAGGCGAACTCTTTCTTGAAATGAGTGCTGAACTCTGGATAACATATTTTTGGTATGGAACAAACGCATTTCTTATTCGTACTTTCATATCCTGAGGTGTCGCTTGTGTATCGTGAACAATACTTTTGATATATCCCCATAAAAAATAGTCGGGACTTGTAAGGTCCGGAGACCTGACTGGCCAGTTCTGTGGACCTCCTCGTCCTATCCATCTATTTGGATATTGTCGATCTAACTCGTTTCTAACACGTCTATCTAAGTGTGCAGGAGCACCATCTAGCTGCATCCACATCCGTTGACGAATATTAATAGGTATACTTTTCAACAGCACAGGCAAATTATCCCTAATAAATCCGAGAAACATGACGCCGTTTAAGTGACCATCAAAAAACTAAGGACCTACCACATGCGTTCCAATTATTCCACCCCACACATTAACAGACCATCTGTGCTGGTGATCAAGGGTTCTAAAAATATTAGGGTTTTCGTCACTGTAATAGGGAAAGTTATGTCTGTTAACTAATCCGTTGTTATGAAAAGTTGACTCATCGGAAAAAAGCACATAATAAAAAAAAATGTCTTCATCACCAAACTTTTCTAAAGCCCATAAACAAAAATTCCGTCGTCGATCATAATCTTCTTCAAAAAGCTGTTGATGTAGTTGAATGCGTACATGGTGGAATTTGTACTTTTAATTATTCTTTGGATACTCTGTCTGCTTATTCCAGTTGTTTCACATATTTTTCGCTGACTTGTGTGAGGGTGTTCAACTAGAGATAACATCACTAAATATTCATTTTCCTCATTTCCAGTAACTGTGTTTTGCCGTTCTTGCTTATTATAAGATACACTGCCTGTTCTTACGAAAAGCTGCAACAACTTTTCCAATGAACGCTTGTTAGGATGACTCCTGTTAGGATACCTTTGGGCATATACTCTTGACGCTAATAAACAGTTTTCTTCACACTCACCGATTATCAAAATCATATCAATTCGTTCTTCCTGGGGATAAGTTCTCATTTTACAATATTTCAAAAAGACAATAATTTTAAACTAGTTAAAACAATGATAATGGTTTGATTAACAAGTTGTGTCACTGTCAAATACTTTTTGTTTCATAATAATAATTAACGTCATCTAGGCCAGAGCCTACTATTATTAAAAAAATAGTATAATAGGTTTTATAGGAAATCGTAAATGTATGTTTTTATTGACCCCATATTGTAATTTTGGTATTTATTTCAATATAAAGTCTAATTTGCTAAGAAACAAGCGAATTCAACATATTTCGCCTCAATAATTAACACGTTGGCTGCCACGGCAATTTTCAGAATTCCGGTCTAAAAAGCCAATTTCATTTAATCATTTTATATTATTAAAAACTCTTAATTATATTACATAGTAATTATCAAGAAGCATATAAAATGTATTTAAAAAAAAAAAAAGGTCTTACGAATTATCTCGTAGTTGGCTTATGTAACAGAAATATCTTCGCGGAAGCCAACTACGAGCCATGTCGTATATGTACCCAAGCAAAAAAACGCCGAGAAACGCGTTATTTTTGTCCGACCTGTGAAGAGAAGCCAGCCCTTTATGTGGAAGATTGTTTTAAAAAGTTTCACAAACAATAAAAATATTTTTTTACTTCTTGATTTATTAATAATAAAATTTCTGTTCATGTAGCCAGCATTGATTTTTTGTTCTCTTCCCAGAAGCCATCTATCCATATTAGCACCGATATGCTACGAGTTTCATCGTAGCTGCGCAAAAATGGTAAGTAAACATAGTACGAGATAACTCGTAGTCGGCGTCCTAGCAAAGAATGCAATCTACGAGGTATCTCGTAGTTGGCATTCAACGTGTTAAGACACGTGCATCTTCTTATTTTGAAGAAAGCTTTAATATTTCAGAAATGGCAATAAATTTGAGTTTTTACATTTGCCTGCATTTTACTTTAGATACACCGTATTTTCAAAAATTTAAACTTCTACTTCTAGCGAATCTATGTATTCCTTAATAAAAAGGTTTTTAAAACGCTTTTTAAGCTTTTCATTACAATACAGTGTTTCATTTTTAAGATAAAAAAATTACTCATAAGTAAAATATAAAAACGCCTTTTGTGTAAAAAGCAAAAGAGATAGGTATAGGGAACCCTAATATAGTTTTGAAGGGAATCTAATTCTGCGTCAAATTACGCCACTAAAATGTTCCATTCAACTTTAAGAAGTTATTTAATTAAATGTGTGTCCAAATTTTGAGGCAATTTTTTTCGCCACTCTGCATTAAAAATTTCATGTAGTAGTTAACTTTAACCTTTGAGCTAAGCAGTACATTTAATCACGAGCAGCTCGTTACATGTTACAGGGTGAAAACAATTTTCAAATTATGGTCTGTATTTTTAAATTTCTCAAAATTTCTCAGAAACGGTCAGTTTTGAGTATGGGAAATATAATAGTAACTCACCTTTATTTTGTCTATAGTATCTAAAAATATAAAAAAATATAGGGTGTTCCATAAGAAAAAATATAACTTTGGTATGTAATTTTTTTGGGGATCACCCTATATAATTCAAAATAATTTTGGAATATGCTCCTCATGGACCCACATATAACTGTGCTAAAAGTTTTTCCCTAGCTCTCTTCATTTCTTGTAGAAATACCGAGGCGAATGTGGTGGGCCACCCTGTATATATATATATATATATATATATATATATATATATATATACCAAACTGATGGATCTAAAGAGCTGAAATTTTGACAGTAGGGTGAATGCGCTAGTAGTCGGCCTTTTGATAAAGTTTGACTTTCACAATAATTAGCATAAAACCATTTTAAGTTAGGCTATTTTCACTTCAATGATCGTAAAACATATACTTTAACTATGAAATGATTAGGATAAAGGAATTTAACGAATTTTTTTCTTATATTATTCTTTTGAAAAAGGAGCACTTTGCTAGTAGTCGGCTGCATATATTCCCATAGTCGGCCAAGGCTGATCCAGTTGTCGGCCGTGGCAAATGAAGCTAATTTGTACCTGATCCGTATCAAAGGAATTTTAGTAACCTCTTACTGTAGTTATTTTTTTGGTTTTATGAAATATATGTTACTTGGAGAATAATTTTAGATAATGTAACAAAACACAAAATTTTATATAAACTATGAAGAAGCACATAATAAATATCCATTTGGTGAGCATTATTCATCATTGCAGAAATCACAATAAAAAATCTTGGTCTCTAACCACATTATATGATTGTCCTAATAACTTCGTACAGTTTAGGTGAAACCATATTGGGCACGTGTCACGGTCAACATTTTTCTCTTATTCTGCATCTAATTCATCATCCCAAAAACAAACTTTTAATTGTTTCTTCCTAACCACTTCCACTTCTTCTTGAGGTACTTCAGTTTTTGTTTCTTCATGTTTTTATATGATTTTTCGGCATTGAGCTCTTGATGCCTATTCCAGTAGTCAGCCATCAAATTCAATCTTTTATAATTTGGTTTTTATTGACTGTACCCATGGCCGACTACTGGTACAAATAATCAGATCATTTCACACTACATGATGGCTAGAGTGAAAGTAAGATATCTAAGTATACGAGTTTGATAAAGATGGAAGTAAAATGTGGACATTCTTCCAGTGGTCGGCCAGGGAGGCCGACCATTAGCTACTTTGGTAAATTGTTATGCCAGTAACCGGCCATGTTAATTTTAAACTATTAATTAGGAATTTAAGTTTTTTTTTTAATATAAGTTAATTTGAAGTATATCAAAAACGGTCAAAACTCATTTGGCACTAACAAATCAATTTAAAACTTAATCATCAAAAACTGTATTTGGGATGTTTCTTACCATTTGAATTCACACTTGAAGCACTAACTGCCCGACACGCCTCTTTTGCGCGGGAACTACCGAAGTAAAGTTTGACATTGGAGGAAAGAAATGTTGGTATACATGTTTCAAAAAGATGACAAATTACCGGTAATCTAGAAAATTGCTCATAATTCGCGCGTAATTCAAAATAATATGAGATTAAATCATTTGTGGCCGACTAATGGTGGTGGCCGCACTCACCCTATGTCCCTATGACCTAGGTAACCACTAAGAACGGTTTTTTGATACTCCATCCATAAAGGGGTGAAAAGAGTGGAAGTGCCCTTAGTTTTGAAGTTAGAGTCACGGAAATTGTCATTTGGGCTTTTATTTTCAAATAAAGAAACACGTATTTCAGGGTTTTTGAAAATGCAACCCTAAGGAGGTTGAAAGTTTGAAGGAGTACTGCAAAAACGGGCTATCCGCTATTTATCTAAAGTAGGATCAAGAGTATCATGTAAGTCACTGTTCAAGGACAATAAACTGTTAACTCTCCCCTCTTTGTACATTCTTGAAACTGCCTGTTTGGTGTTCAAACACAAAGCATTGTATCAAGTCAATGAGGGAATCACCCGCCAAAGAAACCACTTGAAACTCCCTATTCCCTCAAGTAGGTTAATCGTAAACTCTCTGATCTACAATGCTGCCAAAATATACAACAAACTCCCACTGAACATAAGAAACATCGAAAACTATAACCTATTCAGATCTGCTGTTAAAAAAATTCTCCTAGAATTAGTAATTTATGAAATAGAGGAGTTTTTCCATACTACCTTGATATAAGCACACCTAATGACATTAGTTTATTCCATAAACTGTTTTCAACTTCTAACTACTTTCACCTACTGTACTCTATTTTTACTTTTGTTTCTAACTTATACTGTGATGCCTATTACCATTTATATAGTTCTATCTTAATTTTAGTGTGTATGTACATGTAATTATACAATTATAACACAACTCTATTCAATGTTTTACATCTATTCAATGTTTTATATATATATTTTTATAATTATCTGTGAAATCTAGCAACTTTGTATGAGTATGATATTATAGCTTTGTCTATAAGAATTTTTGTTCTTCCGACAATAAAGCATACTTTTGATTGATTGATTGATTAGTTTTTTCGAATTGGGTTAATAGAAATTGGTATTTGAGGTATTTCGTACAAATAAAGGAATACATATTCAGTGTTTTTTGAAGTTTATAATGGGGTGGTTGTTAGTTTTTAAGATGAATCATAGAAATTGGTATTTTAGGTCTTTGTTACAAATAAAGGAATGTGTTTCAGTGTTTTTATAAATTCAACCCCTTAATGGATGAAATGGGGGGTGAAAGTTTGTATTGGGCTTCTGTTCGTTTTTAAGTTAAGGTCACGAAAATTGGTGTTTTGTCTCTCTGTTACAAATGAAGAAATCGTGTTTAATCCCATTTGAAAATTCCGTCTCTAAAGGGGTTAGTCAATTGTAATGGTCGTCAAAAAACATTGTCGCTGTCAAATCAATTATGGCACCTAAACGAGATGACAGGAAAGGGGATAAAGGGTAGAGTGAATTGAGTATTGAGACAGCACAATGGTAGGTAGAGAGGGGGAAAACACGATAGGACACGATTGTCATCGTGTGCAGCAGTGTCTTGACATGCAGCGGTTGAAAGGTTACGTTTGTTAGGTAAATAGGTGGGTATCTCGTGTAGTTTATTCGACTTTGTTTACTGTTACCTTCAAAAAATGCCCTGGGGTCTATGGTAAGTACTTTTCAGTAACTGAAGAAGAAATTATGGCGAATGCTAGCAAATTCATGATAAATCTTGTGTACCACTTTTACTAAATCATTTGGTATGCCTATGGAATTTCTCGTAATAGCTTCCTTTCGGACATTTTCGAGAGAAACTGGTCATTAAGTGGAGGAAGGACGAACATGCTTGTCTCAATAGTGAATGCACTCTAATGGGAATCTGGCAAAGTCACAGCAGGATGAAAACACCTAGAAAAACAGGAGAAAATACTAATTCTACGCGGACAAAGCTATTTCCAGTAAAACTCCTCAGTTTCATAACTCTACGAGTTGAATTACTAGAGGTTAAAATAAAAAAGTTACATTATATGCAACCAAACTCAAATTGTCATTAGTTTTTCAGGAGCACTGGTTGTTATATATCTTAATTAGATGTAATTTGTTGTGACCCGAAAAGAGAAGCTACCCGCCAAACTCCAGATCACCAGGTTCTTCAAAATAGTGTACAGATACACTGCACAACTCTATTCAAAATTATACTCGAGTGAAATCAATCCAAGACTATATTGCAAAAATATATCTGACATTCAAAATGCTAAAATTACTGACACCTCTTTGATAACTATAATCTGTCGAAAGAATGGTTCAAAATGAATAGTTTATGAGCCAGTTCAAAAAAACGAGAAAGTTACAATATAAAGTATGTTTCCAACATTCTCCCACCTGAGGAACGTTCACATAGAAAGAGTGACTCATTTGTAGACGGATACATACTTTATAAAAAACTACTATACAGAATGTACAAAGGAAGCTATAGAACAAATATTTTTGGCTTCTTAATTTGACGACCACTCCTAGTACACTTCACTTCATCGGTTACTCTTCTTTTGATATCAGAAACGATATCTGTCACTCCTGCACTATCACAACTTTCAGGTGAAACTTCATTCACCTCGTCGGGACAGGGTGTTAATTCAACCTGACCAGTTTTGACTGCTCACTCCCTCTTCTACATCCGATGTGGAATTTTTTGTACTATTAGATTTATCGATGCATTCTAAGGGATAGATCTTCTGAACTGGTCTGATCAAGGATCCTCTTGCGGTTTTTACTCGAAATAGACGAATTTTGTTTTCTTCGACACGACCTAAGGGCCAGTCTAGTCGTTTATGATTTTCATTACCGACAAGTACTATTTCGCCAAGAGCAACTTGTCGACCTTGTTCCTTTTCAGTTAGTGATGTTAGTTGTCCTAAGTACTCATTGCGGAACCAACTGCGTGAAGTTGTTCTCAACCTTTGTTTGTAGATCATCTTGCGACTAAAGGACGTTTCATCTACAAGATCACAATCTGAAATACCACTTTCAGCTACATCACGCAGAAACATTGCTGTAGATAAGGCTACCAAGTCCTCCTGATCAGTAGACAAATTCGTGAGGGATCTTGAATTTATTACAGCTTCACAATCGCACAATATGGTTGAGAGATCTTCATAAAATAGCGAAGTACGGCCAAGTACCTTGCGTAATAATTTCTTCAAAACACCATTGAGGCGTTCCCAGAATCCACCCCACCATGGCGCTGCTGGTGGATTGAAATGCCAATAAATGCGTTTTACAGAAGCAAAATTAGAAATTTTCTCCCAATCCAGTCTTTTGAATGCATTTTCGGTTCCTACAAAGTTGTCGCGTTATCACTGTATCTAGTTTTAGGTCTACCACGTCTCGCTATGAATCTGCGAAGGGCTTGTATAAAACTATGTGCAGATAAAGATGTGGAAAGTTCCAAGTGTACTGCCCGATAAACTGCACACGTGAAAAGACACACCCACACTTTTCCTCCATTTTTCAAGAACAAAGGTCCCGCGAAGTTGACACCGATGCAGCCAAGGAAATCCGCTCTTCATTCTCGACTTCTGACTTCACAAAACTCATAAGGCTTTCCAGACGACTCATAGTCGATGATTTAGGATCCGCCCCGCTATTATTCTCAGACTGTGCACTAGGAACTGAAAAATGAAAATTCGAGGACCGCTGCCAAACTCGCAATAAGTCATCAGACAGGCAAGATTCAATTAGAGGAAATAACATAGCGGCGCAATTATCATTTTTGATGCCAAGCGTCTCGAGAGCCCTCAACTGTGTTTCGACCTTATCATACAGAGTTGAAAGAGTCATTTTATTGTTAGACATGGCATTATTGATAATATGTTTCAAGAGTTCCCTGACATATACTTCGATTTGTAAGTCATCTCGCCCAAAACGTAATTTCAAACCGTCTATTACTTTTTTATAACTTTGAGCATTGGGTATTGTAGCTTGATAGATAGATAGATAATTTTATTTCTTTGTTTAACATATACAAGTATAAGAGTATATTACACATTGCCATGTAACAAAGAAAACGTCACAAAACAAAACAGAAAGTTACATGAATTAGTCACTATAATATAATGTAAATTCCAATTATTATAGATATAATATATATATATATATATATAAAACATACATATGTATATAAAACACAACAACGAATATGAGTTAAAATAGCACTAGTTGTCAGCGAGCGAATCACTTAGTGATTCACTAAACTCGTTTATCTTGTAGGGAACCATGTTGTTAAGATTTTTCCTAATTTTCTTTTTGAAAGATTCTAGTGGTAGTTCCCTCGTTTCACGAGAGAGCAAATTGAAAAGAGAAATACCTATAGATTTACTTTTTTCCAATCTCTTCCTACTAGGCACGATGTTATGTCTGTTGCGGGTGTGGAAGGTGTGAACATTAGAGTGTGTCGTGAAAGTAAGTATATTTTTTTTAACGTGTATCAAATTTTCATAGATGATTTGAGCAAACAGTGTCATAATGCCGAATTTTTTAAAGAGTGGTTTGCAGTGTTCATCATAGTTAACCCTTGCAATGCTACGTTCAGCAGCTTTTTGTAATAAGAAAACTCTCTGTAAATTTGTGAAACTTGCCTTTCCCCAACTCAGTAATCCATAGCTCATTAGCGAGTGGAACATCGCATAGTATGATGTTAGGGCTGCTTCTTGGCTAACAGTTAATGCTATGCGCCGAATGGCGTACACAGATCTTGCCAACCTTCCACACATCTGACTAATATGTGTGTACCAAGAAAGGGGTGGATCAAGATGTATTCCTAGAAATTTAACTGATTTCGTGTTGGAACAAGTATGGTGGTTTGAAAATAAACATATCTCTGTTTTAGCCTCATTCAAAAAAAGTTCATTGTCATTGAACCACGCTTTGGCATGAGCAGTAGTATGTGCTGAAATTTCATCAATATCTGCACTTTGTTCAACTTGAAGAGAAAAGGACGTCTCGTCAGCATATAAGATCATCATTAAGTTACGTTTGATTGACATATGTGAGGGTAGATCATTTGCATAAATTGAAAACAGGAAAGGGCCCAGTATGGATCCTTGTGGTACCCCTCTCTTGATTGGGCGTTCATGGCTTATGTTGTTATTATTATAAACCCTCTGTGTTCTATTTTTGAGGTATGATTCAATAATGTTTCTAGATACACCTCGTAATCCATACCATTCTAACTTCTCCAGGAGTTTTTCGTGACATACACAATCAAAAGCCTTTGATAGATCAGTGAAGATGGTTAAACACATTTTTTTGTTTTCCAAAGCGTCAAGAATGTTATTAGCTAACCTATTAACAGCATCTATTGTGCTTTTCCCACTTCTAAATCCATATTGATGACCATCAAATAAATTTAGTTTCTCCATATAATTACTGAACTGTATGAGGATTGCTTTTTCTATTACTTTAGATATTGTAGGTAGGATGTGTATTTGTCTATAGTTTTCTGGCATTTCCTCATCATCTTTTTTGTGAATGGCAAGAACTTTGGCCGGCTTGAACACGGAAGGAAATATTCCGTCAGAGAGACACGTATTGACAACGTGAGTCAAAGGTTTGATAATATATGATAAACACTCTTTCAACAATTTGGTACTGATGCCATATGTGTCTTGGGTTGTTTTGGTTTTCAGACTGTTAACAATTGAACGAATTTCCTCTTCGCTGAAGGATCGCATAAAAAAAGAATTTGAATTTGGGGATTTATTGATATTATGCTGAATTGGAAGATTTCCGTGTGCAGGAATATCCTTAACGATGTTATCTGCATGGTTGGTGAAGTATTCGTTAAAGATATCTACGTCAATTTCAGGTTGAGCTCTTGGGTTGGAATTACCTCTTTCAATATTTACGATTTCCCAAACTGTTTTATTTTTGTTGTCAGACAGTGAAATTTGAGTTGAGTAATATGTTCTTTTTGCTTCTGTCAAAGCTTGGTTATATTTTTTTTTTATCAAGTCGTATTGTACTTTATTGAAGTCACTTGGATTTTTTTTAAGCAGTTCGTATGTAAATTGAACATTTTGTTTGAGTATTTCAATTTCAGGTGTTCTCCAGTAGCTGATCTGGTTTGTCTTTTTTAAAGGTTTCGTTTTAATTGTAGGAAAACAGTGTCCAAAGTGGTTCATGAATGTCTCATGGAATGAAAGTGCTTTTTTTTCGGAAGATATTTGATTGTACATGTCACTCCATGATTCCTCTTTAAGGAAAGATTTGAACTTATGTTGATTATTATTCGAAAAGTTTAATTTATTATTGAGAGGCAGTTGATCTTTCTTTGAACTTTGTATTACATATTTCAATATTTGAGGGTCATGGTCCGATAGTGGTGCACTGAGGACTTCTGCATATGAGTGCTCAATGTTTGTAAATATATTATCTGGGCTGGTTTCGGATTTTACCGTTTTTCTAGTAGCTGTATGAACTTTTTGGTGCATATTAAGATGCTTGAATAGATCAAGAACCATATTGGATTTACTGTCTGGTTTCAGAAAGTTTACGTTATAATCTCCGCATATCACAACATTTGCTTTGCTATAATATTTGTCCATGTAAGATAGTGCTTTAGTCATTATGAATAGAAACCTGGCAAAATCTGAATTACCACAGGGTGATCGGTAAACACTCATTACTAATAGGTTTATATTTTTTATATATATTGCAGCAAGTTCACAATGAAACTCCTCTGATAATTGTTTTATGTTACTGATTTCTTTGGCATTGTATTGGTTATTCAAATATATACATGTGCCCCCATGAATATGGTTTGGTCTGCAGAAGATAGAGGCCAATTTGAAATTAGTAATATTATAACAGGAGGATTCGCTCACAGACAACCAGTGCTCAGTGAAACAGAGTACGCTTAAATTGTCAAAACTATTTACAAAATTGTCTACTTGTAGAATTTTATTACGGATACATTGGGTATTCAGGTGTAAAACAGCAATGTCAGGATTATCTCTTGCGTCATATTTCTTTTGTTGGCCTAATCTATTTCTATTTGTGATAGACAATCGTCTAAAAAATTTGTTGGTGCCCTAGTACCCTCTCGGGGATCCGTGTTCAGAGTATTCTTATAGTTTTTCTGTTTATGTGTTGCCAATTGATGAATACTATTATCGAAATTTTTATCAAAATTTTTATCAGTAGTAACGTCTTTAATTGGTATTGTGTTTATATGTATTAAATTTTTGTTACGTTTTTGTCCGTGTGTAATTTCATTCGATATCTTAGTGGCTATTTGGTTTTTGGACAGTGTCCATTTGTTACCATTATTTATATTTATTACTACCCCTCTACCTTCCAAATAACTGTCTAGTCGCAAAACGTAATTTTCAAGTACCTGATTTAATTTTGAGAAGTACAGATACACAGTACAGAAGTAATTTTGAGAAGTACAGATACAAGTACTGAAACTTGTCAGCCGCATCTATGTTTGGATCTTCATCGATTTTTCTGAACTGACCCCAAAAGGGAAGCCATTCGCGTATTTCACCACCAAATTTTTTAAATTCAATTGGAGGTAACTTAAATTTACGCATACCTGGGCCTAATGTGGATTTACTCACGGCCAAACTGGCTCTAGAACGTCGATCGTCTTCATCAAGACCAATATCTACGTGCTTCTGACGATTTCCATAGGTAATCCTCAAATCGATAAACTTTTTGTCATATCCCTCACAAGAATCGATTTCCACCATCAGATCTTCCTCACTCACGTCCTCTTGTAGTAGAGTATCGTAAATTTCTCTGTTGGCTATCAATAAGTTTTCATGTTTCTGCAATAATACTTCCCAAGCAACTTGTACCTGTTGTAGGGCTGCCTCTTCAGATAACAATTTATAGAGTTCATTGGCACTTTTCGTAAAAGCGGCGCGAAGAACTTTACGATGTTTTTTCTGTTGATCCATTGAGCACGACAAAAACCCTGGTTTGAAACTTGTTTAACGATATAAACGACGAAAGTTTTATCTGCACTAGTTCACAAGCCCGCACACGGAAGTTTTTGATTCACTCAAGTCCTGTCACGGTCGCCAAAATGTTGTGACCCGAAAAGAGAAGCTACCCGCCAAACTCCAGATCACCAGGTTCTTCAAAATAGTGTACAGATACACTGCACAACTCTATTCAAAATTATACTCGAGTGGAATCAATCCAAAACTATATTGCAAAAATATATCTGACATTCAAAATGCTAAAATTACTGACACTTCTTTGATAATTATAATCTGTCGAAAGAATGGTTCAAAATGAATAGTTTATGAGCCAGTTCAAAAAAACGAGAAAGTTACAATATAAAGTATGTTTCCAACATAAATAATGTGTTCAGAATGTTCATGAATTGTTTAATAGGAATAGGTAGCTTGTGACAACATCCTCGATATTTGTGTATTTCTCTTTACGGGACAATTTACCACAACCGAATGAAGGTGGATAACAAAGTAGGATGTTGCGATGCGACTGAAATATGGCAGAAGTAGGTAATAGTGGGAAGGGGGTAGCTGGTGGCCGTGAGCGTAGAGGCGCTGGTTGATGTCCAGAAGGTCCAAGTTCGAATCTCGGCTCGGCTACTGAAATAAAAATTTATTTCTGTAGTTTCGTTGAGCGGGAGGAGATAGGTGACCAACCGAACATTCTTGGTACCTTCGGACTGTCCACCAGCCGAGTAGTGCTTCGGATGACACTTAAAAAGCTAAGATCCCCGTCTTCTTAACTCACTCAAGTCTCTGACTTTCGAGGGTTGCTTTACAACTTAAATGGCGGTTAAAAACATATTTTTTTTTATTCAAACAGGTCGATTGTTGTAAAAAATTCTTGAAAACAATGCTATTTAAATTAGGTGCAATGTATTTGAAAATTGTATTCATTAAAAAAAGTATTTTTGTGCATAGAATCGCGCTAACTCCCTCAAATTGTCCCATCACTAAAACTGAAATTAACAAAATGCAAAATTGGCCTTATTGAAAATTTCATTGAGATGGTGCAATAGTTTAGCCTACACTGAATGACATGGTGAAATCAGAATAATGAAATATTCATTATTAAGATCTCCAGATTTATAGTATATTATTTAACGAGCGGTAATGTAGTTCATAACTCACGCAGATGAAGTTTGCAGCATGAGCCGCAGGCGAGTGTTGTAATTCATCAAGTGAGTTATGACCATTACCGCAAGTTGAATACTATACTTTATCTATGACTATAACAATAAATACTAAGATTACTTCGCTGATCTCATCCTCCTTCTCAGCCCTATTAACATGACTTCTCAAATGAAGGCCTTGGTGGAAGATCAGATGCGAGGTAACTTAGCAATCTGAACCAAAGGCCATTTGCTCATCACATAGGTACCTACCTACAGATTTATAAATATATATTTTTTTCTAAATGTTATAAAATGTGGTGTGCAATAAACGAATTATTATTATTATACAAGTACAGAGAAAGAACTTTATTCACAAATCTTGATAGTTACCTATAACAATGCTATAAAAATTTTAATTGTAATTACTCATTTTTTTTATTAATAAAATTAACTGTAAAGTTTGAACAACCAGTAAACTGAATATGTGGGACTGAATTATGCAAGTTTATTATTTCATTTTGTGTTTGTTGCATATATGTTGTTGATGTACTAACTGGTTGAGATGTTATAGAACTGTATATTTTATTTGCAGTATCTGTCTTATTCTTTTCGGAATCATCAACATACCCCTCAGCCACAGTAGTTGATCGCCAACCGCCATAGCGTTTCAGTGCCGTTATATCCCCTCCAGCATCTACTAATAAAGTTGCCGATGTACGGCAAAAACTATGCCCTGTATATAAATTACAGTGTGGTAATTTTAAAAATGTAGCAATGTCCCCATTGCTCCAAATTTATTAATGCCAATTCTTTGTGAGTGATATTTTCCATTTTGAAATTTAAAATATAAGATCGTTTGCGATATATCAGTAGGAGGAAGATTTAAATATTTCTTAACTATGGTATAAAAATTTCCCATAACAGTGAATTTTCTGGCAATTTTTGTTTTTATATTTGGTACACTGACCATAAAAATAGATCCATGATCTTCTAAATCTGTAATTTGCATAGAGTGCAATTCTGCTGCATGACAAGCACCCATAATGCCCATTATTAAAGCAACCTAAAATAAATTATGTAATTGACTAGATGATAAAAACGATTGAATGTTGTGAGATCTACTACCTTTGTCGCCAGATATTTCTCATCAGGAGCTTCATTTATGAAATTATTAAGTTGTTCTGGCCTAAAGGTTTTTGCCTTTTTAACCGACGAAACCAAAAAGGAGGAGGTTCTCTAGTCGACGCGTATATTTAATCTTTTTTTTTATTTTATTTTTTATGTATGATCACGCATAACTTTTTACTGAGACGTCCGATTCCAATAATTCTTTTTACAGTGGATAGGGTGTACTTCGAAGGTGGTCCCATTTGAATTTTAAAGATGAAATCCACCCCTAAGGGTAGCAAAATGAAGGATATTGATCACTCACCCTCTGAATTCTGGTCCGTTAACCGATTCTCAGGCATAACTTTGTACTGGGTTCTTCGATTTGGATGATTTTTTTTTAATAGATAGGGTATACCTTATATTTGGATTTTGAATGAAATTATCCACCCTTACGGGTAGAAAAATAGGGGATAATTGATTTTCACTTGTGAACATTGGCACACACATACGTAGTTGACAATGACAGATTGCTACTGACATTATTTTTGTTCCACATCCGTCAAAATCATTATATTCTATGAGAGGATGGAATGATATACAAAGTAATGAAATAAACTAACCAGAACAACAAAAATAATTTATATTACAACAAATAGTAAAAGTAGATAATCATATTATTTAATTGGTAATAGTTGAAGTAAGGTGGGTAAGTAAGTATTTTGGAAGTAATCAAAAAACAAGTAGGTAGTAATTAGTAGATTTTAGCCACAAAAAATTGAAAAATAAAAACTTTTTAACAAAAAATTAAACCGACGAAATACGGAACTGAAAAGTAAAAAATAAAATAAACCTTCTTAGTCTCAATAACTAAGCTCATTAACTAATGTAAGTAACTTATTTTGAGTCGGCTCCAAACGAACATCATTAAATTACCTCAAAAAAATTATCAGAATGTCACCGCGCAACTCGATGCCATCATTTTACGCCTTACCTAATTTATTTGCTTGTTTGTTTGGCGCCGACTCAAAATTAGTTACTTACATTAGTTTAGGAGCTTAGTTACTGAGACTAAGAAGCTTTATTTTATTTTTTACTTTTCAGTTCCGTATTTCGTCGGTTTAATTTTTTGTTAAAAAATTTTTTAGCTACATGTTTTTCTGATTGACGTTCAAGAATCGCGCGTAATTTCAAATAATTCTCTATATTGATTCCATTATTTATGTTGAGTGTGCTTCTTAGCATGGAGTAGAAAGTCCATAGGGACGATGCTTTATATTTAGTGCTAAGTTCACTAAAATATGCCGAAAGTACATTTTCTGTGAACGATGACTTGATGTTCTTGCTGCTACACCAATCTTGAAAATTCTTGTATACACCTTTATATTTGTTTTGGGATTTTTCGGGCAATACATTCTGTATGGTAACGTTAGCTACTTGTCTTATTTCTGGAGGTGTACATAATAATTCATCTTCACTATCTGAATTCATCTTTTTCAGCACAAAATTCAGAATAATTAGGTATTAATTTAATTTGAAAACGTCAAAATTATTCAAGTGACATTACTCCCCTCAATAACAATAATGGACTGTTTCCTTTCGGCCAAACGGCTTGTACAGAAGAACAGAGCCACCTTGATATTCGGTTCGTAAATAATTCCAAGAATCTTTTCCGATTTATTATAGTAGTGAGTTATTATAACTCACGTTGTTTGTTTATAGGTACTATTAATTGCTCAAAAGCAGTTGAATAATCAATATATAATTTAATAGGAGTAGATAAATAAATACAGTTTTTCTGTGGTATTTATGCCACTTAATAAAACTTCATATGATCAGATTATTCTCAAACCATATTGCTAGTAGATTCCTTGGTAATATTGTCAATATTATATTATTATTTAAGAGAAGTGTGTGTCCTCTGGTTACAAAAGATAAATATTGCCTGGAAAGTTGTTTATGTAAAATAATGGTCCTAGATAAAGCCGTGAGGCAGCTCCATTGTGTATAATTTTTGTATTCTTGTCTCTTTACTTCAACATAATGTCTATAGCATAGGTAGCTGTGTCTACCTGATGAAGGGGTATGCCTTGAATTTAAATACTTTTTAAATGTGGCGGTGGCTGAGCAATTGTTAAAGTGATTTTTCAAAGATTAACTTGTTCTAATGTCAGTGGTACAGGTGGTGTTTTGGGTTTTTCCATTCAACAGTATGGTACGTTTTTGAATTCATGTGAGAAGTCAAACAATATATAAAATCGAGTATTTATTATTCAGTTATTATCAAGCCCCTCGAAGTTTTCATTTTTTAACTGAACTATTTTACTTCATTGAGGATCCTTCTGTAAACTATTTTATTTATTTATTTATTCAATAATACATCCAGCAGGCTAATGCCCATTTACAGGTGTATATAATTATAAAACAATTGTTAATTGTAGTATTGCAACATATAATAATAATAATAATACAACTTATTTCATTTGTCGAAAAGTAGAGAGGTACAATAACAAAGAAAACGTCTAGAATATAAAATAAATGTAGACATAAAAAATATATAATATATAACTACTATAGAGTTATTGATAAAAAACAGACACATTCCGATTATAAAAGACATTCATCAACAGTGTAAATATTCTCATTTTTCAGATGGGTTTTCAATGATTTCTTGAATATATTTATGTTAGGGGCAGTTTTAATACTCTGATCTAATTTATTTAGACTTTGCAGCCAAGAAACAGGTGACTTTTCTGAAATTTGTTTGTGTTGTGTGGGCCTGGAACAAGCAGATTTCTAGATCTTGTTTCATGCAGATAATTTTCTCCACTACAAGAAAACTTATCTCTGTTTTGATAGACAAAAATACACAGCTCATATACTACAGGCCTGCTACAGTCAAAATGTTTAAGCGTTCAAAACTGTCTCTACATGAGACCCTCCAGTCTAGACCATCCACTATCCTAATTGCCATTTTCTGTAAAACGAAAACTCTTTCCCATGAAGCAGAAGTACCACAGTTGAGTATCCCATACCACAAATGGTTGTTGATGTTGGCATAATATAGGCTTAACAATATCGATTTGCTACAGTGATTGGACATGAATCTCAAGGCATAACAATTCTTACGCAGTTTCGCACAGAGACTCAATATGTGGTTCCCAGCTCCATTTATTATCAATATTAACCCCAAGTAATTTAGTTGTTTCTGAAGCATCTACTCTTATGTCATCATTTTTAAAGATAAAGAGGGTATCAGGTTGACTACTCAGAGAGAACTTCATTAATATTGTTTTTTGTACATTTAGAGTTAGGTGTTTTTTTTCGACCACAAAATAAAAAATTTATAGGCAGTTTCAGTTGTCTCCACAAGACTTTCAAAATCCTTTTGTGTTACTATAATGTTCATGTCGTCGGCATAAGATATTACCTGGATCGTTGACAGATTTTTTAAAAAGTTAATGAGATCATTTGCATAAACGAGAAATAGAAGGGGGCCCAATATGGAACCTTGAGGTACACCCTGTTTAATGACTAGAGGAGGGATTTGTGTGTTTTGCATAACAACACACCGGTGTCTATTTGATAAGTAAGAGCGCAACAACTTCAATGCCATTCCTCTTATTCCATACCTTTCCATTTTTGATAATAACAGTTCATGGTTAAGACAGTCAAAAGCTCGTGAAAAGTCAACAAAAGGACCACAAGCTCTTACACGAAGTAAAACCATGTTGATGTGGAGAGAGCATTTTATTTTTATTTAGAAAAGACAGTAGTTGGTTCCTCATGTTCAATTCAAAAATTTTACCTATGCTGGATAGGAGAGATTGCCCTGTAGTTCTCTATTTGGTGTGGGTCATTTTTTTAATATATTGGATTGATTAGTCTATCTGGGTAGATACCATTTTCCACTGATATATTGAAGATATATGTCAGGGGATAGCTTAATTATTGTGCATGACATTTTTTTTAAATGTTATTTGAAATGTAGTCGAAACCGTTAGCATTAGAAATTTTCAGAGATCTTATTAAAGTTGTAACATCAGCCTAAGTAACTGGTGCCATATATAAGGCATATCGACACATCTTAACATGAAGTCGTAGTCAACATTGTCTCTCAACTGATCTTGTGTGAAATAACTATTTAATTTACTAGCAGCGATATCTTTAGAAAGTTCTTTCCCATCTTCTAGAATAGTGATTTCAGAGCTAACACTCCATTTTTTTTTTTCATTTATACATTTCCATGTTGTTTTAGTTTTTTTGCTAGAGCTAGAGACTCTCTGATCTATAATGTTTCTCCTGTGTTCCCTAAGTTTTTTTCTATAGGTTCCGTGTCTGCTAGGTTCTCTGAAAATTTCATCTGTATTTGAAAGCTCGTTATAGTGAATAACAAGTTTTTTTAAATCTTATCATTTCAGATGACAATTTAGTCTTTGGGTTTCCTCCTACTTTCATTTCCCTCATAGGGAAAGCTACTTCAACGTAATACATTAATGTTCTATGAAATATTTCGTAGGCTGCATTTGGGCATGTTTCCTCAGTAAGATCTGCCCAGTCTTCATTCTCCAGTAACTCTTAAGAATTTTGAAGTGTTTGTCTCTGAAAAATCTCTACGAAAGATGGACATATTGGTACTCTTTGTATCCCTAAAATTCAGATTTCCCTGTACATGCCACTTCAGGAGCTGTGCATAATGGTCTGACAGACAGAGATTTATGTTCGATGACTCATAATAGTTAAGATGCTTGCTCACCAGAAAATTATCTATACAGGAACTAGTCGCAGAGGTTACTCTTGTTGGTTCCATGACAGTTCTTTTCATGGCAAAACATTCACTCGCCGTAGCTTAGCATTGTCCACATTAAAATCGCCCCCAATAATAACATTGAGATTATTTTCAGTTGTATGGAACAATTGGCCATTTAGCAGATTCAGAAATAAGTCCATATCTCCATCAGGTGGACGATAAATACATATAATTGCAACTTTCACAAGCGGTAAATAATATATATAATTAAGGTAATGTGAGTAAATGTCCCTGACATTACATGACTAATTCTGCAAGACACTAGAAAGTTTAAATTAAAATTCAGATAAAGATAGAAAAAATATATCGATACACTGCAAGTTATTATAATGACACATGGTTGTGAGGGAACAATGAAAATGATGTGTGAGAGTTTGGTACAGCTATGCAAAATGTTATATTAGATCTCGATTCATATCGAGGTACATTGAAATCAATCAGAGAAAGTAAGGAGGACAAGTCAATATGATTATGAATAATTTTATATATAAAAGTTAGATCGAATATCTCACGTTCTGATCAAAGAGTACTCCTAAGTCTTTGAATTGGGTAACTCGCAACAAATAAGTGGTATTCAAGTGATAGTCAAATAAAATAGGGATTGATTTTCGTGTGAAAGTTATACTTTTACATTTATTAGTGTTTATTTTTAATTGTCGCAAGATCTTGTAGCACTTCACTATCATGTCGATTTAATTTCTCTGATAATTTCAATGTCATAGGCGAAAAGTAGTTTATTACATTGTATATGATCACAAATATAATTTATATTTGATATATGTTTCTAAATTTAAATCAGTCGAATAATATTTGAGTTTTTTCTAAATATGTTAACAGAGGTTTTCTTTTATAAATGAACTATTGAATTTTTTTTCAATTCATTGGATTTTTGAATAATGTTTGAAAATCTTCAGGAATAACTCGCTAACATTATTATCTGAAAAAATATTCCATTCCTTTCTTTATTCCTCAATAGACCTTTAAATAATTTCATATTTTCCTGATTTCAAATGTCTCTAGCACAGAGGAATTAATGTCAAACCATTATATATATATATATATATATATATATATATATATATATAATGGAATATATATTTATATATATATATATATATATTTATATATATATATATATATATTTATATATATATATATATATATATATATTAAGGTTTTAGTAATTTATTTCACACTTAAATCTACAACTTAATTTATATTACGCCACTGTATAGCTCGATCGTATGGGCTCGTTCAGACTGTCCGTGCCATCTTGAGGGCTACCTATTTATCTCCGTCACAGAATTCCCGATCTTTCGAATTCCGGCAGTTGGCGACCAGCATGTTCCAATCGTTTCCAATATCGACCGTTGCTCTCCGCGGCAGAGCGACTGGACTGTTCTCCAACATCTCCGGGGATGACCTCATCGCTGTCGACGGCAACGCGCGAGGCGACAGGTCCGGCCTAGGTTCGTTACATTGCCCCCTTCTTAAAGACATTTCGTCCCGAAATTTCATCCTTGGAGTGTGACGATATCTGCATGACTCCCCATATCTGCACCGTGAAGTTCGATGGAAGTAACACTCCACGGTCTTCATGATCGGTCGTGGAAGAGGGTTACAGCAAACCAAAATCTTGACGCCGCTGGATCTGAATATCGCCTCCAGCATACTTCTTATGACTCTCCAGTCCAACCCATCAATACCACAGGACAATTTTGGAATTGCTAGATCCACCAGATTCTGGTCCACCATAGTATCTCTTAGTTTGGTGAGACTCTTCCAGACATCTTCATAGGACGGTTTATCTTGGGAATGCCTCTTGGTAACTAGGTAGTAGATGTTTCTCTGGCCTTTCTTCAACTGTAGCACCCCACCAACTTCTGGATTCTGCTCCCGCAGTGTTTGGAGTTGACCAAATTTCTTGGAGAACACTACGGCGATGCCCCTGGACATTCGAAGATCTTCTGCCACACAGTGCGCTAGTGCGTAGTCAGCAGGCACCTAGAAAAGGTCTCGTGACTCCTCTCTAGTAACCCCATGTAGAACTTTCTGCCCGTTTGAATACAAGGACATAAACTTCTCGAACGTCATATCCTCCGGTGGCTTGAGGGTGCGAACTTGGTCATGGTTTCCAGCGTAAGGGGCCAACCTGTTGAAATGGACGACCCTTGGTTTCCCTCGGGGTGGCTTATGGATTCGGTTCACAAGGTCGTTTATCCTTTTCACGATTTTATACGGGCCTTCCCACGAGTTCCGCAACTTTGGTGATAGTCCACGACGACGTTTGGGGTTGTACAGCCAAACCAGGTCATCAACCTTAAATCCTCCAGCGTCGGCCTTGATGTCATAGGTCTCCTTCATTTTATCGCTGGCACTCTGGATGTTCAACCGGACTCGTTCGTGGATGTCGTCCATTCTCTGCCGAAGTTTGCTGACGTAGTCCTCTCCCGCAGTGTCTTCTCCTGGCGGTATCCCAAACTTCAGGTCACAAGGCAGTCGCAGTTCTCGGCCCATTATAATACTAGCAGGAGTTTGATCGGTTGACTCGTGTACTGCGGATCGATAGGCCATCAGGAACAAATGAAGATACTGGTCCCAGTCTCTTTGATGGTCAGAGACAACCTTGGACAAGTGGCGGTTGATCGTCCTGTTCATCCGTTCCACCATTCCATCGGACTGCGGATGTAGGGCCGTGGTTCTTGTCTTGCGGATGTTCATTAGTAGACATATTTCTTGGAAAAGGTTGGATTCGAAATTTCTGCCTTGATCCGAGTGCAGCTCCATTGGAATACCGAATCGACATATCCACTCTTTCACCAAGACGTCGGCGACGGTGATGGCTTCCTGGTTGGGCAGGGCATAGGCTTCCGCCCACTTACTGAAGTAGTCCATTGCCACAAGGATGTATTTATTCCCGTGGTCGGATACGGGAAACGGGCCGGCGATGTCAATGGCGATTCTCTCGAACGGGTTGCCTACGTTGTACTGACGCATCGGGGCCTTGGGTCGTATTCGAGGTCCATTGCTAGCAGCGCATACAGCGCACTTTCTGCACCAGTCCTGGACGTCAGCTTGACAATTGGTCCAGTAAAACCGTTGCCTCACTTTCTGCAGGGTCTTCGTCACTCCCAGATGTCCTCCAGCGACTCCATCATGGATTTCCCGCAGCACTTCCTCTCTTCTGTTCCTGGGAACAATTATTTGGCGTCTGTCTTCCCCACCAATATCGGCCTCCAACACACGTTTCAGGATCCCATTGTCCAGAATAAGAGAGTTCCATTGTGCCCAATAGGACTTAACAGCCGGCGAGTAACCTGCGACTTCCTGCCATGATGGTCTTCGATTTCCCTTCTTCCAGCTGACAACTAAGCCAAGGTCGGGTCTTTCTCTTGGTCTTTCTGGATCTTGCTGTCATTCCAGTTGTCATCCATTGCCGCGGTTCTACGAAGTGTTGCTTCTTTCTCTTCTGCTCGTCGGCAATGTGAGCAATCATCTGGACATGGTCTTCGCGACAAGGCATCTGCATTCTTATGGCTAGTTCCGGCTCGATGTTCGATCTCGAAATCGAATTCTTGGAGTCTCTCGATCCAACGTGCTACTTGACCCTCAGGATTTTTGAACTGTAAGAGCCATTTGAGAGCTGCATGGTCAGTTCTCAACAGGAATCTTCTTCCATACACGTACTTGTAGAAGTGCTCCACTCCCTTTACAACAGCTAACAGCTCTCGCCTGGTGACACAGTAATTGCGCTCTGGTTTGCTAAGCGTCTTGCTGAAATAACCAATGACCTTCTCCTGTCCCTCCTGGATCTGAGATAGGACAGCTGGCGTCCGTATCCAAAATGAATTTCCCTTTGGGTAGGGGATAGCTCAGTACAGGTGCGTTGATCAAAGCTTCTTTCAGCTTCCTGAAGTGAGTCTTGACATTCTTCGGACCACTGGAACTTTGTTTGGCCCTCCGTGAGCCTGGTCAGTGGTTTAGCGATGTTGGCGAATCCCAGCACATATCGGCGATAGTATGTGCATAAACCAAGGAAACTTCGAAGTTGGTGAATGTCTTTTGGGATGGGCCAATCCTTAACAGCTTTGATCTTCTGGTCATCCACTGCTACTCCTTCCCCAGAGACAACGGGGCCGAGGTATCGTACTTCTTTTTGGAACAGATGGCATTTCTTAGGGCTCAGCTTCAATCCGGAGTTCCTCAGTCGCAGGAATACTTCCTCCAAGTTTTTCACGTGGTCCTCGAACGATCTGCCGACCACAATTATGTCGTCGAGATACACTAGACACGTGTTCCATGAGAGTCCTTTCAGCACTGTCTCCATCAATCTTTCGAATGTGGCGGGAGCATTACAGAGCCCGAATGGCATAACGGTAAACTGCCACAATCCTGAGCCGATGGTAAAAGCAGTCTTTTCTCGATCTTCCTGAGCCAGTTCTACTTGCCAGTATCCACTCTTCAGATCAAGGGTCGAGAAAATCGTGGAACCAGCCAACGTGTCTAGGGTGTCATCTATTCTCGGGAGAGGGTAACTGTCCTTCGTGACATTATTAAGTTGGCGATAGTCTACACAAAAGCGTGTCGATCCATCCTTTTTCTTCACTAGTACGACTGGAGAGGACCAGGGACTGTCAGATGGTTCGATAACTCCTTCTTTTCCCATATCGCTGACTATTTTGTCAGCCTCTTCCTTCTTGGCAAGAGGAAGTCTTCTTGCTGATTGCCGGATCGGTCGGGCACCCCCAGTATCAATCTTGTGCTGGACCACATTAGTTCGACCCCCTTTTCCTTGTCCGGTATCGAAGATGTCTTGGTACTTTTTGACTAAATCTCTAAGTTTGGGCTGTTGAGCTGGTTTTATGTCTTTGGAAGAGATGGCAACTAATTTTTCTAGTTCTGTGGGCAAGTTGTTGGGTTGGCTAATCGTACCTCGTACGCCCCGGATCACAGATGAAACTGACGAGCAGTGCCCCAAAATTGTTCCTTTCTTCAAGGTCACTGGGAAATAATTGACATTCATGACCCTTACCGGCACAAATTTGTCAGCACGCAACAAGGTCTTCCCTAGTGCAATCCCTCGTCCAATCTTCTCATCATGAAGTTTGGGCTCGAACATCAACATGTCTCCACTGCTCGCACTCCCGTCCAGGCGAGCCTCCAGAATGGTTTCAGCCCTCTCAGGTACGCTTACATCTTCAGCCAACAGCACACGGATCAACTCCTCACTCCTCCCATAAAGCACCAGCTCTTCTCCGTTGACACGTAGGACGCCGTCTTTGAAATCCAATTAAAACCCTCTGGAATTCATGATGTCCATTCCGATGATTGCATCGTCTTCGATGTCCGCTACAAGTGCCTGATGTTTCACTTTAGTGCTGCCCAAACTTATTTCAATCGGTAGCTCGCCATATACAGTAGCTGGCTCCCCTGTTGCTGTATGTAGCTTCCAAGTTGTCGGTTCAATTCGTTCCGGTGTTCTGGCAAAGGAAGGCCCGAGAATTGTCCTAGTCGCACCTGTATCTAGCAGCATGGTGCAAGGCTCGTTATTGATGAGACCGTCTACGAAAACACCTCTGTTCTGTCGTTGCAGGATAGCGACATATGCGTTGTTAACCGGGGCTTGCTGGACACAGGCCGACGATTGCCCCTTTCGTCGACCTTCTTTAGTTTTCCTGCATCGGAGTCGTGTTTTCGAATTTTGGACATTTGCTACGCACATGTCCAATTTTGCCAATTCCAGCATCTTATCTGTCTTTTCTCAGGCAAAACTTCCTTAATCACTTTCCTTATGGCAGCTTCCAAATTAGCAGGCTCCTGTGAGTCTTCCTCAATCATTCGGACTTTACTCTGGCTTTTGCAAGATTGTTTCGCTGCCTCGAATTCCAAAGCGCGTGCCAGTGCGTCTACGAGATGTGTTGGACGGGCTAGTGTCAACGCTTGTCTGGTTTCTTGGTCACGGAGTCCATCCAGGAATGCTTGAACCGCTAGTCGCTCCATTACATTTTCTGGTGTGGCTGGATATGCGAGACGAACCAAGCGTGCAATGTCAGTTTCGAATTCTTGTAAGGATTCGCCCGATTTTTGGCAGCGATTTTTCAGCTGGGAGTGGTATACGTGTTCCAAATGGGCGTGGCCATATCGTAATTCTAGATGTTTAATCAGCTGATCATAGTCCTCCTGTTCTTGGGCGGTGAGAGTTTGTAGAATATTTGTCGCTTCTCCACGTAATGCAAGTGTCAGTGCTACAGCTCTTTCCCCTGCATTCCATCCGTTTGCTTTGGCCGCTGCTTAAACGCCGGCGGTAATTTGTCCATGGAGTTTTTCCGTCGAACTGAGGCGGCTTCATGGAAAGCTTCCCTATTTCTGAATTGATCTTGACATCTTTTATTCCCTCTTGAACTTTATCCAAGTTCAAACTCAAGTCCAGCATTGCATTTTCGTTAACCATCTCTGTGGAGGGCGCACTATTAATTCGTTTTTCCAGCTTACTGATTGTTTCCTTCATTTTGTCCATTTCTGCCTCGACCCCATCTTTGATTTTATCTACCTCCGTGTTCATTTGCTCCCTAATTTTATCTATCTCTGTCTCAACGGTTCCCATTCTTTCTTCTAGAAAATTAGCCACACCACACAATTCTTTTTTTAGGCCTTCTGTGTTTTCCAGGAACTTCTCTTCCAGGCTTCTTGAATTTTCTAGAAGCTTCTCTTCCAGATTTCTAGAATTTTCTTCAAGCTTCTCTTCCAGATTTCTAGCATTTTCTTCCAGGCTTCTTGAATTTTCTAGAAGCTTCTCTTCCAGATTTCTAGAATTTTCTTGAAGCTTCTCTTCCAGATTTCTAGCATTTTCTTCCAGACTTCTTGAATTTTCTTGAAGCTTCTCTTCCAGATTTCTAGCATTTTCTTCTAGGCTTCTTGAATTTTCTAGAAGCTTCTCTTCCAGCTTTCTAGAATTTTCTTGAAGCTTCTCTTCCAGATTTCTAGCATTTTCTTCCAGACTTCTTGAATTTTCTAGAAGCTTCTCTTCCAGATTTCCAGAATTTTCTTCAAGTTTTTCTATTATCGGACTCAAATCACCTCCGGGAACTTCGAATAAAAATGTTTCGGGGTCCTCACCTTCTTGTATAAGTCCTTCTGCAAGTCTTTCCTGGAGTACTTGCTTTTTACCCGTTGTTTCCAGTTCCCTTTCCTCCAATTCCTGTTTCAATTCAGCTACCTTCAAGTCCGCAAGGCGCTTTTTTCTTGAACACATTTTGTCTTTGACGAGGTATCAGTCTGTTTCACACGAAAAGTTTATCAGTTTGTTAAAAATTCACTTCGCGAATTCTTTTCCACGGGCCACCAGTCTATTGTCTGTTTCACGCGAAGAGTGTATCAGTTTATATTCCCACGCACAATTGTCCACTTCGCGAAAACCGGGCCACTGTCTATTTTCTGTTTCACGCGAACAGTGTATCAGTTTATATTCCCACGCACAATTGTCCACTTCGCGAAAACCGGGCCACTGTCTATTTTCTGTTTCACGCGAACAGTGTATCAGTTTATATTCCCACGCACAATTGTCCACTTCGCGAAAACCGGGCCACTGTCTATTTTTGGGCGTACAAAAAGGTCTATCAATTTATTTTTCTGACTATCCACTCCACGATCACTTGTTTATTTTCAAAATCCCACTTCTGACACCAATTGTAATGTAAATAAACTTAACTTGGTTTTAGTAATTTATTTCACACTTAAATCTACAACTTAATTTATATTACGCCACTGTATAGCTCGATCGTATGGGCTCGTTCAGACTGTCCGTGCCATCTTGAGGGCTACCTATTTATCTCCGTCACAGAATTCCCTATCTTTCGAATTCCGGCAGTTGGCGACCAGCATGTTCCAATCGTTTCCAATATCGACCGTTGCTCTCCGCGGCAGAGCGACTGGACTGTTCTCGAACATCTCCGGGGATGACCTCATCGCTGTCGATGGCAACGCGCGAGGCGACAGGTCCGGCCTAGGTTCGTTACATTATTTCTCTTTATTTAGTTGAAACTTATTCATTTACAAAAGTAAATACATGTTCAGTTTAGTTAAAAATACATACATAAAATGGTCAAGTATAAATAAAATAAGATTAACATTGTAAAAAAATCAGTTATACTTACATACATAGAAATGCATACATAATAATAATATACTAATATACAATGTTTTCAATAGGTAGTCCTTCAAGCTTCTTTTAAATGTATTTATTGAAACACTATCTTTAATTATCAATTCCTTTGTAAAATAGAGAATTATATGTACAATTTTATTATATCTTTCAGCTTTTAATCTGTTTTTATAATCATGTGTTTCATTAACATATGTTATTTTATTCTGGAGATATACAGGTGATTGTCAATTTTGACTTTAAAAATGAAAATCAGTGTTTGATACTCGAGGAGTTTCTTCACTGGAAGCCATTGAAGGGTCTGCAGCATATGTGCTATTGGTGTTGTTCTCGAGCGTTGTAGAATTATTCGGATAGCACGACTCTGCATCTTTTGGATTCTGCTTGTTTCATTTTGATTAAGAAAATACAAAATTGTCGAACAATAATTAAAATGTAGTATTATAGTGTTGAATATTATTAATTTAGACCATTGGCTGAGATACGGAGAACATCTTCTTAAGTAGTTAACTTAACTTAACTTTGTAAGCTACTGTTATGAATACATATAATTTGGGCTGATTAGTGATCACTAATATTATTTAATTAAAAAAAAATACATTAAAATTTCCACAAATTACACTATCAGATTATTACGCTTTTCCTATTAATTTTCAATTGTCTCGAGGAAGGCATCTATAGAAAATGTTAAAATCTCCATCTGTACTATATAAAATTGAAATCTTAGTCTGAAGATGAATTCTCTAATGTACAGCAGTGCACTCAAAATGTTTTTCTATCGATTTGATGAATAGAACTTTGTAGTAAACTCTTCCAAGTTCACAGCTCAACAAAAAAAATGCTGAGCTGAGCTTTCTTTGATTGATGGAACTCCCCCAATTTTAAAGATTGAATATGAAAATATATTTGAAATACATTTTCAGCCTTGTAATTAGATTGTATTGTCCGATTTAATCCATTATTGAAAAGATAAAAATTTCTAGTGCTGGCATTAATATTGAAGTGCATAAGACTATAAAAACAAAGCTCAAGATATCGATGATATATAGTGAACCATATCCTAGTTATTTGTGTCTGATTTTTAGGGAAGGCAGCTAATTAATTTATTCTTGAGTATCTTCAATGGATTCCTTGTGTACTCTGTAGCATTGGTATGAATATTATAGAGGGTTTTGAAAATAGCTGAACAGAAAATATCTGCATCTAGGTCTATTTCAATTATAAATGACTTAGTTAATTTTTGTTTCAACTTTTTTTGGGGGACTAATAACCTACAATCTGCAAAAATGTCAGGGAAAATGGTTTGCCATGGTAAGTCACTACGAAGAAGAAATTATTTTTTCATGGATGTAAAAAAATATTATATTAGTAACTTTTAGTATTCTGATTGACGTTTCAGGATCTTTATTTGTTCCTGATCTCAAAACTTTCAAAGATGGGCTGAAATTGCTTTAGGTTTCTCAGGATTTCTTGCATAAAGTTTTCTGGTTTTGTTTGTGTAATAATCGAGATTAATGTGTTAGTTGCTAATTTATATGGGCTAGTGGCTCAGTGGTACGAGTGTTAGTCTTGTGCCCACTGTTTCCACCTGACGATGCGGGTACGACTCCCAGCAAGCCGTTGAAAAACATTTCAAAGCCCCAAGAGAGTTTTTAGAACCCACTATAAAAGGTAACGCCCCCGTGATCTTGACTCGTACAAGTTTTCATTAACTTTTGAGAGTTGGTAAAACAACTAAGAAAGCGGTTAAAACCATTTTACAATTCATTTTATATTTTCAAAAAATATGAAACATAAATATTATGTTAGTTGTGTTGGTGTTGTGTTTGTACTGAGTTTATCTTTCTTTGTGTATGGTTGTTTTCAATTTCATAGAAAGTATTTTCCAAAAATTGATCCGGATACACATGGTCCTTTAGTACAGATTTATGAAAACAATTTCTTTGTTGAAGTATTGTGGTGAATCACTTACTATTTTGGCTCTATTGTAGAGGCATTCAACGGGATGATTGGAATTGCAGTGGAGATATCTATTAGTGTATGCTTTCTTTCGGTAAACAGTTATGTTGATCTGATCTGAATTTTTCATAACATCTAAAAAGCTGGTTATGGTGGTTTTCCTTTAACTTCAAACAAAAAAAAAGTACAACAGCATTCTAGCTACTGATATTGTTGGTTCTTGTTTATTAATATGATTTTTTTAATATCTAGTCCATCAGTGTTGCGTTTCCAGGTGGCAACATCATATCTCCATCACACCTGTGGACCTTTCCGATAAGTTTCTGCAAAATATTCAGAGTTCCATGAAAATATTACTTGAAATGGAAGACAATGGAGATCTCATCCGTTCAGAACATTATTCAAGAGATCCTGATAAACCTAGGCCATTTTTATCCAATGTTTACAAGTTTTGAGAACAGAAACCTATAAAGTTCCCAAAACCAACTATCTTTTAATTACATTTTTTTCCGATACGAAAATTCTGAATACAAGTTACCGACTGATTTATTATTTTTTCTATTAATGAAAAAATAATTTGGTATACATGTAACTTATTAGGGCAAATTGAGTTGTCACTTTGACACTTATCATATAGTTTCCCTGATACATTTTTTCCCGATTGTGAAAGGTTATTAATCTCCAAAAAAATGTCAATGAGTATTTCTCCAAAATAAATAAGCTTCAAACAAGACCCTAGTGTTACTACTTATTTTGGTAGGAATTCTTGCAGTATTAACAAAATTTACCATAGGAACAAAAAAAAACTGGAATTTTTTCGGTAATACATTTCACTATCAACAAGTTTTGATTGTCAAAGTACAACTTCACTATAAAAAGGAAAAGGGGGAATAAAAAAAACGTAGGTTTTAATGAAACCATGGAACCATACAAGGTGTTTCTAACTTCCAGGGTAGATACTATTGTGAAAATGCTTATTTCTAACAAGAACCAACTACTTCCCTGGCTAAAGCTCACTGAATATTGAGCTACATCTGACTGTAATTGTGAAAATACCCTAACTTATTCATTCATATAATGACTGTTCGTTTTTCTTGCTCACGTTTCTGTAATCTGATTTGAGCAATATTTGGTTGTTCGTTTGTTCCGAGCAATTGATCAAAGAGTGTTCGTTTGACAAGAGCAAATTGCTACAGATCAGATAAAGCATGCTTTATCTGCTCCATCAAAAAATCGAATCAAAGTGATCAGAAGGCAGCAATAAGAAAATGAAGGAAGTAATAAGAAATAGTATCAAAATATAAAATGGAGATATATGATAGATGCAAATTCCTATTGTTATTTAGTTTAAACAGGTGGTAATTTGAATTATGGGTGAAAAAATAAATAATATAAAAACGTTCATAGGTACATACAAATGTTGTTAGAAGAGGTTAGTTTACAAATAATTAGGTTATGATTTGCTTAGTGTTAGTTTGAGTTTGACCAATAGGATATTTTTGCTGCTGGATCATAAAAATCCAAATCAATCACGTCACAATTACGTGATCTCCATGATTTTTTGAGCTGGCTGACATTTCAAACGAACAGGACTATTAGTTATTTGATTTCACAAGCAATGCATACCCTTTCTTAATTTTGAGAAGCAGTTTCTATACACTTAAGTGTGCTGATTACGAGGAAAATAGTGGAAAAAATCTAATAAGTCATAATTTTCGGTAATTTGAATTTTTTCGTTTTTAATATTCTTTTATATTTGACTTTACGATACGATTCGATACAATACGATACGAAACGTTTTTTACTTCATTGTGTCACATAATCTTCAACGAATTATATATATATATATATATATATATATATATATATGTATATATATATATCCGTAGTACTATTTTGCTTCCATATCATAACACATCACATTATATTATGCGTCCATGACTATATTGCTTCTGTATATCGGAGGCAAAATAGTTTGTGCTAATATCTACCTATCTGAGGAAAATAATAAAAAGGTCGTTACATATTTCTGTTTGTCTTTTGTTCATGCTTAGGCAGAATAGTTTTGTTTCTTTATAAATATTAAGAGATGTCAGTAATGGCAAAATTATGGGACACAAAATAGTGTGCTTCATAAAAGAAAATATACACATTTACTTTCATATAATTCCATCAGAGGCGCTAGTGAATATCCGCAATAAATATTGGTTTTTCACTTTGCACTATATTTTGCTTCCGCAAGTTTGGCAACCGTGTTTACAGTTCAAATCGAATAGGAGATATGTTCGGGGTCGAAAATTATGAAACTTTTGTCAAAATTCATGAATTTGAAATGGTGGACGAGTTTTGTGATTATGGTCCGATTCAATTCAATATTGGTGAGTGGGGGTTTTCGGGCTCGGAGATTACGAATTTTTTGTCAAAGTTCAGAAATTTAAGATGGCAGACAAGTTTTGTGATTATGGTCAGATTCGATTCAAAATTGGTAGGTGGAGGTTTTTGGGATCGGAAATTATGTTTTTTTTGTCAAAATTCATAAATTTAATATATATATATATATATATATATATATATATATATATATATATATATATATATATATATATATATATATATATATATTCATTCTAATAATTTCATTTGAATTGTGTTGGTTGAATCAGTCACACCACACAACTGTAGACCACTATAAAACGAGTAATAATAAATGAAATTAATAATGAAACCTACTATTTGGTAACTTGGAGTTACGCTCATAAACATGCCAGAAAATGTATTGGCAATATGTGGCAGCAGATCGAATGAGATTCCAAAGAAGAATAAATGAAGCTGCAAACATCGAAACGAAACGAGCTCAAAATATGGCGACTTGACTCTCAGATTAACTGAGCAAGACTAACTGACTTTTGGTAACTTCGCACGCTTTAATAAGACGGCGTCCAGAATGGCGGCTCGCCATTGGTCGGAATTGTCAAAAGGGGCGTAACCCTGCAATTCGCGATTACAATACTATATTTCGAGTGATTTCACTCTAGATTTCATTCGAATTTTTTTCCGAATTATACAAAATATATTTTAAGAAAAATAATATTTAACATTAATTTGCTGAAATGGGCCAAATGCGGCATTTCACGACACGACCCCCTCCAAAAAGGACGCTTAACAAATGTACCAACCATATTCATCACCAACGCAACCACCAACGCCTTGAAAGAGGCTTTTTTTCACTTTATTTCAACAGCATCATACATCTTATATGGCACTTCCTGCCCGAATACCCCAGAGGGCTAACAGTAATTGGTCCCTATCGTAATTGGGTATAATGTTAACTTAAAACTACTCGAACATGTGGTTCTAAGCCCAAAATAAAATTTCAAATTTTTTCAGGTAACATGAACCGAACAAATAAGGATACCTTTGGGGACAATCCCCCTCAAAGAGTGACAATATATAGCCAGAAATCTAGCTGTTGGCCATCCGTAACCGGGAATATAGCTGTTTGGCCATCCGTAGCCGGGAATATAGTTGTTTTTTTTTTGAAAAAAACGGTTGATATAAAAAAAACCTAGGTAAGTATTAACGAAACGAAAGAAATGAAACGATACGATATGCTACCCTACGATACGGTACGATATTCTATGATACGTTACCATACATTACCATACGGTGCGGTACGGTACGCTATGCTACGATACGATACGAAACGTTCTTTTCTTCATTGTGTCACATAATCGTCAACAAATTATATATATATATATATATATATATATATATATATATATATATATATATATATATATATATATATATATATATATATATATAAATTTTTTTTTTTTTCTCCCATATCATAACACATACATTAATTTTGCGTCCATGCTATATTCTTCCGTATATCGGACGCAAAATAGTTTGTTCCAATATCTACCTATCAAAAAAAAAATTTTTTTTTTTTTTCATGCTTATGCAAAATAGTTTTGTTTCTTTATAAATATTAAGAGATGTCAGTAATGGCAAAATTATGGGACGCAAAATAGTGTGCTTCATAAAAGAAAATATACACATTTACTTTCATATAATTCCATCAGAGGCGCTAGTGAATATACGCAATGAATATTGGTTTTTCACTTTGCACTATATTTTGCTTCCGCAAGTTTGGCAACCGTGTTTACAGTTCAAATCGAATAGGAGATATTTTCGGGGTCGAAAATTATGAAACTTTTGTCAAAATTCATGAATTTGAAATGGCGGACGAGTTTTGTGATTATGGTCCGATTCAATTCAATATTGGTGAGTGGGGGTTTTCGGGCTCTGAGATTACGAATTTTTTGTCAAAGTTCAGAAATTTAAGATGGCAGACAAGTTTTGTGATTATGGTCCGATTCGATTCAAAATTGGTATGTGGAGGTTTTTGGGATCGGAAATTAAGTTTTTTTTGTCAATATATATATATATATATATATATATATATATATATATATATATATATATATATATATATATATATATATATATATATATATATATATATATATATATATATATATATATATATATATATATATATATATATATCCGTAGTACTATTTTGCTTCCATATCATAACACATCACATTACATTTTGCGTCCATGACTATATTGCTTCCGTATATCAGACGCAAAATTGTTTGTGCTAATATCTACCTATCTGAGGAATATAATAAAAAGGTCGTTACAGATTTATTTCTGTTTGTCTTTTGTTCATGCTTCTGCAGAATAGTTTTGTTTCTTTATAAATATCAAGAGATGTCAGTAATGGCAAAATTATGGGGCGCAAAATAGTGCGCTTCATAAAAGAAAATATACATATTTACTTTCATATAGTTCCATCAGAGCGCTAGTGAATATACGCAATGAATATTGGTTTTCACTCCGCACAATATTTTGCGCTAGATTTATCGAACTTTTTCCGAATAATACAAAATATATTTTAGGAAAAATAATATTTAACATTAATTTGCTGAAATAGGCCAAATGCGGCATTTCACGACACGACCCCCTAAAAAAGCACGCTTAACAAATGTACCAACCATATTCATCACCAACGCCTTGAAAGAGGCTTATTTTTTTTTCACTTTATTTCAACAGCATCATACATCTTATATGGCACTTCATGCCCGAATACCCCAGAGGGTTGACAGTAATTGGTCCCTATCCTAATTGGGTATAATGTTAACTTAAAACTACTCGAACATGTGGCTCTAAGCCCAAAATAAAATTTCAAATTTTTTCAGGTAACATGAACCGAACAGATGAGGATACTTCTCTTTGTGGACAATCCCCCTAAAAGAGTGACAATATATGGCCAGAATTCTAGGCGTTGGCCATCTGTTGCCGGAAATATAGCTGTTTGGCCATCCGTAGCCAGGAATAAAGCTGTTCGGCCATCCGTAGCCGGGAAAATAGTTGTTTTTTAAGAAAAACGAACGATAGAAAGAAAAAAACTTAGGTGAGTATTAACGAAACGTAACGAAATGTAACTTAACGAAACGTAACGAAAACGTAACATAACGTAACGTAACGAAAATAACGTTACGTAATGTAACGTAACGTAACGAAACTGAACGCAACACAACGGAGCGGAACGATACGATACGATACGATTACGATACGATTACGATACGATACGATTACGATACGATTACGATACGATTACGATACGATTACGATACGATTACGATACGTTTACGATACGATTACGATATGATACGATACGATACGATTACGATACGATTACGAAACGAAACGCGAAACGAAACTTTGTTCTCATCATTGTGTCAGATAATCTTCAACGAATTATATATATATATATATATATATATATATATATATATATATCTGTAGTACTATTTTGCTTCCATATCATAACACATCACATTACATTTTGCGTCCATGACTATATTGCTTCCGTATATCAGACGCAAAATTGTTTGCGCTAATATCTACCTATCTGAGGAATATAATAAAAAGGTCGTTACAGATTTCTGTTTGTCTTTTGTTCATGCTTCTGCAGAATAGTTTTGTTTCTTCATAAATATTAAGAGATGTCAGTAATGGCAAAATTATGGGGCGCAAAATAGTGTGCTTCATAAAGGAAAATATACATATTTACTTTCATATAATTCCATCAGAGGCGCTAGTGAATATACGCAATGAATATTGGTTTTCACTCGCACAATATTTTGCGCTAGATTTCATTCGAACTTTTTCCGAATTATACAAAATCAACTTTTATATGCACAATATAGAAAAAACGGATTTCACGACACGACCCCCTAAAAGCACGCTTAACAAATGTACCAACCATATTCATCACCAACGCCCTGAAAGAGGCTTATTTTTTTTTCACTTTATTTCAACAGCTCATACATCTTATATGGCACTTCATGCCCGAATACCCCAGAGGGTTGACAGTAATTGGTCCCTATCCTAATTGGGTATAATGTTAACTTAAAACTACTCGAACATGTGGCTCTGAGCCCAAAATAAAATTTAAAATTTTTTCAGGTAACATGAACCGAACAGATGAGGATACTTCTCTTTGTGGACAATCCCCCTGAAAGAGTGACAATATATGGCCAGAAATCTAGCCGTTGGCCATCCGTAGCGGGGAATATAGCTGTTTGGCCATTTGTAGCCAGGAATATAGCTGTTCGGCCATCCGTAGCCGGGAATATATTTGTTTCTTAAGAAAAACGAACGATAGAAAAAAAACACTTAGGTGAGTAATAACGAAACGTAACGAAATGTAACTTAACGAAACGTAACGAAACGTAACAAAACGTAACATATCGTAACGTAACGTAATTAACGTAACTAACGTAACGTTACGTTACGTAACGTAAGGTAACGTAACGTAACGAACGAAACGGAACGGAACGATACGATACGATTACGAAACGAAATGCGAAACGAAACTTTTTTCTCATCATTGTGTCAGATAATCTTCAACGAATTATATATATATATATATATATATATATATATATATATATATATATATATATATATATATATCTATAGTACCATTTTGCTTCCATATCATAACACATCACATCACATTTTGCGTCCATGACTATATTGCTTCCGTATATCAGACGCAAAATTGTTTGTGCTAATATCTACCATCTGAGGAATATAATAAAAGGTCGTTACAGATTTCTGTTTGTCTTTTGTTCATGCTCTGCAGAATAGTTTCGTCTTTATAAATATTAGAGATGTCAGTAATGGCAAAATTATGGGCTAAAATAGTGTGCTTCATAAAATAAAAAATACATATTTACTTTCATATAGTTCCATCAGAGGCGCTAGTGAATATACCCAATGAATATTGGTTTTTCACTCCGCACAATATTTTGCGCTAGATTTCATTCGAACTTTTTTCCGAATTATACAAAATATATTTTATGAAAAATGATATTTAACATTAATTTGCTGAAATAGGCCAAATGCGGCATTTCACGACACGACCCCTCCAAAAAGCACGCTTAACAAATGTACCAACCATATAAATCACCAACGCCTTGAAAGAGGCTTATTTTTTTTTCACTTTATTTCAACAGCATAATACATCTTATATGGCACTTCATGCCCGAATACCCCAGAGGGTTGACAGTAATTGGTCCCTATCCTAATTGGGTACGGCAAACTTAGATGAGTATTGACGAAACGTAACGAAATGTAACTTAACGAAACGTAACGAAACGTAAAAATAGTTGTTTTAAGAAAAACGAACGATAGAAAGAAAAAAACTTAGGTGAGTATTACGAAACGTAACGAAATGTAACTTAACGAAACGTAACGAAACGTAACGAAACGTAACAAAACGTAACATAACGTAACGTAATGTAACGTAACATAACGTAACGTAATGTAACGAAACGGTGCGGAACGGAACGATACGATACGATACGATACGATACGATTACGATACGATACGATACGATTACGATACGATTATGATATGATACGATACGATTACGATACGATTACGAAACGAAACGCGATACGAAACTTTGTTCCCATCATTGTGTCAGATAATCTTCAACGAAATATATATATATATATATATATATATATCCGTAGTACTATTTTGCTTCCATATCATAACACATCACATTACATTTTGCGTCCATGACTATATTGCTTCCGTATATCAGAAGCAAAATTGTTTGTGCTAATATCTACCTATCTGAGGAATATAATAAAAAGGTCGTTACAGATTTCTGTTTGTCTTTTGTTCATGCTTCTGCAGAATAGTTCTGTTTCTTTATAAATATTAAGAGATGTCAGTAATGGCAAAATTATGGGCGAAAATAGTGTGCTTCATAAAAGAAATATACATATTTACTTTCATGTAGCTCCATCAGAGGCCTAGTGAATACATAATGAATATTGGTTTTCACTCCGCACAATATTTTGCGCTAGATTTCATTCGAACTTTTTCCGAATTATACAAAATATATTTTATGAAAATAATATTTAACATGAATTTGCTGAAATAGGCCAAATGCGGCATTTCACGACACGACTCTCAAAAGCACGCTTAACAAATGTACCAACCATATTAATCACCAACGCCTTGAAAGATGCTTATTTTTTTCACTTTATTTCAACAGCATCATACATCTTATATGGCACTTCATGCCCGAATACCCCAGAGGGTTGACAGTATTGGTCCCTATCTTAATTGGGTATAATGTTAACTTAAAACTACTCGAACATGTGGCTCTAAGCCCAAAATAAAATTTCAAATTTTTTCAGGTAACATGAACCGAACAGATGAGTCTACTTCTCTTTGTGGACAATCCCCCTAAAAGAGTGACAATATATGGCCAGAAATCTAGCCGTTGGCCATCCGTAGCCGGGAATATAGCTGTTTGGCCATCCGTAGCCAGAAATATAGCTGTTCGGCCATCCGTAGCCGGAAATATAGTTGTTTTTTAAGGAAAACAAACGATAGAAAGAAAAAAACTTAGGTGAGTATTAACGAAATGTAACTTAACGAAACGTAACGAAACGTAACAAAACGTAACATATCGTAACGTAATGTAACGTAACATAACGAAACGAAACGCAACGGAACGATACGATCGACACGACATGAATCGAACGATACGACACGAACGATACGATATTCGATACGAAACGAAACGCGAACGGAAACTTTTCTCATCATTGTGTCAGATAATCTCAACGAATTATATATATATATAGGGAGAGTTGCTTGATTTGAACCGCCACCTAAATTGAACCATGTAAATAAATCCTTATTGAGGACAAGTTATGCCATCTGATGTCCAACTACTGAAGTTTGTGGTCTAAAACTTACTCACAGTTACATTTCGTGTTAGTTCTCGTTGGTGTCTGTTGCTGGCAACGTGATTTTCATTTTTGTATTGTTGACTCTAATATTTCAGTACACTTACTTAAGGGATTAACAAAAAGTTTAATCAGGTAAGTACTTTTTGTTATTCTAGTTATGTTTGTCAGAGTATTTTTTATGTTTCTTGTGAATATAAAATGAAAACAACTTTGAATAAATATTTTAGGTTGACTTAAAAAAGAAATTGTGTTGTTTCCTAAATTGAACCTAGAATGGGATTCTAAAATTGAACCGGTTCAATTTAAGAAACGTGTTGGGAAGTATTTTTTTTTATTTGTATTTCCATATTGGTATATCTGAAAGTTTTTTTTATTATTTCTTCTTGAATTAAATAATAAGAATAAAATATTTTCAGGATTATGTCACAGACAAAACGAGGCAGATATGGTGAATGGTCCGAAAAGGATATGGAAATGGCCATAAAAGCTTACAAAGATCGAGTTGGATTAAATGAGTGCCAACGGAGATTAAAAATCAATAAATCAACTCTATTGAGACATATTCGACAAACAAATGAAATCGCAAATAATTGCATTAAACGAATGGGTACAAGAAATGTTTTTAATGTTGAAATGGAATCATTATTAGTCAAACACATTCTAAAGTTTGAAGAAGTGTTTTTTGGTTTAACAATAAGAGATGTCCGAAAAATAACATTCCAACTTGCGACCACAATATTTAATATTGACGAATCCGGGTATTTCACAGTTCAAAAAAGATTGCAAAAGGTTATTGCTAAAAAAGGCAAAAGACAGGTGGGTGGAATTACTAGTGGTGAAAGAGGTGTTAACACAACAGTTGTGTACTGTGCTAATGATGCTGGCCTTTATATCCCCCCTATGATAATTTTCAAAAGAAAAAGATATGCTCCTGAATTGGCAAAAGGTGCTCCCAGTGGAAGTATTTGTCAGATTTCTGACTCGGGTTACATCAACTCTGAATTATTTCTACTTTGGCTTAAATATTTTCACAAAATTGTGAAAAGTGGCCCCAACAAAGATGTTCTTTTGCTATTAGATGGGCATACAACACATAGCAATAACTTAAAAGCTTTAGAATTTTGTCGCGAAAATCATATTCATCTTCTTCAGCTACCCGCACATACAACACATAGACTCCAGCCCTTAGATGTAGCATTTTTCAAACCACTACAAAGTTACTTCGTGCAGGCACAAGATTCTTGTTTGAGGGCTCATGTTGGACAGGGGATTTCAGCTTACAATATTTCAGAACTCATTAGTGAAGCATATGGAAGGGCAGCTACTGTGGGAACAGCTGAAAATGCTTTAAAGCAGCAGGTATTTGGCCTGTCAATATGAATATTTTCCAGACCACTTGTTTGCACCTTCCCTGCAGTCGAGCGACAAATAGAAAAGAAAATTCCGAAACACAAAAAATACCTGAAGACGAAACAACACCAAAATTTAATAGTCAGGGCGGTCTGTCTTCATCTACCTATTGTGTTCAAACAAACAAAACACCACCAAGATTAAAAAACAGTCAGGCTGGTCCATCTTCATCTACCATTGTGTCCGAAACACACAGAACACCTGAAGACAAAGCTCCACCAATATCAAATAGTCAGGCTGGTCCATCTTCATCTACTGTTTTGTCCGAAGTCAGTCCTAACACATTTAATAAAAGTGTAGAAGAGATATGTACCCTTCCAAAGAATTCTGAAGTCAGGCAATACAAAAAACGTCATCATACGTCATCAGTGTAGAACTGACTGGTACACCATACAAATGAGTTGGTTGCTAAAAAAGAAGTAAAGAAGAGTCAGAAAAATCAAAAATAAATGAGAAGAGCAATAAAACTAAAGAAGCTATTCAAAATGTAAAATCAAATTTGTTCAATAAAGCAAAAGGATTGATTAAAAAAAAAAACCGGAAACAAAAGCCAAAAAATACGACAACAGAAAACACGCAAAAAGATTGAGGAATCAGCTGATTCAAGTAAGAAGAAGATGAAGATGCTTTGTGTTTGTATTGTCACGATTATCATTCCAACTCTGTAGCGGAGGAAGGATGGGTTAAATGTCAAGTTTGCTCAAAATGGACACACGAAAAGTGTGCAGGAATCGAAGAAGACGAGATTTTGATCTGTGACATATGTAAACATTAATTTTTAGTATGGGTTCAAATTAGGTTACTAGTGGTTCATTTTAGGCTACCGGTAGCCTAATTTGAACCATTTTCCTCAAAATTGTTTTATATTTGGGATTCAAAAATGTTTTGTTTTTTGTTCTTTTTGTTCGGTAAAAATAAAAGTTTATATATTTCTCTATCGGTTGAGCTTAAAATGTGTGCTAACAATTCAGTAATACCGGAATTATTGTCATTTCTTTTGAAGTGGTTCAAATTAGGCAACTCTCCCCTATATATATATATATATATATATATATATATATATATATATATATATATATATCCGTAGTACTATTTTGCTTCTATATCATAACAGCAACTCTCCCTTTTTTTCAGGTATATAAAAAAGGTCGTTACAGTGTATATTTTCCATATCAGACCAAAATTGTTTGTGCTAATATTACCAAAAAAAAAGGTTATTTTTGTTTGTCTTTTCTCCATGCTTCTGCAGAATAGTTTTGTTTCTTTATAAATATTAAGAGATGTCAGTAATGGCAAAATTATGGGGCGCAAAATAGTGTGCTTCATAAAAGAAAATATACATATTTACTTTCATATAATTCCATCAGAGACGCTAGTGAATATACGCAATGAATATTGGTTTTTCACTCCGCACAATATTTTGCGCTAGATTTCATTCGAACTTTTTTCCGAATTATACAAAATATATTTTATGAAAAATTATATTTAACATTAATTTGCTGAAATAGGCCAAATGCGGCATTTATCGACACGACCCCTCCAAAAAGCACGCTTAACAAATGTACCAACCATATAAATCACCAACGCCTTGAAAGAGGCTTATTTTTTTTTCACTTTATTTCAACAGCATAATACATCTTATATGGCACTTCATGCCCGAATACCCCAGAGGGTTGACAGTAATTGGTCCCTATCCTAATTGGGTATAATGTTAACTTAAAACTACTTTGAATATTTATAAGATTAAATATCTAATTTTACAATGAAAATGTAATGTTTTATTAAACTATATAAATAGAAACATGTGGCTCTAAGCCCAAAATAAAATTTCAAATTTTTTCAGGTAACATGAACCGAACAGATGAGGATACTTCTCTTTGTGGACAATCCCCCTAAAAGAGTGACAATATATGGCCAGAAATATAGCTGTTTGGCCATCTGTAGCCAGGAAATAAAGCTGTTTGGCCATCCGTAGCCAGGAATAAAGCTGTTCGGCCATCCGTAGCCGGGAAAATAGTTGTTTTTTAAGAAAAACGAACGATAGAAAGAAAAAAACTTAGGTGAGTATTAGCGAAACGTAACGAAATGTAACTTAACGAAACGTAATGAAATGTAACTTAACGAAACGTAACGAAATGTAACAAAACGTAACATAACGTAACGTAACGTAATGTAACGTAACGTAACGAAACTAAACTAAACGCAACGGAGCGGAACGGAACGATACAATACGATACGATACGATTACGATACGATTACGATACGATTACGATACGATTACGATACGATTACGATACGATTACGATACGATTACGATACGTTTACGATACGAACGATATGATACGATACATACGATAACGAAATCGACATTAAACGAAACGCGAAACGAAACTTTGTTCTCATCATTGTGTCGATAATCTTCAACGAATTATATATATATATATATCCGTAGTACTATTTGTTTCCATATCATAACACATCACATTACATTTTAATCCCATGACTATATTGCTCGTGATATCAGACGCAAAATTGTTTGTCTAATATCTACCTTTTTGAGGAATATAAAAAAAGGTCGTTACAGATTTCTGTTTGTCTTTTGTTCATGCTTCTGCAGAATAGTTTTGTTTCTTCATAAATATCAAAGATGTCAGTATGGCAAAATTATGCAAAAAGGTGCTTCATAAAAGAAAATATACATATTTACTTTCATAAGTTCCATCAGAGGCGCTAGTAATATACGAATGAATATTGTTTTCACTCCGCACAATATTTTGCGCTAGATTTCATTCGAACTTTTTTCCGAATTATACAAAATATATTTTATGAAAATAATATTTAACATTAATTTGCTGAAATAGGCCAAATGCGGCATTTCAACGACACGACTTCCAAAAGCACGCTTAACAAATGTACCAACCATATTAATCACCAACGCCTTGAAAGAGGCTTATTTTTTTTTTCACTTTATTTCAACAGCATAATACATCTTATATGGCACTTCATGCCCGAATACCCAGAGGGTTGAAGTAATTTCCCACCTAATTTCAGTCACTTCTCATGTGGCTGAAAAAAAAATTTTTTTTTAAGGAAAAACCAACGATGAGAAGGAAAAAAAACTTAGGTGAGAAAATTTCGAAACGCGAAATTAACTTTTAACCGAAAACGTTAACGGCAAAAATGTGAACGAACGTAAAAGAAAACAGTAATTTAAAGAAAAATAATTAACTTTAAAGCAACATAACTAACGTAATGTAACGAACGGAACGAACGGAACGATACGATTAATAACATATAAGAACATTAATAACGATAAATTTTAACGATACATAGATAAAGATACCAATTTAATACATTGATAAATTTGGAAAAGAAAGGATAATGAAACTTTGTTCCCCATTGTGTCAGATAATCTTCAACGAAAAAAAATATATATATATATATATATATATTTTCCCTAGACTATTTTTTTTCCATATCATAACACATCCATTAATTTTGCCATGACTATATTGCTTCCGATATCAAAGAAAATTGTTTGGCTAATTCACCCATCTGAGGAATATAATAAAAAAAGGGCGTACAGATTTCTGTTTGTCTTTGTTCATGCTTCTGCAGAATAGTTCTTTTTTTTATAAATTTTAAAAGATGTCAGTAATAAAAAAATTTTTAAAAATTTTAAAAAAGAAAATAAATATTTATTTCATTTGCTCCATCAGAGGCGCAGTGAATATAGCAATGAATATTTTTTTTTCCCCAAACAATATTTTGGGGATTTTTTTTGAATTTTTTAAATTTTTACAAAATATTTTTTTGGAAAAATAATATTTAACATAAATTTTCCCTAAATGGGCCCAAAAAGCGGCATTTCAAAACCCCCCCCCAAAAAAAGCACGTTTTTAAAAAATGTACCAACCATAAATCCCCAACCCCTTTTTAAAAAAGCTTTTTTTTTTACTTTATTTCAAAAAGCATCATACATCTTTATGGCATTTCCCCAATACCCCAGAGGGTTGAAAAAGGGGCCCCCTTTTTAAAAGGGTATAATGTTAATTTTAAAAATTTTTCCCGAACATTTTTTTTTAAAACCCAAAAAAAATTTTTTTAAATTTTTTTTAGGAACATGAACCAAAGATGAGTCTACTTCTCAATTTTAAAAAAGGAAATTTTTATAAAAAATTAGTCCCCCATCCAGCGAATATTGTTTGGCCATCCGACCCAGAAATAAAAGTTTTTCGGCCATCCGTAGGGGAAAAATAGTTTTTTTTAAGGAAACAAACGATAGAAAGAAAAAAAACTTAGGGAGTTTTAAAAGAAATGTAATTTTTAAAAAACGGAACAAAATAAAACGAAATATCGTAACGAATGAAGGGAACATAACGCAAACGCAACGAACGATACGTAACCAATAAGGGAAACACGAACCAACGAATTTATAATTTTTTAAACAAACCCCAAAACAAATTTTTTTTTTTCTTATTGTGTCAGATAATCTTAAAACAAATTTTTAATAATATAAAGATTTTGTTGATTTGAACCCCACCTAAATTGAACCAGTAAATAAATCCTTTTTTGGGGGGAAAAGTTATGCCATCTTGATGTCCAACTATGAAGTTTGTTTAAAATTTTTACCACAGTTACATTTCGGGGGTTTTTTCCCGGGTTGGGCTGGCAACGTGATTTTCTTTTTTTGTATTGTTGACTCTAATATTTAGTAATTATTAAGGGATTAACAAAAGTTTAATCGGTAAGAAATTTTTGTTATTCTAGTTATGTTTGTCAGAGTTTTTTTTTTTTTCTTTAATATAAAATGAAAAAAATTTTGAATAAATATTTTAGGTTGATTTAAAAAAAGAAATTGGGTTTCCAATTGAACCTAGAATTTTCAAAATTGAACCGTTAAATTTAAAAACGGTTGCATTTTTTTTTTTGTATTCATATTGGTATATCTGAAATTTTTTTTTTTATTTTTTCTTTTAATTAAAAAAAAGAATAAAATATTTTCGGATTATGTCACAGACCCGGGCAGATATGGTAAATTTCCCAAAAAAAGGATAGGGGGAAAAGGCCATGTTAAAAATCGAGTTGGGTTAAATGAGGGAACGGAGATTAAAAATCAATAAATCCCTATTGGACATTTCGACAAACAAATGAAATCGCAAATAATTTTTAAAAAGAATGGGGACAAGAAATTTTTTAATTTTAAAGGAAATCATTAATAAAAAACATTTCTAAAGTTTAAAAAATTTTTTTGGTTTCAACAAAAGATGTCCGAAAAAAACATTCCAACCCTTTTGGCCCCAAATTTAAAATTTTAAAACCATTTCAAGAAAAAAAAATTTGGGGTTTTTGCTAAAAAAAAAGGGGGAAAAAAAGGGGGGGAAAATTTTTTAAAAAAAGGGGAACACAACAGTTTTGGCTGTGCTAATAGCTGGCCTTTATATCCCCCCCCCGAAATTTTTTAAAAAAAAAAAGATATTTCCCCGAATTTGGCGGTTCCCCCTGGGGAATAAGACTCTGGTTAATCAATCAAAATTTTTTTTATTTTTTTAAAATTTTTTAAAAAAAAAGTGGCCCCCCCCAAAAAATGGGGGTTTTTTTGCATTAGAGGGGGATACAACACATAGCAAAACTTAAAGCTTTGAAGTCGGAAAAAAAAACATATTCATCTTTCTTGCCCCGCTTTTCAAAACATAGACTCCAGCCCTTGATGTAGCTTTTTTTAAACCACTACAAAGTTTTGGCAGGCAAAGATTCTTTTTTGAGGGCTCATGGGGAAGGGATTTCAGCTTCAATATTTTGAACTCATTAGTGAAGCATATGGAAGGGTTTTTTGGAACAGCTAAAAAAGTTTTAAAGCGGGGTTTTTCCGGGCAATATGAATATTTTTCCAGACCATTTTTTTGCACCTTCCTTGCAGTCGAGGAAAAAAAAAAAAAAATTTCCAAAACAAAAAAAAATTTTAAGACGAAACAACAAAAATTTTCAGGCGGGGTTTTTTTCTCCCCCATTGTGCAAACAAACAAAAACCCCCAAAAATTAAAAAAAATATTTTGGGTTTCCTCTTTATCTCCCCTTTTTTCCAAAACCCGAACACCTAAGAAAAACCCCACCAATATAAAAAGTCGGGTTTCCATTTTCATCACTGTTTTGTCCTCATCCAACTTTTAAAAGTTGGAGATATACTTCCGAATTAAGTCAGGGCAATAAAAAAAAACGAAAACCGCCACGGGGCCAGAACGACGGACCCCATAAAAATGATTTGGGTTTTAAAAAAAAAGAAGAAAGAAGAGTCAGAAAAAACAAAAAAAAAAAAAGAGAAGAGCAAAAACAAAGAAGTATTAAAATGTAAAATAAATTTGTTTAAAAAAGAAAAGGATTGATTAAAAAAAAAAAACCGAACAAAAGCCAAAAAAAACGACACAGAAAAAACGCAAAAGATTGAGGGAACAGCATTTAGCCAAGAAGAAGATGAAGATTTGGGTTTTTATTGTCAAGAATCATTCCCAAACCGAAAGGGGGGAAGGGTGGGTTTTAAATTTGTCAAAAAGGAACACTAAAAAGGAATCAAGGAAGATTTTTATCTTAAATTTTGTAAACATTAATTTGTATGGGTTCAAATTAGATAGTGGTTCATTTTGGTACGGTAGCCTAATTTAACCATTTTCCTCAAAATTGTTTTATATTTGGGGTCCAAAAAAAGTTTTGTTTTTTTTTTTCTTTTTTTCGCAAAAAAAAAAAAATTTTAAAATTTTTATCGGGGTTTAGCTTAAATGTGTCAAAATAGAAACCGAATTATTGTCATTTTTTGAAGGGTTCAAATTAGGCAATCCTCCCCCAAAAAAAAAATATAAAATATATATAATATATATATAAAAATTTTAAAATTTTTTCCTGACAAAACAAACAATCACATTCATTTTCCCCTACAAATTTAAGTCCGGAATCAGACGAAAATTGTTTGTGCAATATCACCTATCGAGGAATATAATAAAAAAAGGGCGTAAGATTTTTGTTTTTCTTTTTTCCAGCCGCAAATATTTTTTTCTTTATAAAATTAAGAGATGTCAGTAATGGAAAATTATGGGCGCAAAATGTGCTTCATAAAAGAAAAAATTTTCATATTTATTTCAAAAACCACAGGAAATGTAATATACGCAATGAATATTTTTTTCACCCCCAAAAATTTTTCCCCGATTTCATTCGAACTTTTTTTCCCAATTATACAAAATATATTTTTGAAAAAATTTTTTTTAAAAAATTTTAATAGCCAAATGGGATTTTTTTAAACCCCACCCTCCAAAAGCACTTTTAAAAAAATGTACCCAACCTATAAACAAACGCCTTGAAAAAGGCTTTTTTTTTTCATTTATTTCAACAGCATAATACCTTATATGGCACTTCATGCCCGAATACCCCCGAGGGTTGAAGTAATTGGTCCCTATCCTAATTGGGGTAATGTTAACTTTTAAACTACTTTAAATTTTTAAGATTAAATATCTAATTTTTTTCAATGAAAAAGTAATGTTTTATTAAACTATATAAATAGAAAATTTGGTCGCCCAGAATAAAAATTTCAAATTTTTCGGTAACATGAACCAACAGATGAGGATACTTCTTTTTGACAACCCCTAAAAGATAAATATATGGCCAGAATTT